>VWZS01001985.1:0-496267 GCA_013397075.1 Rhabdornis inornatus | reverse complement strand
AAGGGAAGGGAAGGGAAGGGAAGGGAAGGGAAGGGAAGTCAAGTCTCCACCATCTCCTTCCACATCCCAGGAGGGGAAGAACAGCTCTGTGGGAATGAGTGTCAGGAAGGACAGGGTCAGGAGCCACCTGCAGAGTAAATCTTTTAAGGAAATCAGTTTGCTGCTGGAATCCTCCTCATCAAACATGGATGAGACACTGAAAATGCTGTTAGGAAGATCCCCAAGAAAGGAGGCCAGGACCTCACCAGGAGGAGGTTATTCAGTGTGTGAGTGCAGAAAGGGGGATGTAAGTTTTGAAGGCACTGAGTGCCAACAGCATAGACAAAGAAAAGCAGGTGTTTATTGCAGAAAATGCAGCTGGGAATTCTCTCACAGCCAATTGATGAAGGACAGAGATGTCACAGGCCCTGGGCTGCATTTGGGCTGTATTTCATTGCCCAGGTCATCACACCTCTTGCAGGGACGAGTGAGGTATGGCCAACACATGGATCCCACCCGAATCCTGCCAGGACCAGGCACTGGTGCTCCTCAGGTGGCTCTGGCTCCTGTGCAGAGCTCCTGTGAGCCAGCCCAGCTGAGCAGGTGTCCCCATGGGAGATGTCACCAAAACCAGCTGAGCTGGGGCTTCCCTCTGCTCTGCCTTCCCACTACAAACCACCCTCTCCCCAAGCCCCAGAGGGCAGTCACTTCCATTAATGACCATTTCCAGAGATCATTTGTGCTGTTTTCATGGAAATCTCTACATCACAAAATTGGCAATGGTCAAAGTAATTTTCACAGAGAACAACATCTTTCAGGGTTTTCCAGATTCTTACCCCAAGCAGGTTGAAACAGCACTAGCAGGGATGAGCTTACTCTTTACCCCTGCCACCAAATCAGTCTGGGGACAGAGGCAGCCATCAGGGTGGTCACCCGAATGCCTAAATATGTGACACACACTGTGTAGCAGCTGTAACCATGGAATCCTAGAATGGTTTGGGTTGGAACTGACCTTAAAGTTGCTCCAACCTGGCCTTGGACACTTCCAGGGATGAGGCAGCCAGCCACAGCTTCTCTGGGCAGCCTGTGCCAGTGCTCCAAGGGGTTTTAGGTTGTTTAAAAAGGCAAACCCAAGGTGAGTGCTGAAGTGCCTCCTCCAGATGTGCTCTGCTGCATCTCTGTGCTGTTCACACCACTGAACAGTGCTAGTGTTTCTGCCATTCAGGCTCCTGTGTAAATCCCAGCCTGAGCCCAGACTGTCCCAGAGTGGCTGCTGGTGGTGTCCCTCTTCTTGCCCTGTCCCTCCTCAAAACCTCAGGACAAAACTCCCTTTTCCCAAAAGACAGGGAAATCTCCCAGCAGCTCCAAACTGCCTCCCCCAGTCCTGCAGCCCAGGGTGGAGTCAGGCACTCCTGCACACAGCCCTTGTCTGCAGCACAGAAACAAACTCACCCCTGCCCTGCCCTTTACCTAGCAGCAGGAGATCCCTGCTCACTGACAAGTTGCAGTGAATTTGTTTTACATGACCATAAACCAGGGAATAAAATGTCTCTGCTACCTGTGTTTCCAGAGAACCATGGGAATTTTTTCTCATTGCTTCTCTCCAGCTGTAAACTCAGCCCTTCTTATCAAACTCAGCTTTCTAACCAAACTCAGCCCTTCTTACCACACTCAAGGTGCTCATGTGAAAGGTGAGGGATTCTCCCCAACACAACAACCATTCTGAACTTCAAAGTCCAAATTCTGGCTGAGCTGGAGCCACTAACCAAACTTCCCACTCCTTTCCCACTATGTGTAAAGGTAAATAACCATTCTTGTCCATTTTTTTTCTCTTTGCAAGCCCACCAAGAAAAGCAAATTATGCAGTAGGAGCCTGTGCAGACCCTCCTGACCATCGTGGTGCAAGGGGCTGTGAGCAGACAGACCTTCACCTCTCCCCTGAGGATCTGTCACATTCCCCATGGGAAAATCTTATCTTGGATAAAGAAAATGAAGCCTCATTCATGCAACTTGGGCAGTTTTGGACTTTATGGATGTCAGGTGATGTGGGTGCCACAAGTCTCCATACTAAAAACCAAGACACATTGATGCTAACTCAGTTTTATTTTTGCTTTCTCACTTGTCAAGATCTCAACAGCCAGCCAGACTTGCACAAAACATTCAAAGCCTACATGGAGCCACAGCTCTTTGTGAACACAGTTTATGGCCCAGTTTAGAAGAGATCTGGAGCAGAAACACGGCTCAAAACCACATCATCTAAAGGAAGGCCAGAAACCAGGCAGCCCATCAGTTTTCTGTGTTTTCTGTCTGACTATATTTTTCTCCTTTATTATGTTAGTCAGGTGCTAAAGAAATAAAATAAATTCTGAACTTAAAAAAAGCAATTGGAAATGTCTAGTCTTTTATAGTGAAATCTCAACTTAAGCAGCCCACAGCACTTGGAGAAAAATCAATCATCATTTCCATCCTGCTACATGTGCTACTAAAATTAAGAATTGATGTTTGGCTGCAAAGGAAAATTATTTCAAGAGAACCACCTTAGCAACAGTTTTCAGTGTTCATAAACCTCCTGTTTACAGTTCTTCTCATGGCAGACGAACTCCTACATCCCACCATGAATTATAAATATTAACAAGAGATCCTGATTTACATACAGTTTCCATCTTAATGGGCATCAAAATTGCAAGCAGGGCAACAGCACCACTTATGGTAATAACAAGTAGTAAACATGTCCTCAGCCTAAACAGGTCATAAACCACTGTTAAATGTCCCTGTAACTGCAGCCTCTCCCATATCCAAAACAAAGTTCAGATGATTTTGCCAGTAGCCTTTCCATAAAGACAGAAAGACTGGAATGGGGCATCTGAAGAAGCACTTAACTCTGATCCAGCCTAAATATTTTAGCAACCTGCTCTGCCCATTTGGAAGCACCACTCCCTGCATCTCCTTTGACTTACTGCAGCCTAGCCTATGTAACTTGTATGATATTTTGTGCAAACCATATGAATATCTCCCAGAATATGCCACAGCCACAGTGAAAGCCATCCCTTCCTCCAAATAATCTCCAGCTCATCAGCTCTATTTATTAATGAGTGATTTCTAGGCCACCAGCTGGAAGCTGCTGTTTCTCCAACACCCAGGGGCTGTGCAGCAGCAGCAGCCTGGGCTGTGTGACACCCTGAGCACAGTGCTGTCCCCTCCAGCCCACCTGGCTTCCCAAAGACTTTTCTGTGGTGGGCTTTGTGACGGCCACAAGAGTCACTTTGCTCAGGTGGGGTTTGTAATCAACCTGTGGCTCTCAGGAGGTTCTTGGGAGGAGACAGCCCCATCTGCCCCCCAAAATCCACCCACAGGGGGCTTGGCTGCCTAAAGAAACGGTAAGGAGGGTGATGATCACTGCACCAAACCCAGTTTTTTTTAAATTTTTCCCAACCAGGTTTGATCCAGCTGGTTCTCCCAGCAGTTGCTTTCTTGCCCATCAGTCCCTGGATTCAGTCCCACTTACACCATCCTGTGTTCATCCCCTTTTGGTCTTTGATTACTGCAATTAGCACATATGATGTTGCCTTCCCGAGCCCACCAACCCCGTGGCCTCAGTGGTAGAGCATTCCCAGCTTCCTGGCTACCCCCGGTGTCAGGACAGGGACAGCGGTCCTCCCTCTAATGCCAGGATGGGGACACTGCTCCTCCCTCTAATGCCAGGAGGGGGACACCACGGCTCTGTCTCTGTCCAGTCCTGCTTTTCTCACATCTGTTTCAAAAAGGTTTCAGTCAACTTTGAGAACTGAATAACTGACTCTGATAGGGAAATTACTGTTCCAGTATACAGCAAATAGCAGTGCTTTAGAACACTGTTAAATCAGTCTGGAAAATGAACTTTAATAAAAAGCATTCCAGTAATGTATTGTGACAGCTTTTAGTGAAATCAGCTCCACCAGTTTGATTCTCCCAGGGACACAGCGAGACACTCCCACAGCCTTGAGCCATGGCATCAGCAAGCAGACACTTTTATGATAAATGGCCCCAGAAACTCAAATTACAGCTGCAGCAAATGAACAGTATGTTGAAAACTAGTCGGTGGTTTTTTGTCTGGGCCATCGTGCTGGTACCTGGGTGTGCACTGACACCTAGTGGGATGGTCCCAGGCTAGGAGCAGAGGGGTAAACTGGGTTATTTTCTTAAAGAATATCAACAGCCAGGCCCTCTTGATGCTAAACCTCCGTGTCCATGGTGGGGTGGCTGGAACAGAGTGATCTTTGGGGTCTTTCCCAATACAAATCATTCTATGAGTCTACAGGTGCCATGAGATGACAGTGTTATTTGTGCCCCTTCCTCTCCTACAAGCAAAGTGTTTTAGTTTTGATCTCTAAATGTTGCACCTCTGTCAGATAAAGTGTTAATTCATCACTTCTCTCGTGTCTGCTCTCCCTGCCTGGGTCACTCCCTCCTCATCTATGGGCATAGGTGGGAAGAACAGCAGGGATTTGGTGTGGATCAATCCAAATCTAGAGATGCAGGTGTAGGGAGACCTCAGCCAGTCTCTCTGACGTTGAAATTCACCGTGCTGGTTAAACTGCAGGGTGCCAAAATCAGTGTGACCATGCTGGAAGTGCAGGCTGGGGAATCTTTCCTGGTGTGAGCCACAGCTCATCATAGAACCCCAGAACGGGTTGGGTTCGAAGGACCTCAAAGCTCCTCTCATGCCACCCCCATCCATGGGCAGCGACACCTTCCACTGTCCCAGCCTGCTCCAAGCCCCGTCCAACCTGGCGTTGGGCATTTCCAGGGATGCAGGGACATCCCATATCCACGGTTTCTCTGGGAAGTTCTGGACAGCACCAGGCTTTCAGCCCCGGTGTGCTGGACCCACCTCTACCCTAAGACACAGAACAGCCCACATCTGAACCCATTCCAGTGCAGGAGGGGGGCACCACTGCAGGCTCCATGTATGGATTCGGTTTCCAAAACAGGTCCTGCTGCATGACACAAACCTCACCCAGAGCTGGGTTTGAATTACAGGGAGAAACAGCGTGAGGAAGGTTTGTCAGGAGAGATGCTTACAGGCCAGCAATCTCCCAGCTGCTTCACAAATATTCCGGCCCATTTCCAGCCCCAGTTCCCGACAGGGATCACACAGGAGCGATGCCAGGCATCACGGCCTCGTCCCACACGGGACCAGCACCTTCCCAGCTGGCAACACCTCACTTCTATAGGAGCGTCACAGCACTCGTTATCTTTATTTTGGGGCCTGAGAGCAGCACCTAAAGCGCTGCCCGCTCAGCTCTTTCCTGACATCAGGACGGGGAGTTACAGCCGCCGGAGGGTTACCGCAGGAATCCCCCGCTTCTCTGCGAGCAGTGCCCGCGATAATCCCCGCAGCCAGGGCCGCACAGCCCCGCCGAGGCGGCAGCAATACCCCCACAGCCGCCAACACACCGCGCTCCCTCCGTGCCTCCCGCACCGCCCCGAACGCGGCGCCGTTGCGAACAGCGCTTCCGCCAGCGCGTGCGCCGAGCGCTCGCCGCTCCCATTGGCTGGCGAGGGAGGCGGGGTAGGGCCAGGTGAGCGTAGACCTCTTCCATTGGCTATCAGGGGCGGTGGGGCGGGGCCGGGAGATGCGGAGGCCGCTCCCATTGGCTGGCGGGCGCGGCGGGGCGGGGCCGGGAGAAGCGGAGATCTCTTCCATTGGCTGGAGGGGGATGAGCGGCGGGGCCAGGGCTGAGGCGGCCCTGAGGGCGCTTGGGGCAGGGTAGCGGGAGGGAGCGGGTCCCGGTGAGGGACCCAGCCATGGCGGGCCCTGGCGCGGCCATGCAGCGCTTCCTCGGCCCACTGCTGTGCCTCTGGGCGCTGCGGCTCCCGGCGGGCGGCGGCGCGGCGGCCCGCGGGCTGGACGTGGCTTCCTACCGGTGAGTACGGAGCGGGCGGTGCGGGGCCCGGCCGGGCCGGGGCTGAGCGCGCCGTGCTTGTGCCGCAGGGAGCGGGTCCGTGCCATGTTCTACCACGCCTACGAGCACTACCTGGAGAGCGCCTTCCCTTACGATGAGCTGCGGCCGCTGACGTGCGACGGGCAGGACACCTGGGGCAGGTAAGGGCTGGCTCCGGGGCGGGGATGGGGATGGGCCGCCCCCTCCGCCGGGCCTCACCTGCCTTCTCTCCTCCGCAGCTTCTCCCTGACCCTGATCGACGCCCTGGACACCCTGCTGGTGAGTAGGAGCCAGCACTGAGTGCCCACAGCCTGCTCAAGGCCCCTGTGTGCCACCTGTACACCTGGATTGGATGTGGTGGTGCCAAAAGTCAGTTATTCATTGAGCTGAGAACTTTGCATCGGCCCTGGGAGGGGTGGCAGAACGCCCCTTTCCTGGCACCCTCTGCAGTAAAGACCTAAAGTCTTTACTTTAAAAAAAGCCTTTTGAAACAAGGTGAAGCTGCTAGTTTTTTAGTAATATCTGTAGCTAATGATTTCACAAAAGAGTAAAGCCAAACTAAAATCAGCCCCAGATATTGAACTGCTCTTTGTTTTGCCATGAACTCTAAGCCTGATTCTCTGTTTCCCTGCAGATCTTGGGAAATGTTTCCGAGTTCCAGCGAGTTGTCAACGTGCTGCAGGAGGGGGTGGACTTCGATATTGATGTCAATGCATCTGTCTTTGAAACAAACATTCGAGGTGAGGTGGGGTTTTCTGTGGGGTTTGTGTTGGGTTTCCTTCCTGTATGAGTCTCAGAGGTGGTGGTGAGGAGGGGGTCAGAGGGAATTTGGGATGCAGCGAGAAACAGAGAGAAAAGCCCCAAACAAACAAACGTCACTTCCTTTCAGTCTTTGCACATCCCTTTTTGCTTCCTGTCTCAACACAAGCAGAAGTAGATGTGGCACTTTCAGTATTCTGGTGTGAGGTTTTCAGCTTTGGAATAAATATATTTTTTACTGAAAGCATACAGATTTTATCCTGTTGTCTTTTGCATAATGTTTTGGAGTAGAGATTATCAATTCCTAGGATTATTCTTTTTTTTTTCCTCAAAACCACAAAGGTCTTTGGAGTCTTGCACCTTGAATGCCTGACTGCTTCAGTGCCATCCAGCTAAAAGACACTGTCAGGGCACAAAACTTTATTATTATTTTTTTGTTGTTTGTCCTGCCAAATATTGCTGTGCCAATTTTTGCAGCAGTGTAATTTTTCTGTGGTTGTTATGTGACCGTAGACAAGCCTGTGAAATAACTAATATTAGTTAATACAGCTGTGTTAGCTATATAAGTAATAGCTAATAGTTAAATATAGCTGATAAATCACAGCTGCTGTCACAGAAATTCTTGACTCTTCCTAGAAAAAACAAATACATCATAGAATCTTAGAGTGGTTTGGGTGGGAAAGGACCTTAAAGATCATCCGTTGCACCCCCTGCCATGGGCAGAGACACCTTCCACTGTCCCAGGTTGTGTCCAACCTGGCCTTGGACACTTCCAGAGATCTAGGGTCAGCCACAGCTGCTCTGGGCAACTTGTGCCAGAGCCTTACCACCCTCACAGAGGAGAATTTCTTACCAATATCCATCTAACCCTGCCCTCTGGCAGTTTGAAACCATCACCCCTTATGCTGTCACTCCACACATTTCTGCTGCCCTGCAAACAAGCAGCAAGAAACAAATCACTCTTCTTTTGAGGATTTGAATTAGACTCATTCCTCCCCACGTGGTGTAATGGATTGTGATGTGTCCTTGCAGTGGTGGGAGGGCTCCTCTCTGCTCACCTGCTCTCCAGGAAGGCTGGGATTGAAGTGGAAGCAGGCTGGCCATGCTCGGGGCCTCTCCTGAGGATGGCTGAGGAAGCAGCTCGCAAACTGCTGCCAGGTGAGCCCTGTGTGCTGTGTGTCACTGTGCTGGCGATCGTGAGCTGCCTGTGTTGGGACATGCACTGCTGGATGAGCCAGCTCAAAAACCAATCCTGTGGTCCCTGGGCTGCAAACTTACTGCTCCAGGTTTAATTTGTAGGGAAGATGTTGTATGTGTGCATGCCAAGTGCTGTGTGTGCTTAACACATCAGTGTGCTTGTTGAGGGGAAATATATTTAATATAAATAATAAATAAAGGCTGTGAGACAGCAGCTTGTAAAGATAAGAAGATGCTGCCTCATGCTCTTTGTGAGCTGCACCTGGGCTGTGTGCCCTCATGGCATGGCACTGTTCCCTTGTGTGCATTGTGGAGTGATCACAGCCTTGCTGTTGGCACTTTGCTGGCCAGTGTGTTTAGTGACCACCTTGCTTGTGCTGTAAAAAATGTGAGGATGCAGTCTGCTGCTCTGGCGAGGTGGAGGAGATCCCCAGGACCTTCCCAGGACTGTGTGTACCTTGGGATACCCTCTCTGACCCTCCCAGGATCGTACTCCTCATTTCGTTCTCTGCAGCTCCTCCAGACCCACTTCCTGCCTGTGTGCAGTGCCATGTGAGGCACATGTTTGTTTGAGAGTCTGTTAAACACAACACTGAGCACTTCTGTGACCCCAAAATTCTGTGTTTCAGCTTTCCAAACCCCAACTGGGATGCCCTATGGCACAGTGAACCTGCTGCATGGAGTAAACCCTGGGGAGACCCCAGTCACCTGTACTGCTGGAATTGGCACGTTTATAGTGGAGTTTGCCACCTTAAGCCACCTCACTGGTGACCCAGTGTTCGAGGACGTTGCCAGGAAGGCTTTGAAGGCCCTGTGGAAAAATCGCTCAGATATTGGGCTGGTGAGTGAGGAATGGACTTGGAATGTGCTGGGCTGCTTTTTGTGTGGCTTTGTGGATGCAATTCTAGGCATAAAAAAAAGCATCAACAGAGAGTTGGATAAATAACCACAGTGCTCCTAAGTGGGCTGAAGGCTTGTGTTTGACATTGTTCCTGAACACCTGCAGCATCCACATCCCTGTTTTACTGCAGCAGCCCAACATTATCCCATTGTTCTGGCCCACACCAGATGTGGCTGGGAGACAAATGCCTCCTGCTGGGTGCTGCAGCTCTTGGGACAGCAGCTGTAGCAGATTAAATGAAAGGTCTGTCTGATGCCTGCTGGGACAAAGGCCTAGGGAACAGAATAAGAGCATGGCAAGTGCACGGAGATATTTCCAGCCTGTACAACTCTGGGGTTCAGGAATACCCAGAGCTGGCAATATTATCTCTGTGTTAACTGTCTCCTGCTCTTTTCTATTGCTGTTTTTTTAACCTCTGTGAACTCTTGGTGTTGCATATGTGAAGTGAAACGAATTTATTTATACCCTGTGTTTATTGCAACAGATTATTCACAGGCTTTATGAAGAAATGTTTCCCTTTGTTTGCTTTGGGATTTGTTTATTTTTGATTTATACCCCAACTCTTTAATCATTGCTGGCTTTTTTTCATGTTTGCTAAGAAAGGCATGATTGTGTGTTTAATTCTCCATCAGCTGGGCTTGTTCACAGGCTGAAGAGTGCCAGCATCTATTTAAATAATGACATGGCAACTCTTGTGCCTTTGACATTCTTGGCTTCTGTCTCTATCTACACCTCTCCATCCTTCTGTACTCTTTTGTAAGATCAGAATTAGGACCAGACACTTCATGTTGAAACTGTGCATTTTTACAGTAGCATTATAATGTGTTGTTTTGGCCAGTGAAGCATTGATATTAGAAGCATAAAATTTTTATTGCATATATAAAATACATTATCAGCATGAAAATTCTATTTTCTACAGTTTTTATATAAGCATAACAATTGTATTTTCTACAGTTTGTATTCCTCTGACGCAGATAAATGTGTCCTGTAATGGAGAAAATGCTGGTTGGAATGGACATTGTATGTTTGTGAAACTGATGGTCTGGGAAAAGAACCAGGATTTCTTGTGCCACTTAAGTCCCTCTCTCCTTATCCTTCACTCCCTCCAGGTGGGGAACCACATTGATGTGATCACTGCCAAGTGGGTGGCCCAGGATGCTGGGATTGGGGCAGGGGTGGACTCCTACTTTGAGTACCTGGTTAAAGGAGCCATCCTCCTGCAGGACAAGGAGCTGATGTCCATGTTTTTAGGTGAGTGTTTGTTTTCTGGGGGAAGGGGCCCAGCACCTGTGGCAGGAGGGGATGAAGGATCTAATGAAGCACATTCAAGACTTCTGAAGGCTTTGTTGTAATGCTTTTGAACAGTCTGTGATAACAGAGTTACCAAAGTGAGCACCATGAGAAGTCATTGAACATAGCTCAGGTGAAAAAGGGGCTTCTCTCATTCTTAAAAATAAGCTTTTTCTCTTTTTTTTTTTTTTTTTTTTTTTTTTTTGGTTACAGATGGCTTACCTACCCATCTGTTTCTTTACAGAATATAACAAAGCTATCAAGAATTACACCAAGTTTGATGACTGGTACCTGTGGGTTCAGATGTACAAAGGAACGGTGTCCATGCCTGTGTTCCAGTCCCTGGAGGCCTATTGGCCAGGCCTGCAGGTAAGAGCTGTCACACCAGCAGCATCTGGTGATTTCATCTCTCAGGGGCTGGTCTTCAAGAAAAAAAGTTACAAATATAACCCTCATCTGTGCAAGTTTTAAGGTTTGGTTTGATCTCTGGTGAAATCTGCAGTAGCCTGAGCCTGTAGAAGATGATGTTGAAGAGAAGGTTGTTTTTATATACAGTCTCCCATTCAGCATGATGGGAGGGCACTTTTGTTGTAGCAAACTCCACTGCAAGTGGTCCCATAATCCAAATGGGAATGCAAGGAAAAAGAAACTCACTCCTCTTTTTCTGTCACCTCACAAATGTTTTATTCGTGTGAATTTTTTTCCCATCAAGAACTTTGCTTTCTCATCAGTCTTCATGTTTGGACTGAGACTTTGTTTTCCTAACTAAGAGATTGGATGCTGTGACTGACTAAACATTTGGCTGAAGAAACACAGCCCTCTTTAAAAAAAAAATCAGGGTCTTTGTATTATTCCAGGTGTGTGAATGTGATCCACCAGAAAAGCAGCATTTTCAGTCTTACCTGTTCTGAAGGCCTCGTGCCCCAGTATCAGTTGCACCACACAGAGCTGCTGAAACAGCCATTTCTGTCGCTGGGTATTTCTTTGCCTATAGCAGTGTAATTGCATTAATTTCTGTGCTGGTTTTTCTTCACTCCCATGTTTCTTTGCTGTTTCCTGTCTCTCAGAGCCTCATTGGGGATGTAGATAATGCCATGCGCACCTTCCTCAACTATTACACGGTCTGGAAGCAGTTTGGGGGCCTGCCTGAGTTCTACAACATTCCCCAGGGATACACAGTGGACAAGAGGGAAGGATATCCACTCAGGCCTGGTAAACAGAACTGAAATTAAAAGTGACGTGAACTCCTGCTTTAGCAGGTTGGGAGATCAAATGTTAGTAACACCACAGTTTCCTCCTCAGTTTTGCTCTGACTCAGTTCCTGCATGGATTTGAGCAGGGATTTCCAGAGTTAAAGCTGCATGTTTTGTTTTCCCCACTCACAAAGACAGGAAGGAAACAGGAAGCAAGCCATAGTGTTACTTCAGAAAGGTGGCCTGGTATTGAATTTTGTCCATAGTGTGGGATTTGACATGTTTAAGTGTTAGATTGTTTGGCATGGGGTGCTTCAGTCATGTGAAATGTTAAAGGAACTGCTTGTGTCCCGTAAATTTAGGAAGTGAAAGTGAGTGTGAATAGACTGTTCCAGTTCTGCATTTAGGAGGCATTCCATGTTGTCTGTGGTACTGCAAGGAAGTTATATCTCTTTTTTTCTCATTTTTTACAATTCTGATTAAAAAAAAAAAAAAAAAACTGATTAGTGGGTCCATAAATGTAAATGAGAATAATTAACTTCCTTTTGGTCTGAGTGTTCAGGTGACATCCACACTGGACAAATCTACCAAAAATACTCACCAGCCCTAACTGTCAAAGGTGTTAAAGACCATTTTCTTTAGTAAGTAAACACAGCATGGTGCTTATGTTGTCTGTATAGAATATTTCCACTGTGTTGTTTAAAAACAGCATTTTGAGGACTGAATTTGTTGTTCGTAATCCTTTCCAGAAGCATTTTTTTTTACTTTGGCAGCTGAGTATCAATCTTTTTGTCTCTTGCTTCTCTCCCATTCACTCAGTCTGGGAGGGAGTATAGGTCACTCTTACCTGAGCTGCTGCAGGGCTGGTCAGAGGGAATTTCTTTGTAACACATCCTTAGGAAAAGGAAAATCTGTGCTTGAAGCCAGGCAAGCCAGGCTGTTCACCTGATTGTGCTGAAGTGTTTTTTAAATTAGTTCAAGGAATAGCACATCTTTGCTGTGTGTATGGTTTGATAATCTTTGTGCTGGCAAATGTTTGGGTGATTTGCAGAGCTGATTGAGAGCGCGATGTATCTGTACCGTGCCACGAGAGACCCCACACTCCTGGAGCTGGGCAGAGATGCTGTGGAGTCCATAGAGAAAATCAGCAAAGTCGACTGTGGGTTTGCAACTGTGAGTGCTAAACCATCTGCCATGGCAGCTGAAGAGCTGCTAAAAATCAGCTTTCAGAAGGTGTTCTCATGAGTGATATTTTAGCACTGAGTCAAGCAATCATTTTGGGCAAAACATGACCAAGCCCCTTGTATTTCTCTGTGAAGCTGCTCTGGTAATTGCTGATTGTGTTTCTGGTTGTAGCTTCTTCACAGTGGGCCAAATTCTATCATGGACTGTTGCCTCAGAGCCCAAAATGTGGGAAAACACCAGAAGCTTCTCCTGCATTTCTAGTAGGTCTTGCAGCTGAGCAGGACAGTTCTTGTGCAGGCTCCTTCTGCCAAGTGTGTGATTCTGCTTTCCCACTATGCCTTGAAAATCTGGGCAAATACAAGAAGTGCAGTGAGTGATTTCTATAAAGTTACTTACTAGACGATTTCAAACATGCTATCAAGCTCTATTTTGCAAAAAAAAAAATCTTTAAAAATATTGGGAGTAAGTAGGTAAAAGCCTTATGAATTTTTTTCTTTGGTGGGAAAATGATAGGAAGCTCTTCTCCTTGCCCAGACTGAACTGAGGGTGAGTTTAGATGTTAGGAAGAGATTCTTCCCTGTGAGGGTGGGCAGGCCCTGGCACAGGGTGCCCAGAGCAGCTGTGGCTGCTCCTGGATCCCTGGAAGTGTCCAAGGCCAGGCTGGACAGGGCTTGGAGCAACCTAGGCTAGTGGAAGGTGTCCCTGCCCACGGCAGGGGGGGGAATGAGATGGGCTTTAAGGTCTTCCTTCAACCCAAAGCATGCTGTGATAAAATACAGGGTGAGTTGGTGTCATACTGTGCTGTTTAATGGAAATTAATTCTAAGTTGGTTTTATTTTTCTCCCTAAATTCATAACTTACTGAATTCAATGTAACTGTAACTCACTCTGCTTCTTCTCTTGTAGATCAAAGACTTGAGGGACCACAGGCTGGATAATCGCATGGAATCCTTCTTCTTGGCTGAAACAATCAAATACTTGTACCTGCTGTTTGACCCAGACAACTTCATCCACAATGACGGCTCAGACTTCGATGTGGTGGTCACACCGTACGGGGAGTGTGTCCTCAATGCTGGAGGCTACGTCTTCAACACCGAGGCTCATCCCATTGACCCTGCTGCCCTGCACTGCTGCAGGAAGCGCAGAGAAGAGCAGTGGGAGGTGGAAGACTTGATGAGGGAATTCTACTCACGGAAGAAAACCAAGAAATTCACTTTAAAAAGAGCTCCTAACCATGGTGAAAAGGAAAGTGCAAAAGACCCTGAAGATGCCTCTTCAGAGAAAGCTGGAGAGAAGAGAAGCTCTAAGAAAAGCTCACACTCCCTCCTGAGCTGTCCCAGTCAATCTTTTAACTCCAAGCTTGCAGTACTGGGACAGGTCTTCCTAGATAACACCTGATCCTCGTTGCATCATCAGTTTAAATTTTTGAACTCGTTTCACATTCTGGGAATATATTTTTATAGTTTCATAATGGAAAGTGTGGTACTTCACAATGTGAATTCTATTATGAAGTGAAACAACTTACCATTAAATTGTGCTACTGCTCCTTTCTAAGCCAGGACTCAGATACCAGCTGTTAATGCTGTTGAGCTACTGATCTCAAAGCAGCTGGTTGCCTGAATATCAAACAGGTGTCCAGAAAAAGAAAGGGGTACATGTTAAATGTACCTTTTTATTGCATTTTGTGAGTTTTACAGGCTTACAGAAGGACCCCAGCTTACTTTGTTCTGAAAAAAATGAGCCTGAGTTTCTCGTCATTAGGGGAAAAGCAGGAATTACTGTAGCTTCACTACAGCTCTCTGTGTGCTCCAACTTTTATCTCTGGCTACTTTATAAACATGTAGTTCATATTGAAAATTGCTGCCTAGTGGAGAAAACCTACTTATTTTGAGGTGAAGGCTCAGATTCATAGCTCTGGCAGTTCTATTGGGCATGAAGGATGGTGTGGGGGGAGAGGAGCTCTTGGAACATAGGAAAGTGCTCAGTCTCCCTGTTTCAGATTAACGTGGGTCTGTACCTCCTGCCTGAAAACCACTTTAGTAAACGTCCAGGTAATGTCTGGACAAAAAGCTGAGCTGGAGGGTGGACTAGGAAATGTTTGATTGATTCCACAGTGTAGCTTGCTTTTTTTTTAAAGAATTTGACATGGTTATCTCTTATTTCCCCATTTCCTTCCTTTTTCTAACTTCCCTTTAGGCCCACATATTTCACTGTACCTCAGTCAGTGCAGCCACCCCTGGGGTGCCCCAGCTGAGCTGAACACGAGCCTTGCACAAGGCTTGTGTGGAAAGGAACTCAGCCCAGGCTGAAATTGCAGCTGTGCCTTGGTGCAGCAGGCAGCTGAACAGATGTTCATGAACCTCTTGGTGTTCAGCTGACTCGGCACAGCCAAACCTTTTAATACATTGTCTTTGCAGCAGGTGTGTGCAGTGACCAGAAAAGGAGGAATCAGTGTGACCAAGATGTTTTCTTTCTAAAGGAAAAACAAAAAGGGGGGGCAGAAAAGCGATGGACTTTCTTCAAGCCTGGTGGAAAGTGAGGAGTCTGGAGCAAGCTACACACAAGCTACAGTTATTTGAGTGGGCTAAAGGGAAGTTAGAAAAAGGAAATAAATAAATCCCTGTGAACAGGGAAATACAGCTCAACCAGTGCCCACTCTGCTGCTGTGTGGTTGCCTTGAGAAAGTAATTTTTTGTTGTTGTTTTGACGTGTACTAGTGCTGCAAAGTTAAATAAAATGTGCATTTTATCCTTCGGGGTAGAAATCCTGTTGCAATTGTGAATGAGCTATGGTAAGAGACACTTGCAGTGTTGGACAGGCATGTTGAAAGGACTGGTAAGCTACAGAGCGTCTAATTGAGTCCTTCTTTCCCATGGCAGCTGGGACAGTGTGGGAATTCTGCATTGACACAGCCCTTGCAGCCCTTCTGAGAGAGGAGCACCCAAAACCAGGCATTGTTGGACAATGATGAAGCTCTTGTTATGAATGAGACCACAAAATTAAATTTAGCAGCAAATTTTTAATAGTAACAATTATATAAATGAGTACAATCAAAGTACTGGATACATATATTTTAGGATATATAAAATTTGGGAGTAAGTAATTTAGTATAATTGAGGTTTGTACAAAGCATAAGCAAAACCAACGGGGGGTACGGGGAGGGACTCACCCTTCCTCACGTATCAAAACATCAAAGCTAACAATCCCACTTATATACTATATGCTAATACATATTAATACAGAATTTTCTGGAAAACTCCTCCCAGTTTCTAAAATCTACGTCACTATGTTGTATGGTGCATGCTCTACTAATGGTTAGGGGTCTCTCGTCCTTTTGAGGGTCTTATTTCCGATGAAGGCTCTCTGTCTTCATCAGTGTCTGCTGTGTAACCTTGCAGGTAGTGCAGGCACACTAAGTTTGGGTTATGTAGCTAAGCATATGTTCCCACAATAAAACCTTATTGAAGTTCCATGCTTGGAATCATCCCAATTTGGCCCATTCCAAGGTTGAAACTTTTTATTTCTGGATGCTGCTTATCTGACCTATGTCCTTCTACTACTCCCTTCCAACATCCTTCTTTGACTCCCAACATCTGGAGGATGTCCTTTGCCCTGTCTCACCCATCTTCCCCCCTCACTCTGTAACAATTGTCTTCTATTGATCTAAATACAATTTTGCTAATATAGTTACAATTTAATTAGCACAAATCACATTTATCACGCTCTTGTTAGTGGCTCCCTGTTGTCACCATAGGTTGTCTTTATTTTCCAGCTGTTCACATCTCACACGCTCTTCATTGTTTAATCTGCAGAAAACAAACCCAGGCCTTCTCCAACAGTTTTGCTCAGTGCTGGGCCAGGTCCTGGAAATCAGCATTGTCCCAGCTGTGAGGTAGAGGAAAATAATGGGACGGGGGCAGATCTCCAAATCTCCAGATCTCATTAGAGCCCTCCTGACCAGGGCATTTTGGTAACCTCATCCCAGGATTTCCAGCAGCAGAACCAAGGGGCTGTAGGACTGGGAGATGAGATTGTTGCTCAGCATGGTTAGAGCTGAGAGAAGACATCTGTCCATACCTACTGTAATTAGAAGAACCTTGATTAGATTCCCAGATTCGTGTGAGTTGGAAGGCACCCACACGGATGATCGAGTCCAACTCCAAGTCAACGGCCCAGACAAGAACTGAAAGTTTTGGTATTATGGCCAAATGAGATTCATCTCAGATTAGTGCTGTGGGCTGACCCAGAACAACACAGAACAGCCTCAACTGTTCCTTCTTCCAGTGTTCCATCTTACAGAGCCTTTATTTTAACAAAAACGAACTGTGACCAGAGTTCTCGGTGAGCGTTTCTTTAAGAGAGAAAACGGCGTGGCTGGGCTTCGCTGAGGGAAATAAAGGCATCGCGGTGGAAATAAAGGAATCCCGGTGGAAATAAAGGTATCTGTGTGGAAAGAGGGCGGCGGCCGGCGGGCGGCAGAGCGCGGGGAGCAGCAGTGCGAAGGGGCCGCGGCGCCCACGGCTCCCTCCCACACGGCGGGCAGCCCTTCCGGCCGCCATGTTGGCTGCCCGCGGCTGCGCACAGGGCGGAGCGGGCCGAGGGGAGGGATCGCTGTTTGTGTCCCCAGCGCGGAGGCCATGGCGGCCGTGGCGGGGGGCGGCACGGGGCCCGGCACCGGCACCGCCGGAGCCCGGGCCGCGACCACCAACATCTTGGCCCAGCTGCGGCACGGGCAGCTCAGCGGCCGCGGGCTGACCCGCGGGGCGCAGGTAACGCGCTGCGAGCCGCCCGTGGGGGGCCGGCCGGCCGGCCGGGCGAACCGGGGAGGGCCGCGGGGCCTGGGGGGAGGCCTGTGGGATTTGGGGCCGGGGATGCGGCGCGTCCTGCCCGGGCCTGTGGCGGAGCTGCGTGGTCGGGGAGAGCCCGGCCGGCCTAGCGGGGCGTGCTCGGGGAGAGCGGCCGCTCCCAGCCCGGCATTTAAGCTCCGGAGCTGCCCGGAGGTGCTCGGGCTGTGTCTCGGTGCTCCGTGTGCCGCCTTCCCGGCCACAGCCGGGCTCTGCGACATCCGAGGGGCAGCACAGGCGTCTGCCCAGGCGTTCTCCGCCTCTTCGGTCGGTGTGGCCTTCCCTGCAAAGAAAGGAAGCTCTGCCTGGGACTGTAACAATGCAGCATCGAAATTTAAACGTATTTCCTGGACAAAGGCAGCCTCGTGGTACTAGGGCTTAGGAGACATTTTAGCTTTGTAACGCAGGTGGTTTTATAAGAAACTGTTCTAGGTCTGTTTCTTATTTGTTATCTTTCCCAGTTGATGATGCTGGGAAATACCAAGGAATGAAATCAGCCCCTTCTCTCGAGCCTGTGCCTGTCCTGTGCTGATACTGGTTTTTTTGGAAAAGCTGCTCAGGGATAATGGACTATTAATTTCTTTTTATGGAGAGTAATTGGCATGTTTCTTGCAGATTAAATGCAAAATGGTGCAAAGACTTGGAAAATGAAACATGAGATAAAGAACTTGCATTCAGGTGCTGATTTATTGAGCTGAAGTATCTTAAGAGAGGTCATATGGAATAAAAAATGGCATTTCTCTAATTTACTAGTGCAGACAACATCATTTTCCCTGATAAACAAGGATTCTGAGCAATTATTAAGAGAAGATTTTTTTGATGCCTTTTCGGGACTACCTAAAAACAGAGGCCAGACAAAATTAAGAGAATTAAAAAGTTATTATATTTATTGAAGGGCCTTCAGGTACATTTTGGGCAGACAAAGCTCCTCCAGGGGCTACACCCCAAAATGGAAAATGGGTCATGGGTTTTCACACTTTTATAAGTTTGGTCCATTTGCATATTGGAGGTTAATCTTCCAATTACAGCTTCAGGTAATGAAGTCATTTACCCCAAGTTTGCTCCCCCCCAGCCCATTTTTTGAGGCTGGGCCGTTTACATTTCTTGGGGCCTGAGACAGTGAGGTGTCCTTGATTCCCAGGCCTGGAGAGGAATTGTTGTGTCTGACCAAAATGGGAAAGCAGTAGCTAACACTGGACGTGGAGTTTAGAGTTATACGCTAAATAATTGCAGGGTTACAAATATATGGAAAATAGAAAAGCTCAAATCCTGAGGCATCATGTTCATCATGAATGCCTGTGCCTCGTTCTGTAGCAGAGAGGTGAAAGAGTGGTGTTTTTTTACAGCTCTTTTGTCCTTCTTCTGCTGCTTCCTCAGCTGCTAGTTTGGTTAATCCTTAAGAAGAGCCAGTAATTTGCTTGAATATAAACCTGTATTGACTCTTTCAAAGGAAGTAATTTCCTTGGGATTGTTTTAGGAGTGGATTTCTTACTGCATGTGGACAAACTTTGTCTCACTGCCTTACCTGTCCACCTCTGCACCGTTTCTTTCATGCACCTCCTCAGCCACTGCAATTTCAGTCAGGTAAACCCATACCAACCTTATGCACCTCTGTTGTTGTAGGATGGTGCTTTCACGTCTGGGCTTTGGTTTGCTTGAAAAATTCAGTGCTACTTTATTCATTTTGGACTTTTAAGCTTTCATAGCAATCAAAAAAACTTCTGCTGGTTGCATACTCCTTATAATGCCCAAGAATGAGGTGGGGTTTTTGTTGCTGGGGTTTTGGTTTGTTTTACTTGAAAAATTTTGGCATCCTTGTGCTGCCCTGAGAGTTAAAGCTTGGACACATGAAGCTCCCAGCACTGCATAAATGCTGTAGGAAGATATTTTAAATCACTTTGTACAAGAGCGTGGAGAGATAGGACAAGGGGGAATGGCTTCCCACTTGCCAGAGGGCAGGGATAGATGGAATATTGGGAAGAAATTCTTCCTTGTGAGAGTGCTGAGGCTCTGGCACAGGGTGCCCAGAAAAGCTGTGGCTGTCCCTGGCAGTGTCCAAGGCCAGGTTGGATGGGGCTTGGAGCAGCCTGGGATGGTGGAAGGTGTCCCTGCCCATGGCAGGGGGATGGGACTGAATGAGCTTTAAGGTCCCTCGCATTCCAAACCATTCTGTGATTCACTTAAGCTAAGACAGGGAGAATAACAGCTCCCTGAATGATTATGAACTTTATGAATTCTGTGTCTCTTTACTTTTACCTTGAATCAGTTTTTTGTTTGTAGATGATCTAAATATAAAACGCTTTGATGTAACTTTTAAAGAAGCAAGAAGCACAAAGCAGTTTTGGCTGCCTTTTTTTTTTAGTTCTGTTTTTTATCAAAACATTCCCGGTTTTTGTGCAGTTGACTCCTCAATGGCAGTGTGGGAGCCCTTGCTTGCATTTCTTAACTGATTTGAGAAATGCATAGCCTGAGAGCAGGTCAGGTTGCTGTGTTGGGGTGTAGAGCAAGTCATGAGAGTGCCCTTGAAGCTCTTTCTAGCTGCGTTTTGGAAGGAAGTTTGGGGTCATGTGCTGCCTGGATTGCACTGCTGGTGTCCTGTGAGGAGGGGAAACCTTTCTCAAGATGTTAATTCAGGGAGATTGGGGAACACACTTCTGTGCTGGGGTGCCTGCCATGAGCAGCAGTGGCATTTAGCCCTGAACAAAGCTTTGTCTACTATTCTTAGGTGATCTTAAATCCATTTTTGTATGAGGAAAGTAGGGGCTTAGCTGTGAGCTGGGAAGGATCACTGTTGACAGGCCTGCTTCTTAGAGTTCATTACTCTGATATTTCAGGGACATAAAAGCATTTTTGATAGTAACAACCCTCTGAATATCTGGCAGTTTTGAGGTCAGCTGAGGCTCTGGAATCTGGATCCCTGTGTGTTCCTGCTGTGCTCACCTACCCAGAGCTCTTGGCTTCCTTGCCAGTCAAGTGTCTTGCTTTATTACTAATAATAAATAATTCAGAGAAGGGCAACAGAGCTGGAGAGTCAGTGAAATGAGGAGTAGCTGAGGGAGCTGGGAAAGGGGCTCAGCCTGGAGAGGAGGGTCAGAGGGAACTTCTGGCTCTGCACAACTCCCTGACAGGAGGGCCCAGCCGAGGGGAGATCAGGCTCTGCTCCCAGGGAAGAAGGGACAGGACAAGAGGGGTGCCCCAAGCTGTGCCAGGGAAGGTTCAGGTTGGACAACAGGAGAAATTCCTTCTTGGAAAGGATGGTTAAGGCACTGTCAGGGGCTGCCCAGGGAGATGGTGGAGTCCCCATCCCTGGAGATGTCCAGGAAACAATTGGATGTGGCACTCAGTGCTCTGGGCTGGGTGATGGGGTGGGGATCATCCAGTCACAGGTTGGGCTTTATGGTTTTGAAGGTCTTTTCCAATCTAAATGATTCTGTGATAAGAAGTTGATTAACTAAAGCAGATTTCAGTAGATACTGCCATTATTTGTTCCTATATCTGTTTTATCATATTGCTGGCATCAGCTGCTGCCATGCACACAAGCCTCTGTGTTGGTGTCAGATTGCATAACCTTGGATCAGGATTTGCCCTGCCCTGAGCACAGAGCCAGTGCAAGGGGCTTTGCAGGTGCTGCTGAACCAGCAGCAGAACAGCTTTCCAGAAGTGACACATTTCTAATAAAGAAGAATATTGGTAGTGAGGGGCCTGGTGTGCTGTCCTTTTTGGGGCACAGCTGTGCTATGGTTCACAGGCTCTGGGACAAGTTTTGTGCTGCTGTTCCTTGAAAGCCAAGAACACTCTGGCTCAGCTGATCAAGCTCAAATCCGCTTAGCAAGAAGGTACACACTTCATCTGCTGCAAGCCAGCTGTGAACATGGGTATGGCATGAAACCAGAGGGTATTTAGGTGCAGCTCTGAGAATCCTTGCAGACAGAGCAGTGTAATAATGGACTAACCAGGGATTTGTTGGCAAACTAACGTGCTCCTGGTGCAGTCCCAAGAGCTGAGCGTCAGCACTGCTCTCACCCTCATAGGACTGCCAAGGCTTAGCTGAAACAATCAGAATGGAAAAAAGGAGTCCATTTTTCCTGCTGTATTTCATGCTTTGCTATCCCTAGGAGCAGACACTTCCCTTAGCAGGATAGTCCCTATCCACTCAAAAAAAAGCTCTGTGGAAGGAAAACATATTCTTTCTCAGACATTCAGATTTCCACCTCCTGCTATTGCAGGTTATCAGCAGGAGTAGCTTCCTAACCCTGAGAAAAGATTTTGGTTTTGAGTCAGCTTTTTCTTTCCTCCTTTAAACAGCACCAACAAAACAACATTCACGTGAATATAATCCACTTGAGTAGCTCTAATTGTGTGGGTGTTAGCAGGCTTGGCCTCTTCAGGGGAGGACAGTGAGGGAGTGTTGGAAAGCCTGGACATGCTTTTATTATGTAACAGGACCAGAGCTCTGTCATGCACTAGAAATGCTCAAAAAGTGGTTGTGTTGGACTTAAGCTGTGTTGGTGTCTGACTTTTTTGTGTGGCTGATGATGAGTGAGAAGAAAAAGGTAGATGTGATACTCCTTATCCCTCTGCTTTTTCTTAGATAGCCTTACAGATTTTGTTTTCTTTCAAAATGAATTAAAGAAGAAACTTAGGAAGTTCCAAGCAAAAGTAGTAACTGAGAAGTTAATATAATTTTAATATAATTATACATATTAGTTGATTTCTTTTTCTCTGAGGGTAAGGTCAGCAAAGCAAACATTAGTAGCTCTGTTCTGATCTGGTAGATCCTGTACTGGGTTTGGAGAGCTGCTGGTGTCAAAGGTCTGTGTTGGAATTATCTAACTGTGGGGATTGGAGATTCAGGAGACCTGTTCCTTGTCTTGGTAGATCAGCTCTTCTTCCAGTTCTGGTGAGCAGAGCTGTAGTCTGGGATTTGTGGGAATGGTTAGGCCTGGCTGGAAGCTATGGCATGTTTTATCCTAGGACAGTGTGTCCCTGGGTTCATGCCTGGCTTTTGGGTTGGCAGGAGAAAGGATGGGGGGCCCCATGCAGGGCTGGGGAGGATGGAGAAAAGGGAATCTAGCTAAGGGAATCTTGAGGTGCACTTGAAGGATCAAGGAGCTGGGAAGAGACTGGACATAAGTGTTTTTACATGGACTTCTCCCAACAGAGTTTCCTTTTAGGATTAATATTTGTGGGGCTCTGCCCTGGTTTTGATCAGAGCTCAGCTGTGACTGACCACAGTGTCCCTGTGCCCTGGAGCTGCAGGGCTGCACTTCTCAGCTTCTCCCTTGGAATGCTTTCCAGAATCACTCCATGGCCCAGCAGCTGTGTTCCTGCACAAGCTGTTGTGTCAAGACCAAAACTTGCAGGGTCATTTGCCTTGGTTACAGGCTTTTGTGGGAAAAGTTGTGTGAGGAAGGAGACAGCTTAGCCAGGCTGATGGATGGTTGTTAGCAACTGGAAAGGAAAATGCTTACAGAGCTGGGATGGTGGGCACTCCCCAAAATCCTGAATAATTATTCTCCTGGCAGTCTGTCAGAGATGACTTTCTAAGTTATTACTGTTCAGAGGAAAATTAAACATTTAATTGCACAAATTAAATCCTGGGTTTTTTTAAAGGTACACCTTAAAAGGCTTGAAGAAAAGGATATGGAAAGGCTTCAATTTTATTAAAAATACATAGAGACCTTGTGCTTGCATCTTGTTGTCGGGATCCATAATCTTGTGCCTGTTTCTTTTTAAACTTTCGGGACATTTGAATGTATACTTCAGAAGTGCTCATGGAAAATCCCAAGAATGGAAATTCTGCTTTTTTTAGAAGCGGTTCCAGTCTTAATGTATGGTTGCAATGAGAAATTGAATTAAAAAAACCTTCTAAGTGATGTGTCATAGCTGTGAAGTCTGTCACAGCAGGAACCCGTCAGTGCTGTGAAGGATGCCTGGACACCTGAGTCACTGGTTTTGCTTTCTGAAAGATGACAGCAAATGCCCTCCTGTAGCGAGCACTCAGCAAGACAGTGAAATGTTTGAAGGGTAAAATGTGAAATAGAGACACAATTCTATAGGAAACTGTTTGCCCTGCCCTGGAGAGCAAAGGGAGGATTAGCTCCTGGTATTTCTGCTGCTGTCATCACTGCTGGGCCTTCGGTTCGTTGGCAGTTTTGGGAAGACACAGAGAGGTGTCACTGACCACAGCTCAGCACAGGGGTGGAGGCAAGCTTAGGAAAATCAGAGGTTTGCTTTGTAGGGCAGGGAAAATTGTCACAGTGTGGGAGCAGAGGTGGGAAGGAAAATCCTCTCTGGAAGGCAATTTGGGAGCAACTTTAACTCCAAGAAATCTCAGGGCAGTACGAAATATTTTAGCAATGCTGGTAGCACAATGCTGAGCACTTGCCAGGGTGCAAGATGGACACAGTATGGACACAGAGCAAGGGGAAAGAGCTGCTCCTGTGCTGCTGGAGCAGCTGTGCCTGGAGGATGAGTAAAGTGGAGGGGGACAAGTGAAGGAGAGACTAGACTGATCAAGGGATGGATTTAGGCAAATACTAACATACAACTTCATGAAGATGTAGGTATTGTTCATAATTACTTATTGACCATCATGCAAATTGATGCTATCAGGGGAGGTTTAGGCTGGATATCATGAAAAGGTTCTTCCCCCAGAGGGTGCTGGGCACTGCCCCAGCTCCCCAGGGAGCAGGCACAGCCCCAGAGATGCTTAGGGCGGGGTTGTTGGGGTGTCTGTGCAGGACAGGGGCTGGGCTTGACAATCCTTGTGTGTCCCTTCTAAGTTCAGGTCATTCTGTGCTTCCTGGTCTATCATTTTTGCAAGAATTTAAAAGACAGTAGGATTAGAAAGAAATTTAACATAAATACTTAAGAGTTGTATGCAATGTCTTTTTTCAGCCCTGTCTATACTGTCAAGGAAAATTACGCACAGAAGTTATTTAAACTTTGTAGACAGAAGGTGTTCCTGTGGTAGTTACCAGTCTTTGGAATAATCTCCTGGGAAATCCTGAGCTCCAGTTCCTTGGGAGTCTTTAAAGAGAAAACCACTCAGTCTGTTCTATCTTGCAGTCATGGGTGGGCTAGTGACACATTTTTTCTCTCTGAATTTAAATCCTTTCAATATCTCTGATTGCCCTTCCAGCAAATGCGTGCTGGCAGAGCTGGAGCAGGGGGACGTGGATGCTCCTGGTGAGGTGGTGATCACCTGGCTGGGGAACAGCATTCAGGGACCCACGAGTGTGAAACCAGGATTGTACAGACAGCTTTGGACTGGGACGTATCTTGGGAGCTCAACATGAGCTGGTGTTTTCACTGCGTTTTCAGGGATCTTCCTGGAACAGAACCACTCTGGAGAGCCCCGGTGTGCTGTCCTCGGGTTTCTCTCTGAGCCAGAACTGGGATGTGTTGCAGCAATCTGGGAAGTGACTGTGGGAGTCCTGGTGTTCGTACCAGTTTGGTTTGCTGTACCTGGCTCTTACGGAGGTTTATACACTGCTGCTTTTGTTTTCCCAGGAAGTGATCCTTATTCTGTTTGTCCTAACACCAGTAACGCGTGACAATTCCAAACCCAGCTGCCAGCACTTGGGAAGGTCCTGGCTTTTAATGGATATCTCTTCCAGCTGGGCAGCTACAGCCTCTCCTTGCTAGATTATACCTAACTTCTCAAGTTTTGTTGCAAGATTTCAGGTATTTTATCCAGGACTTTTCAGTGAATGAAGAAAATCAGTGTTGGATTGCACTTTTCGTGCTTGCATGAGACCAAAAAATTCTGAAGAGGAGAGGAGCCCTAGAAGACCCAGTGCTGATTTTGATGACTATTTAGTAAAATTTCCCCAAAAAGAAAACAGTTTTTGCTTATAAATGAAAAGCATTGACTTGCTGCTGTTACAGAAAACAGGAGATGCTGTTTTTAACCAAAATGGCTGTGAAGAAAGACAGTTCCACAGTCTGATTGAATTTTAATCCCTTCCCAGAATCCAAAATCTTTGCATTGGCAAATACCACCCGGCCACAATGGAAATATCCAGAGCCAGGGTAACCTCAAATACAGAGCAGGGACCACAAGCCAGAGCTTGCAGTGAAACCAAAGATGTGTTAAATCAAGAGAAAGAAAACCTTTTTTTTATTATTTTTTCTTTTGAAAGCAGTTAAATGATGACGAGAGCAAGGAAACATTTGCTTCACTCTTTCAGAATTTCAGTTCTGAAAGTTTCCTGTGGCTACCCAGGCTGAGCCTGGGGCTGAGAGAGGAAACCCTGCTAGTACAGAAGTGGGAGTGGAGATGGCTCAGATGGATCCTGCCCCAAATCAAGAAGCATACATGTAATTAACAATGTGGTGTTAAACCCAGCACAAGGTTTTAATGTTAATTAAAGGCTTTTGGAGTTTCCTGAGAGCATTTAAGTGCTGGGTTCTGCTCTGTGCTACTGGAACCTGAGATTGCAGCCTGTGCACGTCGTCCCTGCCTGTGGTATCTTCCACATCAGCTGGAGCTGGAGAGTTGGACTCTTTCCCTGGCATTTTGCTGTGTGTCCTTTGCACTTTGCCCAGCAATTAATCCTGTTCCTCCCACTGCCTGTGGGTTTGTCCTCCTCCCACACCTGGGATGGGGCAGTGGTACACTCAGGAGCTCCTTTGGCTCACTCTGTGCTCAGTATCTCAAGGGGAAATGGAATCTGTGACTTTGTGACTTCCAAGGGGCTGACCCAGAGCCCAAATGATGAGAAGTCATCTTGGCTTTCTGGTTTGGTCTTCCACTCTTTCTCCTGTTCGAAAGGAAACTCTGTCATTCTCCAGAAGTGCTGGTTGATTCATCTGCTTCAGAAATCAGAAAGCAGGGAAAAGTTAAAAACCGGAGAGAGTTTTGTGTCCTAAGTATGCTCATGCTGCTTCAATCACTGCTTGTAGCAAGAAAACCTGGTACTTCAAGACCCTTGAAGTTTTTATTTACCTAAAAATTGAGGTATTTCATCAGGAAAAGAATCCTAAGTACTTGGCAATCTTACAAAGAGGGTGAGGACCCACATTAGCCACATTGCCAGGCTGAGTTCTCAGCTTGAATCAGTTTTCTGGTCTTCTGTATAACAAGCAGAGAAAAAGGTTAAATTCTCAGTCAGAAGTTGGAGTATATTTGCATATAATTGTCTAATTATATTGAATTGAATGGCCCTTTGAAATTGTGCACTGAGATGTGTCTGAGAACGATGTCTTGGCTGAAAGAATAAGAAGCAAGATTTAAGCAGGTGGGAGGGAAATGTTACTTAACGACAGAAAGGTGCAGAACAAGAGCAGCTTAGGGGTTTAGGCCTAGGACTCAGAGCAAATCCACAAATGTGTCAGGGGAGTGTCAGGCTGGATATCAGGAAAGGTTGTTCCGTGCCCCAGAGGGTGCTGGCACTGCCCAGGCTCCCCAGGGAACGGGCACGGCCCCGAGGCTGCCAGAGCTCCAGGAGCGTTTGGACAGCGCTGCCAGGGATGCTCAGGGTGGGGTTGTTGGGGTGTCTGTGCAGGGCTGGGGGCTGCCCTGCCTGATCCTGGGGGTCCCTCCCAGCCCAGGATATTCTAAGATTTGCTTTGAGGTGCTGACCAAAGGATTAGGGTTTTCTTTATTTTGTTGTTTTCATTTGGAGGGCACATAAAACATTTGTAAACCCAGCCAAAAGTCCTGCTGGAATTGTTTGCTTTACTTTTTCCTGTATACAAGGGTAAGTCCATGTGGGGGTTGGTGTAGGTACCTCTGAAGTATCAGAGAGGAAAGGAGTTGAAGTTTGGTCAGCATAGACTGGATGGTGAATTTTAAGGTCCTAGGCTTCTCCTTGACAGCTTCTCCTGGCATTAACCTGGAAGTATTCAGGCTTCAAAACATCTTTCATGGATTTTAAGCAGAGTATTTTAATCTTGAGTTGCTACTTTTTTTAGGTGTTAAACTCAGTGATGAATACTGATATTTTTTTTTTTTACTTTAGGGAAAAAGGAGGAACGTTGAAGAGAGTTTGAATGTGAACAGTAGCAAATGCCAAGTGTTCTTTTTTGTGGTTGCAGCTTTTTTCTCAGGATAATGCCAGTGTTGTTGTTCTGCTGATTTAGTTGGTGGTTCCCATTTAGAACCAGCTCAAGACTACAGAGGGAAATTTCTCGCTATCTTTGATATGTTCCTGTTTGTAAATCTTCGTAGTTTGGGTCATTGCTGTGGCCAATAATCACTCCAGGGACTTGGCTGAGGAAATACTCCTTTCTAGCTGAATGCATCAAGTAATGAAGCCTTTCCATCCTCAGCATTCTACACCTTAGATCCGTGTAATCTGAGATAGTGGCAGGACACCCATTTCCTCCTTCACTGACCTGTCAATTGGAGTTCTGCTAATGGAATTGTTTAGAGACTAATGTGTTCCCATTTTAAAATACACAATCAATATAAAAATACAGAATGAGATTATGTACTCTAAATGACATCTGCTTTGAGCCTGGTGCTGCTTAAGATACTTTACATCTGTAAAATTCTGCAGCTACCTGTCCTGGATAAATTGCATGGAAAGAGCTACTGGATTTTGTAAGCTCTTTTTCCAGGAAGGTGGTAAGATTATTTTCCTGGTTATGAAGCATTGGACACATGGGAATCACGTTTTCTTCTGTTGCAGATCACAGAGGCCTTGTTGAAGGAAAGAGATAAACAAGCAAAATGGAATGGGATCCCCTTGCTGTTGCAGAAGCTGTATGAGCACAGCCACCCAAACAGTGACTTCTCTCAGTGCCAAAGCATCCTAAAGGTACTGGCTGCACCCTTCTTCCTAAAGCTTGAGATAATTTTGTTGTGGCTTTCTTTAAAGTGTACTGTGATCATACTCTGTTAATTTTTTAAGCTGTCTGCATGATGGTATCTGTCCAAAATTGGCTGTAAGTAAGAGCTGGGGATGTAGGTAGTGATTAGTCCACAGATAGTGGAAGATAATTGTGTTTATACTGATGAACAATTTTCTTTTTGAACCATCTCTTCATTGTTTCCCTACATGCAGGAAATTTCTCCACTCCTTTCGATGGAAGCCATGGTTTATGTCACTGAAGACAGAAAAGCTGCTCAAGAGTCCAGTTTCCCAAACACATACACCTTTGACTTGTTTGGAGGAGTCGATGTAAGTGTGCTTTGTCAATACCAACAGATCTGCATGATACTCTTCCCACTGAAAAATCTCTTCAGTGAGGTCTTTGAAGCTTCTAAATGCAAACTACAGAATGACTTTGCCAACTTGATGTTAAGCATTAGAATTGTGCCACTTTCTGTTAATCAGAATAGGAAAAGGGTGTATTTTTCAAGGTATTGCATCCAAAGTGAGGTGTTTTGTTCTTATATGATATAGAATACCTGGCTATTTCTTTAGTCAGCCTGTTTTTACCTTAAAAAAGATGAGACCTTTAGTTCTGAATGAAGACAGGAATCAAATGGTTCCTGGTTGTGAGATAAAATAACACAACCGGTATGGGGTATTGGAGCAGTGAGAACTTCCCTTAACACTGGGGCATCTGTGACAGTTTAAGCACTCTAGGGCTCTGTCTTAGCCAGGTTGTCTGTGTTTATTGCTTCATCTGTGGCAAAGTTTTTTGAACAGAACTGGAAGGTTTCTGTGGACATTCTGGCAATTTATCATTTTGTTTATTTGCTTTAATTCTACATTGCACAAATGCCCATTTGCTCGGTTTTATGGTGCCAAACTCTAGCTTGCCTTTTATTAGAAATGCATGGTTTCTATTTTCCAGTGAACTAATTGACACTCTTTTTATTTAGTTTAACTAAGCAGATTTTGCTGTTTATTCCTTGTCACACTCAGCTTGCTTTTACTTGAAGTGCTGTTTATGTTGTTTTGAAATGAGCGCTGGTTTAGTTGCTGCTGTCAGTTGAGGGCAAAAGCCTTCAGCTACCCAAGCAAATGAGAACACTATGAAAATGTTTTAAATTTCCCTTGTTTTTAAAGGGAAATAGTGGTACTTCTGTAGAAATTATTTTAACAAAGTGCACGGAATCTGTGTGTGTTGGGGACAAGTTTTTGGTTTGGTTGGTTGGGGCTTGATTGTTTTTTTCTCCTTGGGCTGGAGATGGTGAATATCAGATCTGTTGTAATTACCTGGTGCTATGGTCAGAGATTTGGCTGACAGAGGTGGATTTAATGTAATTAAAGTCAGTCATGGAAGCCAGTGCTGTGTATTTTCAAAAATCCTGCTCTAGGATTTGATCTGCTGGTGCTGTGTGTGCCATGTGCTGATTTTATGTTGCAATATTTTGAGCTGACATGAGTAATTTTAAAGGACACTCAGTTTGCAGTGTAGTCTCTAGGCTACAGTGTGTGAGAGTTAAAATAATTTTGCATTCTGACAGCCTTTACATCAAGGAAGAACAAAGCCAGCTCAGTGGCTCCTCCCTTTATATGAATCCATGTAAAATAAAACCTGACAGTGCAAATACACAAACCTCCTGGATTTTATACCTGAATGCAACTCCATCCCAAGAAACACAATCTCATTACTTCCTTTCTGCTCCTGCCTCTGGTGAAAGGCAGAAAACCCAAGAATTAAAGCATAAACCCCAAACTTTGAGGTGTGCATTCTCTTCCTAAAACACAAGCCATTAATACGAGATCTGTATTACTGCAGTCATTTTTCTCTACACTATTCATGCTACAGCTACTACTACAAATTATGCTAGAAAATATATATTCCTCTTTAAAGTTGCCTATTTATTATTTATTATTTATTTGTCAGTGCCTTTCATGCAGCCTCCAGTGATGTCAGGTGGTTTCCTCTGTGTCTGGATCAGTAGTTCGTTGAAAGAATGGTAATGTTAAGATGGCACTGATAGGTCAAGATTTAAGCTCTTAAGTATCTTGTGAGTTTGCACTGACTGGGTGATGCCTGCATTGCTGTTAACAATTTTAAACTGAATTTTAAAACCAGCAGCATTTGCAGTGGTTCTTGCAGAAGTCATCAATTCCTTCTGTTTGCCAACTTTCATTTTTAAATCAAGTACAGTGTTTTCAAATGTTTTAAGCTAAACCAGTGGTACAGACTAGGGCAACTAAAGATCAGTTCTACATCAGTCAGAACCACAGTCTTGGTCTTGGAAGGCTGATTGTTACATTCCTTAAATGAAAATATGAATGTAAATATATATATAGGGTCCTGTACACAAGCAGTGGCTTTTTGGTGCTGAGATAAAATCTGGAGCTGCTAAATTCTGTCTGGACCTGAAATGTTTTTGAAGCCCAGCAAGATTTAGGGAAAACCTTTGAAAAATTTGCATATCTTTGCAGATTATTGCTAAAGATTCCTTATTTCAAGAAATGTGTGATCACCATCCTTGATGTTATCTGGAGGCATGTGAAATTACATTCCTTGCAAGCTCAAATTCTTTGAAACTTGCCAGTGGGAGATTATTTTGTACAGCTCTTACTATTTCTTTAGGGTAAATGCAACTATTATTTGTCAGTGTGATTTTTGACACCAATGGGGGTTTGATTGTAGAGCCTTTATTATTCATCTCTGTGACTTCAGCAGAGACAGGTTTGGGTTAGTCACTGGCAAATTATTTGGTTATTTGTATCTCAGTGATCATTGCCGTAATTCTTTGTCTTATTTTTACAGCTTTTAGTAGAAATTCTTATGAGACCGACTCTTATTACACAGAAAAAGAAGCAGAAAAGTAAGTAAATAGATGGTTTATCTCTTTTTCTTCTCCCCAGTTTTGCCTGGTGTTTCTGTTTCAGACAGAAATTGTTCTATTTTTCTGTTATTCTCTTTCCATCCCAGCAATTTTCTGTTGATTCATTTAGGAGTGAATCATTGGTTTCTTTGTTCTCCATGGTACTGATTCGTGCTGGGATTTGGGAGAGTCACCTGTTTCTGGCACAGCTCCGGAGATTCACGCACTCAGCACAGCACACTTGACTCAAAGCACTAAATCTGCAATCAGTGGAAGCTCTTATTGTTCCTGTGGCTGCAGCTACAGTGAAAAATTATTAATAATAAGCCACAAAACATTGTTTATGTAATGGGAGCTACAGAGATTGTGAGATGAGTAGCTCAGGAAAACAGCACACTTTTTGTTATGTGACTGCTCATTTCCACATTGCTTTAAGGAGAGAGGGTGCAGTGGCTTCAGCTCAACTTTCCTGCTGGAGCAGCTTGGCTGCAGTGTTTTCATTTCCTCTGTTTGGGATTCTGCTGGTTCCCTGAGCCCTGCTGAGGGAAGGGAATGTCATGGTGCACCCTGTGCCTGCCAGCCAGGGAACTTCAAAGGGGGAGTGATTTGAACTGGAGCTTTAGGCAATTGAAGGTCTGTACTGAAAACATGTTCTAAATATTAAAATGCTGTGGTAAAGCAGATTGAAAGTTTTTCTATGCAGTCCAGGTGCTGAGAAAACAAGCATGAGTTTCCAGTGGAGAAAACTGCATGAACTGTCATTTTTTTCCCCCCATACAAAAATAATTTAGCGTGTGAGCAGGTTGGGTATAGAGTGTTTCTTGTGGCTTCTATCCCATAAGGCATTTGCATGGATGCTCTGAGCTGGCAGCCTGGAATTGTCACCCATCCCATAGCTCTGTGTGCCCCTCCCACGGGCACTGGTGCTCCTTGGCAGGGAATGGCTGCTGACTGTCTGCTCTCTGCTTTGCAGTAAGTGATGACCTCATCAAGGACTGTTTAAGCATACTGTACAACACCTGTATTTGTGTAAGTACAACTCTTCTGGTCACTTTTTACATGTGCTACTTGATGAGATAACAGACATTCTTTTAAGTATGATTTAAACTTACTCTGATGCTTTACCTTAAAATTCCTTCAGTTAAATACAGCATCACTCTGTATTTTGATGTGTTGCTCAACTAATTTGTTTTCTGAGCTGCATTGTCAAGCTTAAGTTCCCTTGTTTGGATCTTTGTCTGTGTGTTTCCGTAGGAAAGCTGTGCCAGCCTTTGTTATGTTCCAGCTTAAAATCTGTAGCTGGGAATGGATGCCAGTTAAGCCCAGCTACAGCTGGTCTTATTCAGAATTGGGGCTGGCAAAGGGTTTTAAATTTGATCCTGCAACTCTGTGTGCTGGATTTTAGTTCAGTTCAGTCATGGCAGAACAGTGCAAAGGAAGGTGCTGGGTTAAAGGCATTTAGAAATACCTTGTCATTAAAATCCTGAAGCTAAAAGCAAAGGCCTCAGATTATGCATGCAAGGAACATCCTCAGGATTGTTTACTTCATCACACACCTCATTATTCCATAACCTAGGGAACATTGTTTAACAAAAATTTTTAAAAGAGCCAGTTAGTGGTTTGGAGCTGTTCCAAAAACAGCAGTCTAATCTCCAGAGTTTGAGTCTTACTAGATCGTGTCTCACTGATAAGGCTCTGTGTACACATGGCAGAGGGAAGAGAGAGAACATTTTTTCCCTTGGCTTGGATGATTTATTTTTTTAACTGCAGGTAATGCAACTTTTGCAAACTGAGAATAGCACAATATGCTAAAAAACAAGTGTTCAATTTCTAGACTAGCTGCTCTGTTTTAATTCACTTCGGTATTAATGCTGGGTTTGGATGAGAGGTGCCCAGGATCACAGAAATGGTCTGTGGGCAATATTAGCTGTTTTTCTGCTCATCTGTAAATATTGGGGAATTATCTTTGCTAGTCTGGTTCTGTGGGCACTGGGAATATGTCAGTCATGGATAAGACACAGTTTTGCAAGCAGTGAGGGTGTAGTTGTGAGTTCCAGGAAAGCCTGGCTGTGCTCTCATCAGAACTCAGAGCATGAAAGGCAGCCTTAAACTTAAATCCTAAACTCAGCCTGACTTTAGGGTTCATCACCCTGTTAAGTTAGGCCAGTGCTTGATGTGGGTTGCTCAGAGCAGAGCTGAGGGTTTAGGAGCTGCTGTGTATGCAGACTATGGCATGGAGCTGCTCACAGTTTGTCTGGCAAAGCAGAGCCAGGCCCTGTGGTGTGTGCCCAGGCAGGCAGGCTTGCCTTTAGATTTGACAACAAGGAAACAACTGCCTTGAGGTGAAGCCTCTCATCCTGGCGGTGCTGCCAGCGCCACGTTGACTTCAGACAGGGACAGGAGATGGTTTTGGTTGCCACAAACACAGCATTTCCTGGTTTCAGGAGCAGCTGGCTCAGCACCACATCTTCTCTCGGGCTGTCCTGCATGTGCTGTGCCATGTGGCTGCTCGCTGTGGGCTCTCACTGGCTCTGTGTGCTCATTTCCAGACGGAAGGAGTCACAAGGCGGCTGGCAGAGAGAAACGACTTTGTGCTGTTCCTGTTTACACTGATGACAAACAAAAAGACATTCCTACAAACTGCAACGCTCATTGAAGATATCCTGGGGGTTAAAAAGGTTAGTCACTGCTTTCTAAATACCATTTGTATGGCTTTTGAGCCCAGTGGAAGAAAGAGGGCTGCTTCTTTGAAGAGTTGCTGAGGATAGTCCCCTAAGCTGCCATTCTCACTTCTTGTAGCTTATTTGAAACCTGCCTGTTCACAGTGGTAATTAACTGCAACCACTTCTCATGAGGAAGCCAAACTCCTCCTGTGCTGTCATACCTTGTAGTGCTTTTATGCTTTTACCCAGTTCAGAGGATGATGGGAACTGTGTCCCCGTGACCTGAGTACCTCTCTGTCATTAAAGAACAGCCAGTATTACAAACAAAGAATATGAACCTCACATAAATTCAGTTTTCATCCTTGCCTGATTGTATCTCACATACTTACTTGTCTTCCTCACATCTGGGAGGCTTCCTGTATTCCTGTGTGTTTGTCACTTCTCTGAGAAATTGTAGGCTAGGGACACAGGGCTCTTATATCTTCTGCACAAACGTGGTTATTGAACTTACTTACCAGCATCATTGCAGCTCAGTGGCCTGATGTGATGCAAGTGAAATATTTGAGGTGTAACCTTGGGAAAACTTTGATTGGAAAGTGTCTATATACATTTTGTGGAGGAGGCCAGGAGTCTGTAACTTGATACTTTATTTTTTAGAATAAGATGGAGGTTAATGTACTTCCTGAAATAGGAAAGAAGCTTAGTTTATTTGAACAAAAATGTGTTTTTTTTCTGAAAGCTGTTTTCAGTGTCTTTTTATTAAAAATAACTTCTTATGAAAAGACTGGGAAATAATTTAGAAGTTCTTACCTGTGAGTTTCAAACAAAAGACTGGTTTGGAAAACAAAATTGAAACTTCTAATACCTAAACATAATTTATGTATTAAATTAGGTTGTGGTTTTGTGCGTTTTTTAGTTAAAAGAGACCCCCCCAAAGTTTTTGTAAATGTAAAAACAGTGTTTAAAATGTGGATATCTGTACTTCTGAAGTTGCTAAGCCTGACAACAGCTGTAAATCCCAGTTAACACTGGAATAACCCAGAGAGCTCCCCAGGGAGGATCTGACTGTGTTCACTTATTGACCATCACATGTGACTGAGCTGCTGTTGCCTCCTGCAGGAAATGATCCAGCTGGATGATATTCCCAACCTGGCCAGCCTGGTGTCCAGCTTTGACCAGCAGCAGCTGGCCAACTTCTGCAGGATCCTGGCTGTCACCATCTCGGAGCTGGACACAGGCAGTGATGACAAGCACACACTTCTGGCCAAAAATGCCCAGCAGAAAAAAAACTTGGGCCCTTCCCGAGCTGAAATTAATCAAGGTAATTGCTGTGCTATGAACAAATCAGAATTATCTCAGCAATGTATAAAGTTTTCCTCTCCTCAATGTCACACAATGTTGTTTCTGAAAGATTCTGAAAGGGTTGTGTCTTACGAAGCATTTTTCTTGATTCACTCCCCTCAGATTGTTTCCTGGAAACAATGTTTTATGTTAGTGAAACTTTGTAGCTTTTGGTTTCAGATGGTGTTGCTAATGAGGTGGGTTAATTTCTGTCATTTCAGCACTCTCTGAGTGGCTTGAAATAATTGGATTTGTTTTCTGTGTCTCAGCCACATCCATGGACTTAACATTAGCAGCTCTCGATAAGTCTGTCCCCTCCATAAAATATGAATTCCTGAGCTAATTCTGCCTGCTATGTGGTTGCTGTTGGAGCAGTTCCTTTCTGATTTTATCTGATGTTGTCCTGAACAGGATGTCTTTATCAAAAAGAGAAGTGTGTTTATTATTAATTATGTTGCCCAGTGTTATCAAACCAGCCTTGGAAATCTGTGGTGCTGATCTCAGCCTTAACTTCGGGCACAGTGCAGCTGTCCTTATTTTGCTGAGTACTTCTCAGTGCAGAAGTCTTGCCTAGAAGGATGAGTAGGGATTGAAAAAGTTAAAAGTACCATCAGATATAGAATCTGCTGTTTTCAGTTCTTACTGTGTGAAAAGCTTTTGGACTTCTGAAGTGGATATTTGCATAGGCCCATGCCAAGCAAATGTTTAGCTAATCATTTTTATAGGCACAATCAGAGACTAATTCTAAGGCTCTACAGGATACTCTATTTTTAAAATTTTGTCAGGGAGCCTATTCTTTCAGAGATGCAGCTCCCTCATGTAATGTTCATGGCCAAATTCTTTGTCCTTTTCTCCTTGCCACCACAAGTGGGAAGTGAAGCTTTAGCCATGTATCTTTAATAAACAGGTCCTGTAATTAAGTTGTTCTTGAAGGCAAAATGCACCTCCCCAAACATTTTGCAGAGCAGTGGCTTCTGTCTGTGCACTGCTCTTTCAAAGGGTGCATTTCCACAGTCAAAACCCTCACACCTGGGGCTGCTGTGGTGTGTTCTCCATCTGTTTTACTCCATGAGGAGCTAATCCATGAACCTGGTACTTGAGAGGCTGTTAGCTTTCCTCCCTGCCTCTGCAGGGAGCCAGTTCAGTCACTGCAGACCAGCACCACAGCAGGGAAATTGAAGGAGGAAAGGAGAGGTGGAGCTGCCCCTTCCAAAGGCTGCTTTATTTCTGCCAGCTTAGTTTTCAGCCAGATCAGTTCCTTGATAAGACTGGAGAACAACACTGAATTATTCCTGGGATATGCATGCTCTCTTCCAGTCCTTAACACCAGAGTGCACTGAATTCTTCCATCTTCAGGTCTTAACCAGATCTTTTTAATCATACACTTCTGTATTCCTAAAGTAGATGTGCTGGTACCTTGTGGTGATCTTAAATTGCAATAAAATTATTTCTCTTTTTTTTTCAGCTACACTTCTGAATATTCCAGGCTTCATTGAGCGGTTGTGCAAACTGGCCACACGCAAGGTGTCTGAAACAACAGGGACTTCCAGCTTCCTGCAGGAGCTGGAGGAGTGGTACACCTGGCTGGACAATGCCCTTGTGCTGGATGCACTGATGAGAGTGGCAAATGAAGAGGCAGAGCAGAGCAGTACAGGTAGCTGGCTTGCATCCCTCCACCCACCGACAGCTGATGCGTGTTCAACCTTTCTCAGGCTTTGCCACGTGTTCCTTTTCCTTTCATCTGGTCCTGATTCCCCTTTTCGTGCCTGGAAGACTCACATACCAGCACTGGGGTCTGACTTCAGTTTTGGTCTCACATAGCACTGATTTTTTTTACTGAATTTAAATTAGCCAAAGGAGAGATCCTCCAGCAATGTGTGCCCTTTGCATGCCTAGCCAACACTGGAGTGCTGTGCATCCTCAGCCCTAACCTCCTCTAGAGTGTTTAAAATAACCCTGCTGAGGTAAGGGGCTTCATCAGCATTTAGTCTAAAACTTTGGCTCATGATTTTGGATTCAAATGCTTCACACCAAGCAAGTGGCCCCTTCTTTAAAAAGGAAAGATAGTTCCAGCTAAATTGAAGAAGTTAATTAAATAATTGCTCCAGTGGGAGTGTTAATACAACCTTAGGAAAATCCTTTGGAGCATATGTGTGGTTTGTCTCTTCACCCTTTGGTATGACAAAAATGCAGTGTATGTCTGGTAGAACTCAAAGTACTTTGTATTCCTGTTTCTGCTCTTAGCAGGGTAATTCTTTCTAAGGTTATGAAACTTATTTAACTGCAGCCTAAGAACAGTGGTACTGAGGTATGAAATGAAGGTAGATTTAATAGTAAGTGCTTGTGATAATCTCCTATCTAGTTTTAGTACCTTTCCTGCATGCTCTGGTGCAGTAGTCTATTAATTAATTTAGGTGAGCCTACTTATTTTTGGGATATGCTGCCATTTAGTTCGTTACAGAAAAAGAATTTTAAAAATCTGATTTTATCTCTTCTAAATTTTCGGTTATATTTTTTCTTTACCATATAATTCAAATTGGTTATTTGCTGTACATCACTATTTTCAGTTAAGAAGAGAATTCCAGCAGATGTGCTGCTCCTGGATCTGCAGTGTTGAGTGTAAAAGTAACAACTGTAACAAATCCTTTCCTGTTGAAACTGCCTCAGTCTCACAGCTTTGCCATCTTTTTCAGAGTCTTCAGATGAGAGTGGACTGGCCAACACCTCCACAAGGACACAACTGCCCCAGTCCATGAAGATCATGCACGAGATCATGTACAAGCTGGAGGTGCTCTATGTTCTCTGTGTGCTGCTCATGGGCAGGCAGAGGAATCAGGTGAGCCCCAGTGGATGCTCCCACTCACACTTGGTGTCTTTTTAAACCTGAGTGTTCATGAATGAGGTCATGGGCACAGAAATGCCAGGGCAAAGCTCAAGGTACAAAGCTGGGCAGTCCCATCTGGCAGTGCTGTCCTGAAAACAGGCAGAGTTTCACTGGGAGCAGCTAGGGCAGGGCTGGTCACACACATTGCTCTGCAGAGCCTCTGCTCTGTGCAGGAGGCTGCCTCCTGTGTGAGGAAGTGTGTGGTACCTGCATGCTGCAGTCAGGTGTTCTCCTGCCTCCTAGTGACCAGTTTGGATGGAGCCCCTTCAGGCCTTATCCTTCTTTGTCTGCTTTCACCTTTGGAAATGCTCTGGACGATTTTTGCAGCGTATTGCCATGACTTGGCAAAGTGTGAGCATGCTGCTAAACTCCCAGCTGGGAAGATGCTCTTCAGTGCTGTCTGCACTGGTCACTGCCTGGAAATCCCACTCATATGTTCCTTTGCCTTTCTTCCTTTTGAAATTAAAAAAAAAAAAATTGTTCCCTGCCTCACACAGGCTTATGAAGAACCAGTCATTGCAACTCAGCTGTGGTTTGATTTAAATGGGTCAAAAGCAGGTTGTGAAGGGAAAAGCAAAGCAATCCTTGGTGCAGTTTTGACAGGTTTCCAGCTTTGGCAGTCTGCTCAGCTCAGCAGAGTTTGGGATAACAGGGGCATTCAGATGTCCTGGACACTGGGAGAGCCAAATTGGTGTGAGTTACTGGAAGGCTGTTGTATTAGGCAGGAGAGGCTGTGTTGTGGGCAGGGGTTGGAGCACATTTATCTGGAATATTTTATTCTGTGGTAGTAACCTCTCAGGGTGTCAGTCACAAACACTCCCCAGGGCAATCTCTGAAATCTCTTAATCTGCAGGTGCAGTTGTAGCTCAGTCCCAAACAACTGACCTGTTCCCTCTGAACCTGCAGCAGAGCTTGTGGACTTCCCATTCCTGGAAGTGTTCAGGACTGGGGCCTGGAGCAGCCTGGTCTGGTGGAAGGTGTCCCTACCCATGGCAGGGGAATGACATGGGCTTTAACATCCCTTCCATCCCAAACCATCCTGGGATTCTGTGATTCTGAGCAGACACTTAGACACTGCTTAAGAGAAGCAGATTCTGCATAAGAGGAAGCAGAAGGAACCAGTAATTCTTGCAGAAACCACAGTCACTACCATAAACAACTCCTAATCGTGTTGCCATTCCTTTTAGAAATGCTGTTTCTGTTAAGCATGGAATAAAATGTAAACAAAGCCCAAAACATAACTAAAACTACTAGAACACGGATCTATTAGGAGAACTTCTTCTTTTCAGTTGTATCAAGGCAGATAATTCATCCCTGCCTGAGTTACCTACAAGAATGCGGGTTTATAGATACTGCAGGAACTGCTGGCAAACTGCACTCAGCCTGCTGCTGCTGGAGGGAGCTGGAGGTGCTGGATTCCTTCCCTCCCTGGCTCACTTCTGGTGTGTTCCTGTCAAATGTGACAAGGCAAAAGCTCTGCTGCTGAAGCTAGCTTTGAAGATGAATTTGTGTTTTAATTTCCTGGGAACACAACTCTTAGCCTTCATCTGCTATTTCTGCCCCTGCGCAAATGGAAAAACTAAGGATAAACTGGCCTGCAGTTCACTTCTTCCCAGGACTGGAGTTGAATTCTTGAATGATTTGAGTTACTGCATTCCCAAACACTTCTTGTCCAGAGCCAGGGGTTTTTTGTTTGTTTGTTTAAGGTTTTTGTTTTGCTTGTTTGTTTGTTTGTTTTTGGGGGAGTTGTTTTTTATTTTTGGTTTTTTTTTTGTTTGTTTTTTTGGTTTTTTTTGTGAAATCCTCTTCCTTTAAAACACATGCTACATCTTTCACTCCTTAATCTGCATAAGACTTGTGTGGCAGATGTGAATCTCCTGCCCTTCCTGAGAGCCCAGCAGAGGAAGGGCTGGAGCTGAACTCTTCTCCATGGGAAGCTCTGGAATGCAGGCACAGCAGTGTGCAATAGCACCCTCACACAAGCATTTCAGCTGCTTTTTGGTCTCTCTTTTCTGTGAAGAATAAAAGCACAGGATCTGTGGTATGAGTCTGAGCAGCCAAAGGATGTGCTGGTTTTAGATTGGATTCATTTTGCATAGAATTTCATTAAGGGCATCTCAAACCTGCTTCAGTCTGCTGTAATAATCAACATAATGGTTTGGCATTTGCTTGAATCAAGGTGCAGCCTCCCAAACTCACCCTGTCCCCAAATGAATCTCTGAATCCTTGGTTTAAACTTGGTTGCTGGCTAATTTGCATGAATTGATAGCTGAGGTAGCAATGACTTGGCTCCTCCTGTTGCCATATTGGGGATGATCTCACCTTTGGGAGTAAGTGGTGTTTCTCTGCAGATCTGGGCCTTTGCTGCCTTCTCATTATGGTCACACCCTAAATTACTTTCCTTATGTATTTTTCTAGGCTGTCTTGCATGTCTGTGTTGTGGTGAAGAGCCATCAGCTGATTTCCTTGCTCCTGCTGTAGGGAGCCACACTGCACACACAGCAACTCAGCTTAGATGAGACAGCAACAGAGCAATTCCTGTGAAGCTGGATGGCAGCAGGAAAAAGCCAAAGTAGCTTGCAGGTTGAATATAGAGCGGGGATTGTCTTGGCATCCTCAGGCAAATTGTAATGAGTTTGGGTCCTGGGAGAGTGATGCAGTGGCAGTGATGTGACTGGGGAGCTCAGTCAGGTGAGAATTCAGAGCTGAGAAAACGAAACTGCACAGATGTGGAATCTGAGTCATTTGGAAAGGAGCAGATTCAGGAGTTAAGAGTGAGTGTAGAGAGTTGTTCCTTTAGTGAGGATTGAGGCTCTTGCAGGCAGCTCACACACTTGGCTTCCTCCTGGTGTGCCTGTGCCATGGAGGGACAGGGGCACTACAGGGAGCACTTTGTTCAGAGACATTCTTCAGAGCTTGCTTTTGTGCTAAACCAAAGTGTCCAGGAGTATGTCAAAATAATGGAGCAGCAGAGGACTCCAAGCTCAGCAGTCTGTCAGGACAGCATGGCTGGGGTGGGAAGGAGCTGGATGCTCCTCAGGTGTGTATTTGAGGTGTTCAGCAACAAGAATATGATTTCCATAAAGATGGGAGAGCAGGTGGCTACAGCCAAGAGGAGTGCAAAAAGCAATTGTTGTGCTGCAAACTAGAACTAAAACCTGTAAAAGAGCATCAGCTTCAGATACTTTGATTCATTCAGGTATTTGAGTAGATAGAGCAAAGTAGATTGATCTGCTTGAAATGCTGCTGGTCTGGATCTTGGGACAAGCTGGGGTATTTTTAAGTTACTTTGTTGATTTTAAGAAACATGTCCATTATTTTGGTGCTTAATTTTTGCAGAATGTTGGATATTCCAGTCATGTGGTTTTCATTTGTAACCACATCTCAAGGAATAATGCTTGTCCTAGGCCTACAGCTGATAAGAATCCCACTTTCTATTTCCCTTGGTCCTCATCTTCTAAATTCCTTACATCGAAAGTATCTCAGCTTGGACTAAAGGTATTAAATAGCTGTTCACACCAAAATTATTAGCTTTTTTATATTAATAAAAAAGATGTACCAGGGAGATTCATAAATGAACCTGAGCAATTTGACTTTTTTTTAATCTAAGGTTCAGCTTCTCTTTAACCTGGAGGAGGAGTGTGGTGTGGTTGTGTTGCTGCTGCACTCTGCTCAGTACTCCTGCTCAGGTCACATGAACAAAACCAATATTGATGGGTTTTGTTGTCATCAGAGGCCCTGCCTGAGCTGCAGCCGTGTGTGTGGAGAGGGAAAGGACACATAGGGGATTGAGTGGCTGCAGAATATCCCCAGCTCAGCTGTTTGGTGTAGATGCATTTTCAGTGTGCTGGAAGTGATGTCCTGATGCCCAAAGCTGCTTCCAGAGACACACTGATTAATTGAAGCTCTGGGGAAGAGCTTTATTTCAAAGTCTTTGTTTTCTATCCATGTCCAGCAAATGGAAACTGCTGTGATTAACACAAACACTTGCTGTTTGATGCAAGAATTCACATCCTTTTGTCAGAGAATGACATCATTGTGCCCATCTGTTCCAGACTACATTAAATCTGTGCTTGAGGCTGGAGCAGACCTGTTTGTACCTCTCTTGTTCCCCAGGTTCATAAAATGATAGCAGAGTTCAGACTCATTCCTGGCCTCAATAACCTGTTTGACAAACTCATCTGGAGGAAGCACTCTGCCTCAGCCCTGGTTCTGCATGGACACAACCAGAACTGTGACTGCAGTCCGGTGAGGAACTTCTGCAATTCTGTTCACAATTCAGTTTCATCCTGGCACACAGTTCTGAGGAGCTGTGCTGAGTAACTGTGTGTTTGTATAATCAATGACTTGAGATGTGGCAGCATTCAGATTTTGGGGGGTTATTGATTTCACTGAAGTCTATCCTTGGCTCATGCTAGCAATTTAGCAGAGCCGGTTTAGCCTCTCCCCTCTCTCCTAGTTTGTTTGTTGATTTTAAGGAACATGTCCATTTTGGGAACTGAGAAAGGAGTAAATTTCTGGACCCTGGACTCCAGAGGTAGAAGACAACCAAAATTCAAAGAAATTATGCCTAAGAGAGGCACAGAGTACAAATTGTGCCACAGTCAGGTTTAGGGGGGTTGGGTTTTGTGTTGGACTCTTCATATTTTTTTTCTTTACAAACCTAGACATTCTGAATTGATCAATACAACTCTAAGCTTTTTTGCCTTTGCAGTGAGAAGGAATTATTGCCTGTTATGTGCATAGGCTTGGAGGCAATCTCCACTTCTATTTTGGGAAATGCAGCCTCTCCATTTATGCAAGTCACTTGCTCTGCTCTCCAAAGGGCTTTGATTCACAAAGGTTTTCCATGCAGCTGTTTCATGCTAGCTTGGTAACTAATGATAGCCAAAAATACTAAAGCAATAACTTTTTTTTACCGTTCTTGTCTCATTTTAGGACATTACTTTAAAGATACAATTCTTGAGGCTTCTTCAGAGCTTCAGTGACCACCATGAGTGAGTATGAGAAGCTGTGGTGGGTTGTGGCTTGGTGCTGTTTGCCTGGTTGTGGTTCCAGGTGTCCTGGGCACCAGGCAGGCTCCATGTGAAGGGAATGTTGTGCTGTCCCTAAACTTCATGTTCCTTTCAGCTCTTGCTGAAACAGCCTAAGAATTTGCACTGTGGTGGGCATGTCTGACTATGTCTGGTGTGGTTAAATCCAGCCCATTTTGTCTCCTGTTGAAATGAGCTGAAACATGCACGGATGAGTTAACACTTTTTGGCTGAAGGAATAAGGAGGCAGCTTTGCTCTTTTTCTGCCTTCTCCCTGAGAGCTGACAGTGAGCCAGGGAAATAGGAACAAAGTTTCTGTCTGCCTTCAAAAGGCATCCTTAGGAAAACTTGGGTCTGTTGGAGTAGTTGGAGGGGTGATGCAGTTTGCTTGGGGTTATTTAATGCTGTGCTGCTGGTACAGAGGTGCTTGTGACTTGTGGAATTGCATCCTGCATTCCATCAGTGTCCTGTTGCTCTCCTTCAGTCCTGGGAGATGATGTCCACTTCCTTACAAACCCCTGTGTTTGAGACATGTTACATTTCAAGTGCTGCTCATTGCTAGAGCCAGGCTGGGATTTTTGTGCAGGATTTTAGTCCTGCTGGATAGATTTCAAATATCAGCCTTTTTGATTGTAGAATACTAGCTTTGAGAATGGGGAGCTGCTGGACAGGGAGGGAATGCTGACCTATTGTAAATTCTTCATCCAAGATAGTGTTTGCCTGGGAATCGCTCCAGGTTTTCCAATAAAATCTCTGCAGGTGATGTTACTGCTTAAGTGGCTGCTACAAAAGATCTCAGGCTTGTTTGAGCAGAAAACAGCTCCCAGCTGTACTGTTTGGGCAAGTGGAATGTGTGGAATCTGTTTGGGGGGTTTAAATAACTACATGAACTTTTATGAAATCACAGATAAGCAGTGTTAACTGAGGACAAGATGAGAGCAAAGTACTTGTATGCTGATATTTCACTGATATTAATTCAGTGAAATTGTGTCCAAGCCAGCCTTGCAGAACTGTTTCTTGCAGGGAGAGAAGGGCTCTGTTCTCATTGCAGAAACCTGTTCAATCTTTACACAAAAGCCTCAGTGAGCACTAACCTGACGACAGTGTTGGAAGCAAAAGGAGCCTCACACTCATCACTGCATCCTCTGCTCCCTGAGCTTTCCTGAAAAGGAATCTTTGCTGTCTGATTTTGAACACTTGGAAGCAGAAAGGGAGCACACTGCCCTTGGGCAAAGGGAGCCCCTGGACTACATTTCTACTCTGTCAGATTTATTCTGCATTTAGTTCACTTTACAGACAAAATAATTTCTTTTCATTATGAACAATTCAATATTTGATTAAAAATTAATGTGCATTCCTGGGGTTTTTATCCATTTTTATTTGGATATGATGTTTTTAAATATTTCCAGGGTAAAGTTTGTTCAGATGATCAAATGTCAGGATGTCCGAGGCCTTTCTTGCAGTTTCTGCATTCTTACTTAGAAAGAGATTTATTACTTAAAGGGAGCAATCACTATAGGGTGGAGAAAAACTTCAGGCTGTGAAAAAGTTTGCTATTTAATATTTATTTTCATCTGAAATTGAGCAAAATGTTGTTGAGATTTTTTAAAAATGAGCATTATCCAGAAAAAAATATTTGCAAACAAGTCAGCAAAGAGCCATCTTCTCAAAGCTAGTCAGTGCTGGAAGTGGCATTTGGTAGATTTTGGAGGAGGTTTTCCCAAGCTGAAGCTGCCTGGCCTGGTACAGAGAGCAGAGTGGGAATGCTGTGAAGAGCAGCCAGGAGAAAGCAGCTTGCCCAGTCCTGCAGCCCTTGTAGGCCTGTGGCTCTGTTTTTCATGGAGTTGCATTTTTGCCTCTTGAATTCATCCTGCTCTTCTCCCCTCCTCCCCCATTGTCTCGCTTTAGGAACAAGTATCTCCTTTTGAACAGCCAGGAACTGAATGAGCTGAGTGCAATCTCCCATAAAGCCAACATCCCTGAAGTGGATGCAGTTGTCAACACTGACAGGTGAGAGGGGATTGAGGGTTGGCAATTTAAGAGTTTTGGAAACACTTAGACTGGAAGTTTGACATCAGCTGTTTTGTTTGCCCTCTGTCTGTCCACCACACTTCCATTTCAGTGACTCCTTTCAGTGGGAGGTGTCCAGGTTTGTGGGATGTTGATGGTCATTAGCAAATCTCAGGTGTGCTCGTGCTCAGAATAAGATGTTTTGAAACCAAAAGCAACTTTAAAACCCCTAAAAAACGGGATTTGAGTTCATGGCTCAAACTTCAGTGTGATGTGCTGGGTCTGCCTGTCTGGCCTTCCTCAGGTCAGGCATTGCAGACAGACCTGGAACAATCTGATCCCTCAAATCATTAATTGCTCCTGCTAATAAATCTTAGTTCTGGCATTCAGGAGCAGTGTGTGCACACATCAATGTCCATTTCCAGGCTGCATGAACACATCTGAGTGTCTGCTCAGAGTATTTTAAGAGCAGCTGATAACCAGAGTAAGCTAAATTAGATTAACATGTTAAACCACTTACAGAATCTCTTCTGTTACATTTGAGTATCTATTAGATGGACTGTTTTGATCTCATAATCTCTTTAATACATGATTCTGGTGTATAAACCTCAGCAGATGGAAGGTTGTTCACAGAATTTAGTTTGTCAGAATTCTCCCAGGGTATCAGCAGGGACTTGGTCTGCACAGAGCAGATTTACCTCACTCCAAAAGGGAATCTCTAAGAGGATTTCTAGATTACAGTTATTATGATAATACTGTGTCTAATTGGGAAGAACTTGGGTGTCTTTTTTTCACCCTTAGCATTTAGTTTTCATGTTGTTTTTCTTGATATGTGAGATCAAGGCATTACTTCTGTATGAGTTTAATGCAGGTGGATATTCCCCTGAAGGTGCTGTTTAATACAAGCAGTATTGCAGTTGTACAGCCTCTGTGCTTTTACTACAACCTCATGTAGTATGGGAAGCATCCAGCTTTTTATTTTTTTTCTTATCTCTTGATTCACACAAGGTGTGAATTGGTATTTCTGAAATCGTTAAAATTCTGAGAGAAAGTTTTTCTTTTGGACTTACCTGAAACACGACTTCCAAGTATTGCAGAAATACAAGATCAAGGAGGAGAACTCCTCCGCTGGTAGAACTAGCACCATATTTGTACTGTGTACTTCAATACTGAGATTTTAATCATCAAAAGCTCTGGAGCAGTGGCTGGATTCAGTGCTCAGTGCTTGCCCAGCCCTTCCACTCAGCTGTAATTTCTCCACCTGCTGCAGGAGCCTTGTCTGTGATGGGAAGAGAGGTTTGTTGACCAGGCTGCTTCAGGTCATGAAGAAGGAACCTGCAGAATCCTCCTTCAGGTGGGTTCACTTTGCCTCTGTGAGCTGTTTGAGACCTCTGGGATGTGTCTTTGGTTTCATCCAGCTTAGAGCAGCTGAGAATGTTGGAGAATAAGCTGTGGAAAGGTCTGCCTTTGTTGTGCTGTGGTGGCTATGCAGGTGTGAAGAAATCACAACCAGTGATTTTCTGCAGGATCAACAGGTCTGACTCCAGCTTCAGAGTAGAATGAAACAGATCAGGAAACTGGATTTAAATTACAGTTGTGGTCAATTACTTCCCTTTTCCCAAAACTAACACCTCCTTTCTTCTCTTTCTCAGGTTTTGGCAAGCAAGGGCTGTTGAAAGTTTTCTGCGAGGCACCACCTCCTACGCAGACCAGATGTTCCTCCTCAAGAGAGGACTCCTGGAGGTAAATAAGTTTGTCAGGCGTCTTCATAGCAATCAAGAAGGATTTATCTGAAGTGAACCAGAAGTGAATAAAAATGTAGTGTTAAATATTATGCTGGGTTTAAAACTCAGCAGGGAAATGAAGGCCACCCAAACTGCCCCCTTGCAGTAGTGGGGGAATAAACACTCAGGAGATAAATCAGGGTCACAATTTACAGGAGAAATCACAATAGATGCAACAATAATAATAAATGAAAAACTGCCCCTTATTCCTGTGTAAATATGACAAATACTGGGAGCACTTACAAAAAATACCTGTGAATTCTGCTTGTGGCAGCCAGATGTGGCCATTTTTATAACCTGTATCACTGGGAAGTTATTTTAACAGGAGACTCATGTGAATTCTTGTCTTTAGTTTGGTGGTGTGACATTCAGTCACCCAGGAACCTGCAGATAAATGCTTTAAATGCTGATTAAATCAGAGTCTGTGTTGTGCTGCTGGCTTTGACTAGGCTGTGGCAATAACATGTTTTCCTCCCCTACCAGCATATTCTCTACTGCATTGTTGATAGTGAGTGCAAGTCACGGGATGTGCTTCAGAGTTACTTTGACCTTCTGGGAGAGCTGATGAAATTCAATATTGATGCATTCAAGAGGTTCAACAAGTACATCAACACAGACGAGAAGGTAAATATTTGTAAAAGCTGCCCCCTGTGGCTCAAATTACACCCTTTTATAACCAAACATAGCACTAAAACTTGGATTCGTTTGGGTTTGGTGTGCTTTTAGAGCTTGGGGCACAATAAACATGAAGGGGTCAATTGCCAAAGTCCCTCAGTGTTTTCAGCAGTGCTCCAGCTGTCCTGAGCTGGTCAGCAAACTTCCCCCTGTTCCATGATCAGGCAGGTCTAAGGTCAGGCTCAAGGGTAGTAGAACATTTCCTGTGAAGTAGCTAGATTTGTGGTTAAGTGATAGTTGTGGATATTGAGACAGCTCCAAAAAATCTTTCACTGGAGCTTGCAGTGGGAATTCCATCGTGAATAAGGCTTAAAATACTTGATACTGCAAACAGACACAGATATTTGATGTTATTTGAATTTAGAGACGTTTTAAGAAGCTGTGGCTTATGTAATTAACTATAAAATTGAGCTGCACTTCAATGGACAGCTCTATGCAAAGTGGTTTCATACTCTTGTGCACTTTGGACATATAACATCAGCTGGTGGGTAGGTTCTGTATGGCCTTATACTCTTGCTTTTGTTACTGTAATTTTTCTCTCATTGCTGTTAGGTCTGGTAGACCTCGGAGAAGGGATGTATAAATGTATTTAAAGGAAAACTATTTATTTTGGGGTTTTTTCTCTAGTAAATTAACTCAAACATTCTAGAGAATGTCTTTTTATTTCCTATGTGCTTCCTGTTTATTGATCTCTAACTGGGTTTAGTTCTCATTCTGTGTGACTCCCTCACTGTATTCCTCCCTAGTGCTGTCTGCTTGTACAAAATCAGTGTAGGAAAACATGGAGCTGCAGGGATTCCCCCTCTTTCAAAACAAATAGTGTATGAAATCTCACTTTCCTTGGAGTGATGTAGCTTCAAAAGAGATTTTAGGGGTGCTAGGATGGTATTTTTCCATTCCATTGTGTTTTTAAGTGATCCTTTGGTCAGTCCTCAGTGCCAATGTTGGCTTGGGCTGAGTGAGGCAGGGCTGCGGGTGATGTCTCTTCTTACCTTGTTAGAGATAACAAAAAGGTAATGAACTTGAGTATTAATATATTTAAATCTTTTAAATTCACCACTAAAAAGTTTCTGTTCAGTTCCAGATATTTTTAAATCAGATCAACAGCTCTCTGGTGGACTCAAACATGCTCGTTCGCTGCATCACGCTGTCCCTGGACCGCTTTGAGAACCAGTCTGATGCTAAAGGTGAACAGGAGGCAGTGGGGTGGGACTGGGGGGGTGTTCACTGGTGAAAATGGTTCATTTAAATCTGGGCCTTGACATTTTGGGGGGGGGGGTCGACAAGGAAATGCCACCCTGAAAGTTTGAGCACCAGTTCTTAGTGCCCTGGTGCTTGGATCAGCATGTCTGAACGTCCAGCACGCAGTGATTGTGTTTCTCCTCTTGCTGCAGTTGCAGAAGTCCTGTCCGAGTGCCGCCTGTTGTCCTACATGTCCCAGATGTCCATGAGAATGTCCTTCCTCTTCCGTCTCATTAACATTATCCATGTACAGACACTGACACAGGTAAAGAGCTGCCAGGGACCTTGCAGTTGCCTTACTGGGACTGGAGTGGTGAGCAGGGCTGGGAGCAGGGTTTTCCTGGAGGACACCCATGTCCCTTTTTCCTTGCTGTGTGCGGGAGCACCTCCACTGTGTTCTTTCCACAGGCTTGTTTTATAGGGACATGCATACAACAGGTATCTTGGTATTCAGATTTTTTTGCTGTGTCATTTTTACTTCCAGGAAAATGTCAGTTGTTTGAACACAAGTTTAGTTATCCTAATGCTGGCCCGAAGGAAAGAAAAGCTCCCTTTTTATCTGCGCACCTTGCAACAGATGGAATACACGGAAAAATACCCTGGCTTCATCCTGAACAACTTCCACAGCCTCCTGCGATTCTGGCAGCAGCATTACCTCAACAAGGATAAAGACAGCACCTGCTTAGAAAATGTATGTGACCCTCTTAGCATGGCAGGAGTCAGTCACAGCAGCACCTGCCTGCCAGTCCCCTGGCAGAAGTGGGAGGTTGAGAAGGGAAAGAAGGGAGGAGGTTCTGCCCCCTGTGTAACTCCTGTGGTGCTTTTCATACCTCAGAGTCAGGCTGTCACAAGGCAGGTGCTGGACTTCCCTGTAAACAGAGCCTGAGGTCTTGGCTCTGGCACACAGAAGTGAGACTTGCCAGTGCTGAGTGGGGTGGAGAGGCAGAGCTGGCAGGATGGCCGGGAATGCAGAGGCAGGACAGAATCCAGTTCCCAGACTAGTTAGCACCTTAGCCAGACTGTTCTGTCTTCCTGGTGCAGCAAACAGTGCAGGGAAAATATCTGATGTAGCTACTGGAAGCCAAAGGAGCAGCCTGTGGGTTTCTGTGCCAGAGCTGGTTTGTCCTGGGTCACTGGTGGGTAGAAATAACCAATTACCTAGTTGTGTGGGTGACATATGGTCTGGTGTTGGGCTGCTGGGGTGGCTTTGAAGGAATAATGCAGGAGGGGTGTGAGCAGGGAGTGTGTTGGTTTTTGTGTCATCTCGGGAGTGGAAGCTACTTCCAGCATTGGCTTATCTGCAGCACCACAGGGTCCCAGTTTGTGTTTGGACTGGACAGTGAATGAGGAGTTTGGGATTATGGGTGTACTGGCTGGGGTCACCCTGTGCTGCTCTTTGCAGCTGCCAGAGGCACTGGGAGTCCTTGTCTGCATCTGGAGAGCGGGCAGCTGGTTGTAGTGGGTGTAGTTGCTCAACACCCAGCCCTTCTGGGCCCCAGGGGGGGAGGGCAGAGTGGGGAATCCAAAGTGTTGGTCACATTGTGGGGGTTGGCAGCTGGGGCTGAACAGGAAGTGATTTTCAGCTTTGGGAGGTGTTTCCTGCTGTGGCCTCCACTCACCCTCCTGTTGTCTGTGCCCACAGAGCTCCTGTATTAGTTTTACCTACTGGAAAGAGACTGTTTCGATACTGCTCAGTCCGGACCGGACGTCCCCCTGTGCCATAGTGAGCTACATCGACGAGGCATACATGGACATTGACAGAGACTTCTCTGAGGAGTAATTCCACCTCCAGCTTCTGATGGACAGCTCGGAGGGTCCCTCGCAGCCCGGGCATTTTCAGGGATTCGCTGTGTAGTGTGTGTGTGCAGCTTGGAGCTGCGGAGCGTCCCACCCCTGCCCCTGCCAGCCCCCAGCTCTGACCTCTGAGACTCGGACAGCTCTCTGGGCAACACATTCAGGGATGTATCTTCCAGTTGTTCTGGGATAAAAATAATCACCTGCAAAACCAGCCTGTATTATTTTTTTCCTCTCTCCCAGTCCAGTGGGGCTGGCAGGAGGGGTTTTGCTGACATGAGGGTTCTCTGTATGTGCCGGTTGAGGTGTGGCTCACTCAGGGCTGCCAGGATGAGCAAGTTGAAAAGCACAGCAATTACCCTCCACGTGTGAGGTCCAAGGAGCCCATCTGAGTGGGACCCCAGCACCAGCCATGTGCAAAGCCACCACGAGGACTCCCTGCAGGTGCAACTCTTCTGCTGGGCTTTGGGGTTGGTTAGAGCATGAGTGTGTGTGCGTGTGTGTGCTTTTAATTCCTGAGAGCCCCAGCTCCAGTCACCTCTTTACCGTCACCTTTTGGATCATTTGGTACTAAATCTATCTGTGCATTAGGAGAGAACCTCTGCTCCTGCTGTCCTTCCTGCAGATCCTTCCCATCTGGAGGCATTTCGCAGTGCTGGAGAACAGACATTTCAGCAGTGGTGGAATTGCAACAGGGGTTGGCTTTTTCACGGAGCACTAGTATTAAAATGTACTAATTTTTTAAACTTGCGGCTTGTCCCTTCTTGGATAACTAATCTGGTTTTAAAATCCTTTTCAGGACCATTGCTCTTGATGTTAACCTGCTATGCCTGGAAGTCTTATGTCAGTTTCTGCTTTCGGTCCTTAATATCAACACACACATTAATCTTGAAAGTGCAATATTTACTGGAGATGTCCGTTTTTTTCCTGGATCTGTTTTAATCAGAATGTGTTAAATGCTGGGAATAAACACTCCTGGTTGAAAATAACTTTGTAGGATATGTTGGGAAAGGGGGAATGGGGTTTTGGCAGTCTTGATTGCCAAACCTGCAACTGCCCTGCCTGCTCACCAACACCATGTTGCTCCAACACATTCAGATACCCAGGAATGAGATACACTGCACTTAAGCCACTCCATTTAAATCAAAAACATGTCTTGCAGCTACAGCTAAAAGAAACCAGTTTTGAAACACACATTGGAATTTTTTTAATATTTTCTAATTTATTTGACAAGATTACTTTAGCTCTATCCAGGCTCTGAAGGGGTGAGGATGTCCCAGAGCTGCAGCCTTTTGTCTTGTGGTTGCCAGCAGCATGAAACCCACCCTGAGGCTCCCTGTGCTGGGGCTGGAGGGGTGAAGGAGGCTCCAGCCCCAGGGGCAGGACTTGTCTCTGAACATCTCCCTTCTCCTTTCTCTTCTCCCACACCTCAGTGTCCTGCTCTGGGCTCACAGGGTGGTCAGAGCTGCTGAGCTTGTGCATAAAGCTGGAGCTTTGCAGGAGCTCCTGGGCATCCTGGTGTCCCTCCCTGGGAGCTGCTCTGGTGAGGGTACCCTGGGGCGCTTCTTGCCATGGCAGCTTCACTTCTGTTCCTCACCAGGTCACCTGCATCCTTCCCCTCCCTCCCCTCAGCTCATTTCTTTCTCATCTGTACTTTTTTTGTTCTTGGGTATTTGTATTTTTGGTGTATCTTTGCTTCTTCTTAACTGTAATAGATGTACACTTTAAAAATAAATGCTTCAAATTAAAAGGCTTTTAAGTTAAGGGATACCTTTTCCACAGTGTAGTTAATCCACTGATTGCTGCTGTAACCTGCAGCCTCACTCCCCTCTCTGAGTTTTAAAGACAGTTTGGGGCCCAGCTGCCTCTGGCCTTGCCCATGGGCTGGGGGAAGCTGAGCTGAGCCCACACCATCTCTGGGGGTCCTCCCAGGCCTGAGAGCACAGGCTGGGCTTTGCTTTTGGGCTGATTCAGCAGAGAAGGGCACAGGGAAGGAGCCCCTGGCAGCTCCTCCAGGGGTGGGGCATGCTGGGCTCCAGGGAAAAAGCTCTGCCCCACTGCACAAAGGGTCACAGGCAAATCCCAACTGGGGCCACATTCCTTTGGGATGTCTGTCCATGCCAGATGCCTCAAGAATCTCATGGTGAGAGAGACCAGACCCATGGATGTGGCATCGGGCTCTGGGCTGGGATGGGAGCAGGGTGGGGCCCCCTGGCACTAACAAATACCTCTGGAAGTCTGCACTGTCCCAATGGATTGCTGAGGTTCATCCTGCCCTGATTAATGCTGATTTGCTAACTGCAAATAAACATATTAAATGGAAACTATTAAAGAAATCTATTTTAAAGAAATGAGTGGAGATGTCTTTCTTTCCAGTGCCTTTGCCAAAGCCCCTCCAGGGCTGTATTAGGGGGCTTTATGTTGTCAGGAGTAGTGGCTGATCCAAGTTGAGCCTCATGCCTCATGCCTCAGCTCTGGTCCCCTGCACTTAGAGATGTGTTTTGGTGGGGAGGTGTGAGGAAAGGGCTCTTTTCACAAAACCCATCCCAAGCCAGGGCCATAGAGCTGGGAGAGGGAGGCCTGGGTTTCTCTCCTGCCTGTGCCTGCCTGTGAAAAATGCTCCCCAAGACCCCAGGGGCAGAGGCCAAGGCCCTGGTTACCCTGTGACACACAACAGAGCCAGTCCTGGCAGATGGACATTTATTCATGCAGTGCAAAGCTGACAGTGACTGTTGCAGCCACTTGCCTCCAACCTACAGCAGCAGCTGGGACAGGGCAGGGCAGCTGGGCTCCTAATGCTGGAAAAAAATGCCCAAAGGGTTTTGGTGAGAGGAGGGATCCAGAGGCAGGGAGCTCCAACATCAGTGGGAGGTGAGGCAGCAGTGCCACAGCAGGAGGTGACTGTGGCTCTGTGGTCACTCCCCTGGCTCAAGGGCTGGCAGGAGCCCCTGCCCACCTCCCCGTGCTCCCATCCAGGAGTGCTCACCTTGGAGATGGCATCCCTGGTGCGGGCGCGCAGTTTGTTGACCTGGGTCTCGGCGATGTCGGCGCGTTCCTCGGCATCGTCCAGCTCGTGCTGCACCTTGCGGTACTTCACCAGGTTGGAGTTGGCCTGCTGCTCCTGGGTAGGGACATGAGAGGGGTGGGTGCATGGGGCACAGGGACAGCAGGCTCTGAGCTCCCCACATTGCTCTCATGGCCCCTGGCAGCCATGGCAGGCAGTCCCAGGGAGGGACAGCCCTACCCCTGTCCCAGAGCAGTGAAGGGCACTTACTGCCTCCTCAAACTGGCGCTTGTAGCTCTTGACCTTGCTCTGCAGCTTGTCAATCAGGTCCTGCATCCGAGCCAGGTTCTTCCGGTCTTCCTCAGCCTGCAAGAGCCCCAGCTCCCTTAGCCAGACCCCAGGAGCCCCTCACCTCCACCTTTATCAGAGTCCCAGTGGTGCCAGGTCACAAACACAGCACCAACCTGCCCCACCAACCCAGCCCTGTGTCACAGCACCCATCCCTTGGTCCCTCCCTAGTGTCCCATCACCCAGCTCAGGAGGTGTTGGGAAATGGGGAGCAGGACCTAGAGCAGGGAGAGGATGTTGTGACAGGGAGAAGCTTGTGCAGTTGTTGTCATTCCCCACACAGAGCCCAGAAGTCTAGGCTGGGCTGGGCTTGGTGGATGGGTTCTTGGGTAACATGAGGCCAAGCAAGAGAATTGTACCAGGTGCTGCTGGAGTGGGGCTGGACCTGTGTCTAGAGCTGCTGTACCTGGTAGCTCAGCTCCTTGACCCTGCGCTCGTACTTGCGAATGCCCTTCTGGGCCTCTGCCATTTTCTTCTGCTCTGCATCCAGCTCTCCCTCCAGCTCCCGCACCTGCAGGGGCACACACTGGCTCAACACTTGGCTCCCAAGCAACAGCACCAGCCCAGCTAAAGCCAAGCCACCTTCCCAGCTCAGAGAAGCCACAGCAGAGGCTAAAACCATCCTGATCTGGGCCCAGGATGGCAGGGCCTCAGGGACTGTCCCCTGGTCCCCCAGAGGCACCACCTGTCCTCAGAAGGATGGGGCAGCCCCTGGAGTTGGCTCCTGAAGAACACAGCCAGGGATCTGCCCCTACTTTCTCACCCTGGCCTCCAGCTTCTGGATCTGCTTCTTGCCCCCCTTGAGAGCAATCTGCTCTGCCTCGTCCAGGCGCATCTGCAGGTCCTTGATGGTCTGCTCCATGTTCTTCTTCATGCGCTCCAGGTGTGCACTCATGTCCTGCTCCTTCTTCAGCTCCTCTGCCATCATGGCAGCCTGCAAGGCAAAGAGCAGGGAACATCACCACAAGGCCAGGCAACCCTGGCAGACCAGGGGCTCAGTAGAGATGTTGTGAGACCCTCCCCAGCCACAGAGCACAGTCCCCACCACCCTCTTACATCCATGATGGCTTTCTTTGCCTTCTCCTCGGCATTGCGACACTCCTGCACTGCATCCTCCACCTCGCTGCTCAGCTGGGAGATGTCTGCCTCCAGCTTCTTCTTTTGGTTGATCAGACCCATGTTCTGCACACAGAGCAGGTTCAGTGTGACCAGGGCTGGTCATCCACCACTGCTGGACAGACTGCTGGCTGTCCCACCAATGCAGACACAAGGCTTGGCAGTGCCCCACCTGGGAGTGCAGCAGGGTGACCCTCTCGGTGATCTCCAGCAGCTCTTGCTCTGCCAGCTTCCTGCTCCTCTCCGTCTGCTCCAGGGCTGCCCGCAGCTCCCCCACCTCTGCCTGCAGCAGGTTGTTGCGGCGTTCCAGGGCACCCACCTGCTCCTTCAGGTCGTCATTGTGGTGCTGGGTGTCATCCAGCTCAATCTGCAGGTCCTGTGGGGCAGCATGGGGTCAGTGGGGACAGCATGCAGCTGTGCTGGCAGCAGGGACAGCCCCGAGTCTGTCCTAACCTTGATCTGGGCCTGGAGGTGACGGACCAGCTTCTGGAACTCGGCAGCCTGGCGGTTGGCGTGGTTCAGCTGGATCTCCATCTCGTTCAGGTCCCCCTCCATCTTCTTCCTCAGCCGCACGGCCTCGTTCTTGGCCCGGGCCTCTGCGTCGAGCGAGGCCTGCATGGAGTCCATGGCACGCTGGTGGTTGCGCCTGCAGGAGAGGCCGTGCATCAGCACTGGGGACACCCGGGCCTGGGGACACCCTGCTGGGCCACGGTGCCAGCCCCCACAGCCATGTCCCAGCCTGTCCCCACACCCCACACACCTCAGGTTCTCAAACTCCTCATCCTTCTCTGCCAGCTTCCTGTCCATCTCAGCCTTGATCTGGTTCAGCTCCAGCTGGATGCGCAGGGTCTTGCTCTCCTCGTGCTCCAGGGCTCCCTAGAGACAGCTCAGCCATGGGAAGGTGGTTCCTGGGAAGGGGGCTCTCCCCAGCCACCCACCCCCCCCTGGCCCTGTCCCCCAGCCCATTGCTATGGGGGGGCGGAGCAGGTGGAACCACACTGGTGGTTGTGGGACCCCCGTGAATGGGATTCCCAGGGGTCAGCCCCCAGCAACATCCAACCAGACCTGCAGGGTGGGCCAGTGGCTCCTGGGGGCAGCAGGAACACATGGGAAACAAGGACTCACCTCAGCCTCCTCCAGAGCTGCGTGGATATCGCTCTTCTCGCCCTCCAGCACTTTCTTCACCTTCTCCAGCTCATGGATGGTTTTGCCGCCCAGACTGATCTGGTCAGTCAAATCAGCAATTTCCTCTGCCAGGGACAGAAGGAATTTTGTCAGCAAGGAGTTTGTGGGGCCAGCCCTGTGCAGGTGACATCCCCATCAGGCTCAGCTGCCCCTGCCCAGCCTCTCAGAGAGCAGGTAAGGCTGTGCCTGGGGACATTTCTGCAGTCTGGGAGAGAGCATAGAAGAGGCATTAAGGACCTGGGGAGACCTATTTGTCCAACAGCTACACCCCCAAGGCAGTGTCATGCCCCAGCCATGGCACTTGGCAGCACCATTTGGGAACAGGAGCCATTTGAGGACATCTCCTGGCCAACGAGGGACTCAATCCCACATAGGACAGGGCAGGAGAAGGAGCCTGGGTAGAGCCCCAGGGGAGGGAGTGCTTGAACCCAGTCCTACCCTGCAGGTTCTTGTTCTCCCTCTTGAGGGTCTCCAGGTTGTCCAGGGACTCCTCGTAGGCGTTCTTGAGCTTGAAGAGCTCCGTGCTCAGGCTGCGCGACTCCTTCTGCGACGTCTCCAGCTCCACCTGGGTCTCCTCGTACTTCTGCTTCCACTCAGCCAGGATCCTGTCAAAGTTGCGCTGCTTCTTGTCCAGGGCAGCGCAGGCCGAGTTGGCGCGTTCCAGGTCCACAGAGATGTCCTCGATCTCGGTCTGCAGCCGGTGCTTGGTCTTCTCCAGCGAGGAGCACTTGGCGTGGGCAGCCCCCATGGCCTCCTCTGCCTCCTGCAGCCGGGTGGCCAGCTTCTTCCTGCCAATGGCACCAGGGTGAGCACTCCCTGCCCCGGTGCCGTCCCACCCCTCGGCCTCTAATCCAGGCAGGAGCTGTGTCACCCCAGGTCTGAGAGAGCCCCATTGCTGAACAGGAAGTTGCCACCTACAAGGAACTGACTTGTGCCATGGGACTTACTTGGCTTCCTCCAGCTCCTCAGTCCTCTGGATGGCATCAGTCTCATACTTGGTTCTCCACTGGGCCACCTCGGCATTGGCTTTGGACAAGTTCCTCTGGAGCTCGCTCTTGGCCTCCACCTCCTCCTCGTACTGCTCCCGCAGCAGGTCACAGTCGTGCCGGGAGGCTTGCAGGGCATGGGCCAGGGCATTCTTGCTCTGAGGAAGGGAGAGCAGCATCTGACTCCAGGCTCCAGGACACAGGCCATGGCACCAGGACTGGGAGCAGCAGCAGGGCACTTCTGTTCCTCCCCAGTGAAGAGCTGCCCGGTATGCAGGGTATCTCCCACCTCCCCAGTCCAAGGGTCTGGGCCGCTGCCACAGTGTCACTCAGAGACCAGCCATGCCCTGAAACCTCACCTTGGTCTCTTCCTCCAGCTGCCTCTTGAGTTCCTCAATGCTCTGTGTGAACGAGACCTTGCCACGGCTCAGCTGGTTGATAAAGGACTCCTTCTCCTCCAGCAGCCGAGTAAGCTCCCCTGGGTTCAAACACAGCCAAAACAGCTACTTCAGGGCTGTAGGGCTGCAACCTGCACTAGCCCACACTCCCCCCCAGAGCCTGCGGGCTCCAACCACATCCCCACCAGAACAAGCTGGGCCAGGGGCAGAGGTGCAACCAATTAAAGGCAAAGGATGCCAGCAAGGAATCCTTCCTGAGGCACAACTAGTTTTTCCCTCCGTGGGAGGAGAAGGCTGAACCCCACTCCCCCAGCCAGACACCCCAGAGGCAGAGCAGTCCTGAGGCAGGGGGGTGCCCCTGGCCTGTGCCCCACGCACCATTCTCGGTCTGCAGCCGGCCCCGCTGGGCGTTCACGTCCATCAGCTGCCGCTGCAGCTCCTCCACTTTGGCCTTGGCCTCGTTCAGCTGGTCCTCGTAGGTGCGGCACAGCTTCTCAGCATTGGCCTGCAGGCACCAAGCACAGCCTGGCTGAGCTCAGCTCTGGCCACACATCACCGGTCTCCCACCCCAGGATCCCCTGCCCTGCTCAGTGGATCTGATGGACACACAAGGCAGAGAGCAGGAGCCTGCCAGAGCTCGCTGCTAAGCTAACGGTAGCTCTCTGCAGTCTCCCAGGAAATGTCTTCCCAGAGCCTCCAGACTTGACTAGGACAAGTAAAGCATTCTGTAGTGACATAGGGACAAGCTACAGGTCAAACAGAGACTTGGCCATGGCAAAAAGCTGTTTGAGACACCAACCCGTGGATGTGGCTGTGCTGGTCATGCTGGAGAACCTGTGGAGAACCAGGACCCACCTTGTTCTTGGTGATGTACTCAACGTTGGATGACAGGTCATCAATCTCCATCTTCATCTCACTCTTCTCCTTCTCCAGCTTCTGCTTGACTCGCTGCAGGTTGTCGATCTGCTCGCCCAGCTCGGCCACGCTGTCCGCGTGCTTCTTGCGCAGGGCGGCCGCGGTGGCCTCGTGCTGCAGCGTGGCCTCCTCCAGGTCCCTCCTCAGCTTCAGGAACTCCGCCTCCCTCTTCTTGTTGAGCTCCAGCTGCGTGGCCGTGGTGCCGCCCGCCTCCTCCAGCCGCTCGCTCAGCTCCTCCAGCTCCCGCGACACCTCCGCCCGCTGCTTCTCCACCTTGGCCCTGGCGGCTCGCTCGGCCTCCAGCTCCTCCTCCAGCTCCTCAACGCGGGCCTGGGCACACAGAAAAGGGCACATGCTCCAAGCTCTGGGTGAAGCTCCAGCATTGCTGCTCTCCACAGTGGAGCAGTATCTCTAATGATGATGGGAGGCAAAAAGCCACAAGTCTTGGGCTGTTTTGGGAGGCAGGTGCTCCTTGTTAGCATGTTTGGAGCTCCTGCTCTCCTCTGTCCCTGCCATCAGGATCCAGCTGGCATCAGCTTCTTTTCATGTGAACTTTCATGATTGTGGGGACCTGCGTCTGACAAGAAGAAGCCCACTGTCCTAGATTTGGGTTTTCAGAAACTAGTTCCTGGATTAAAGGTTTTATTTTGGACAGAGAACTACATCCTGGAAGCTGTTCCCCAGGTTGGTGATAGTGTTCACCTCAATAGCTCATTGTTTAATTTTCAACCTACCCTGTTTTGGCAGACGGCTTGGCTCCTGCTACCCATACCAGCTTTGTCCCAGGAGATGCCCCTGTGCTCACAGAGGGACTGGCTCATGCAGATTCCCCAGCACATCACATCTAATGGAAATTTTGGACTCTCAGGACATAAGAACAGCTCTTCCCACCATACCTGGACCTCCTTGATCTTCTTCTGCAGCTGAGCCTCCATCACTTGCCCATCTTCAATCCTTGAATTCAGCTGACTCATCTCAAAGTCTTTCCTGTACAGACAGAAGACAGAGCCTCTGGTCAAACAAACACTGTCCTGACAGGTCCTTCTGGCTCCTAAATTTTCCTGCACTCTTACACCCAGCCCAGAGGATGAACAAACCCACAATGGAAAGGGATAGGCAGCAGCTCATGGAAGGCTCTCAGGAAGGACTGAATAGCCAAATTGGCAGACAAATGGCTCTGAGGGTTTCCCTCTGAGGTCCCAAGATGTTCTCCAGTTCCCCAATGAATGGGACATGACTGGAGCCTGCACTTGCAGCTGAGGCCCCAGCAGTGTGTTGGATCCTGCCAGGCAGGTCCCTCCTCTCCAGCCCCATGTACAAAGGAAGGTCTGTTGTGCCCTGGTCTATGAGCCTGTCATAAGCTCCTCACAGCCTCTCTGCAAAGTGCCCAGGAAAACCAAGCCCTCACTGTACCTGGACTGGTCACACAGCAGTGCCCAGAGCCACAGCCCAGCACCCCTGCACAAACCACACATCTGCTGCATTTAGAGGTGCAGAGCAAGCCCAGAGCCCAGGCATGTGTCACACACTCACTTCTTGAGCTTCTCATCCAGCTGCTGTTTGTCATTCTCCAGATCCATTACAGACTCTTGGGACAGCTTCAGGTCTCCTTCAAGCTTCCTCTTTGCTCTCTCCAGGTCCATGCGGACTTTCTTTTCTTGTTCAAGAGAGCTTTCCAGCTGGAGAATGAAGGGAGGTGGGGTAGGGAGGGAAAGGACCTTCTGTAGCCCCACCCTTGCCCATGTCCACTGCTGTGGGAACTTCACCAATCCCCTGGGAGCCAGAGGTGTTTCCCAGCTGGTCTCCAGTCCCATTCCCTCAGCCCAGTGCTGTTCTCCATGAGGTGCTCTACACCACCTCTTGTTTCAGAGGTAGTTTGTCAATGGAATTATTCATCAACTGGCCATATTAAAGGGGAATCTGGTAACAATCTCATACTCCAGATCCCACTCAGGGACAGCTTTAGGGCTCTCCTAGACATGTGACTCAAACCTCTCTTGCTTTATTCTCACTAGCTGATGACTCACATCATCCACTTGCTGCTCCAGTTTGACCTTGCCTTTGGTCAGTGTGTTGACCTTGTCTTCCTCAGCCTGCAGGTCATCCAGGGCCTGCTGGTGGGCCTCTTGCAGGGCTTTCTTCTCCTTTGTCAGCTTGGCAATGATCTCATCTAGACCAGCCATCTCCTCAATCAGGTTTTTAACCTGGATCAGTGAGAACAAAAGTAGAGGGCATCTTCTCAGAGGGAGGGGGTCCAAAGCTAGTCCAAGAGCCTGGTCCTTGAAAGGCAGGAGTCCATCCATGGGCAACAGCAGCTCAGCTCCCCACCGGCAGCCAGCCCCTCTGCCATTGGCCAGGCTGGGTTTTCCCACCAGGTGAGTTTTGCATCCCTCAGATCACTTGCCACAGCACAGAGCCGTTTGCCCACAGCCCTCTGGGCAATGAGGTGGGATATGGAAGGTATTTCCCTCTCACACCCCCCTTTCCCTCTGCCCTGCCCCAGTTCCCCCACACCAGCACCCTTATCCCAAATGTTTCTCCAGTGTCCCCACAAGCATTGAGGCTGGACCCTGCAGGGAGGTCAGTTACCTTGTTCTCTGTAGCATGTTTCTCCTTCTCCACTTTGGCCAGTGTGAGCTCCAGGTCATCAATGTCCTTCTTCAGCTCTGCACACTCATCCTCCAGCTTGCGTTTCTTGGCGGTGAGCTCTGAGCTCATCTCCTCCTCATCCTCCAGACGCTCCATCAGCTCCTTCACCTTGGCCTCCAGCTGGATCTTGGACTTGATGAGCAGGTCACAGCGTTCCTCTGCATCTGCCAGGTTATCTTGTTCCTGGGAGAGGCACAGGAGAGCCAGTGCTCACCCTCTGCCCCAGGACTCTGCTCTCAGTCCTTGCTCTCCTGGCCTTCTCCTTGTGGAAGGGGCAGAGCAAGCCCGAGGTGCCCAGGTGTACAAAAAATACAGCTCCAGTCACTGCCTGCCATCAGGGTTCTCAGAACAACCACTCACACTAACCAGGGCCAAAGAGCAACTCAGTCTTTCCACAGGAAGGACAGGCTGGCACAAAAAACAGCACAAAATTTGGTAAGCAAATGTTGCCATCCCTTCCCACCCCTTTGTGAGGAGAACACCCTGCCCAGAGCCAGGAGATCACAAATCCCTGTGACAGCCCCAGGATGTGATAGCACCTCAGATCTGCAGCCTTAGGTTGTGCTTCAGACAGATTGTGGCAATGAGGGAGCTTCAAAACTGGAAGAGGCTGAAGGAGTATCTAGGATATTCTGCCCCTTCTTCTACTCATAGACTCTGCACTGTCTTAACACCCCTAGACAGAGGGTGAGGCACTCACTGCCTGCAGCTGGAGAGCCAGGTCGTTCTTCTCCTGGATCATGGAGACTTGCTTCTCTTCCAGCTCCTTCCTCTTAGCCTCAGACTTCTCCAGAGCCTCCTTCAGCTTCTGGAATTCCTCCTTCAGGTTGGACATCTCTTTCTCAGTCTGAGCAGACTTGAGTAAGGGCTTGATCTTGAAGAACAGCTTCATCCAGGACCAGTTCTTGACAGCGTTGAAGGCACGGATGTTCCACTGGATGGTATAGAGGGCTTCCCTGAGGGAATACAAGCACAGCATCATCAGGGGTGGACATTCCCCATGTCCCATCCTGGCTTCTGCAGGCCTGGATATGGGTCTATTCTCCACCAGCTGGACAAATGGCAGAATGGTGAATGAATGGGACATTGTCTGCACACTGTACTGGCCCTGCTGGGCTGGGTGGGGTGGCCTGGATTTCAGCTCTCCTCACTCTGCCTCCCTCTGAATCTTCCAGTGGAAACCAGAGGTTCCCTACACCTAGATCCTCTCTACCAGGGCCATGCCAGACCTCTTCCAGGTTTGCCTCCATCCCTCAGGACCTATCAGTGCCAGACACAAGCAAACCCCACAGGTCAAACACACAGACACATGCACAAGAGACAAGGAGACACAAAACTCTGCCTTTTGCCTCCACAGCTCTACCTCCTGCTGATGATCTTCTGATACTCCAGTCGCATGAGGTATCCACGGATCCTGGCCTGGAGCATTGTCAGGACCTTGGCCAGACGCTCATCTCGCATCTCCTCCAGCAAGCCCAGCAAACCAGCCTTGAAAAACACCTGTGGGCAAGAGAGTGGGGTCACCAGCAGAAGGACAGGAGGGCTCAGGGGTTACACAGCCTGCCAGGGAAACATGGAGGTGCACCCACACATGGCACAGGCACAGGAAACCAGATCTGCCCTGAGCACATCCTGCTCCCCATGGATGCTCCCAGCAGGGGCAAGATGATGTGGTGGGTGGGATGAGGTCAGGCAGCAGTGACCTGCTCAGAGCTGTTCTTTCTCTTCCCAGCCTGCACCTTCCTCTGCCCTCCTGAGTCCCTTCAAGGGCCACACAGACCCTGCAGAGTGCAGGGCTACAGCACGGCTGTGGCCAGGCAGAGACAGGCATGGAGAATAACAGGAGTGGAAATTTCTGCCTCCCAAGGATCAGCTGCCCGCTCTCACCTTGGTGTGACCAAACTTGTACTGTGCACTGTCCAGTTCCAGGGAGATCAGCAGCTTCTCTGTGGCCTTCCTGCTGTCCACAAACTTGTCTTCTGGGATGGCTGCTGGATTGAGGATACGGTAGCTGTGGGGCAGAGCAGAGGGAGGCCATGCAAAGGACTGCAGAACCAGCATCATCCCAGAGCCCCAGGCATGCCAGTTCCCACTGCAGCCATGGGGCTGCCCCACAGGCTGGAGCTGTGTGTGAACCAGCTGCTGCAGGGCACAGAACTGCAGGCACCAGGGAACCCTGGCAGATTTTAGTCCCTGAACATCAGGGAGACTGTGCAAGCAGGCCACTGGCCTCACTAGGCCTGGGCCAAGCAGCATGGATGGGACCCTAAGGATCCCTCCCAAGGGCAGAGAGAAATCTGAGCCAGAACCAGAGGGGCCTGAGCCTTGCCACCCTCCCTCTGCATTCAGCATCTCAGACATGCAGATCTCATCCCAAGCTCTCCATGTCTGGCACCCCAGAGCCAGCAGCAGAGCTATCCCAAGCTGGACAGGCACTGGGGGTATGTGGGCGTTCAGACCAGCCCTGCAAAGCTGGGGAGCAGGTCAGAGCCAGCACAAGTCTGTCTGCCCTTGAAACACATGCTGGGTGAGGAAGAAGAGGGGGTTACCGCTGCTTGAAGTCTGCGTAGAGGATCCTGTTGGGGAATCCCTTGCGGCAGATGCGGATCCCTTCCAGGACACCGTTACACCGCAGCTGGTGCAGCACCAGGAAGGAATCCATGGCTCCTGGGGGGAGAACACACACGGGGCACATGCTGAGCACAAGACAGAGGAAATGGAGCTGCAGGCTGGGTCTGAACCCTGGGAACATCCCGTGGTTTGAACACTGTCCTGCAGGTCTGTGCTGAGCAGCAGTGCTGCAGCCTGGGCTCGGATGGCAGAGCTCAGCCTGGAAGATTCAGCCATGCCTGCTGTTATACAAGTGCCAGGCTGCACAGTCAAAATGGGAGCCTGGCAAAGCTCATTCTCCCCAGCAGAGGAGATTGATCTGGGTCACAGGAGTTTCAATGCTGAGATGGGGTCAGGGCTCAGTGGCAGCATGAAAAGGCTTGAGGAGAGGGTGGGTGCAAGAATCCCTGCCAGTTGCCACATGTGGCTGTCCCCAGGGGCACTGCCATGCTGCTGGCTCAGCTGTCCCATACCTGGGGTCTTTGTCTCGTTGGGGATGATGCAGCGGACGAAGTGGGGCTGGGTGGAGCGCAGGTTGGTCATCAGCTTGTTGAGATTCTCCTGAAGGGCAGACACAGGGGACAGCTGAGGGGACAGCTCTGCTTCCCTACAATGCTTCTCCTTCTCTCAGGCAGGGAGGGAGCAGACCCTGAGAGCCCCTTATGGCATGAGAAAGGGAAATTTCCTGCTGCTACCCCGGCAGTGGACATCCCCACCTGGGGCAGGATCAGTGCCTCCTGCCAGGGTGGGAGACTATCCCATGGCAGAGGGGACTGGGCTGGCAGACAGGCCAAGTGGCACTGGCAGGTTTTGCTGTGCCACAGAATTTTGCTGTGCCAGATGCTTCCCAGCTATTTGTAGGTTTTGCTGCAGGGGACAGCCAGGGACACAGGATATCCGTGGTACAGAGCTCTGTGCTCAGCACCCTGGTGCTGGTGTTCACACTAGCTGCAGAGAGAGAATGTTAGGATATGCAGGATTGCCCTGCACCTCCACAGTGCTTCAACCCCTTTGGCTGTGACAGAGGGCCCTGCTGGGGCAGACTGCACCTCCTTTTCTCTCCAAGACATCTCTACCCCTGATCTTTCCAGCTGCCTTCCCCTGTTTGTACAGGCTCAGCCTGTCCAGGTCCAGCTCAGGGATGGAAACACCTTCCCACAGCTCCACATCACCATGGGGCAACTCCTCACCACAGACACCTTCCCCCAAACCTGTGATTTGCCCAAAAGGAAGAAAGTCATATTTTTCCCTGAAGAGGGGCTCTGCCACAGAGCTGCCTTCTTCAAGCACCTTGGCAAAGAATCACAGAATATCTTGAGCTGGAAAGAACCCACAAGGATCATGCAGTCCAGGTCCTGGCCCTGCACAGACACCTCAACAATCCCACGCTATGTGTGGGAGCGTTGTCCAAACGCTCCTGGAGCTCTGGCAGCCTCAGGGCTGTGACCTTTGCTCTGTCCCTACAAGGCTGTCATGGCAGGACACCCCTCTGTGCTGCTTTCCAGCTGGTTGAGCTCTGGGTTGAACAAGTAACCCCTGTGGTGAGCATGGGATGGAGCTGTGTGACATCCTGAGCTGTAAAATGGGTCAGGTCACCCCCTAGGACAGGGAGCTGCCTGCTCAGAGACCTGCAAGATCCTCCTCCATTTTCTTCTGCCCAAAGCTTGTCCTTCCCACTGACGGGAATGAGGAGAGAAGTAGCACAGACTTAAAGTGATGTTCATGGAATTAATTATCTAAACATCACTACAAGTCTTAACTGCCGCTCTCTCAAAGGCGGAGGAGCTGCCACGAGTGTCAGGAGGGCAGGAGCAGCACGAGCCCAGCTCCAAGGAGCTCTCCCAGCCTGGAGCCTCGTGTCCTGCCCCAGGAGCATGGGGACATGGCTGGGACTCTGCTGGGCACAGGCCCCTTGCCCAGGGATGAGAGGGATTTGGGGGCTTTGGTCTAGTGGGGGTCCCTCAGGAGCTCTGGTGGTCCCTCAGGAGCTCTCCTGGCCCTTCAGGCCCCAGCAGGTGCCAGAAACCAGGAGTCTTAGCAGGGAAGGGACTGCCAGTGGGACCCTCAGAGCAGGTTTCCCTCATGGCCCTGGATGAGGGGCTGGCTCTCACCTTGTGCAGCTGTGACACTGTTTGGAAAGAAGCTGCCTTCTTACGTTTCTCCTTGGCCCCTGGCTTGTGAGGTTCCTCTGTTGGGTTGAAATATTGATTACTTACATCAGCAAGACATCTGCCTGCCTTGAAGGACTCAGGGGAACCCCCAAACACCCCTAAAATTCCCACAGCCCTTGCACCTCTAAAGCAGAGGTGGTTGTGCCCTGACCACCAAAAACATCTCCCCCAGCACCAGCTCTGGGTATTGTCCCTCAGCTCCTGGTAGCAAGACACCCCTTCACACTCCCAAAGTCACAGGGACACCACAACAACCCTACAGCCCCACACAAGCCCTTAAACCAGCACCCATCTGCTCAGGCCAGGAAGGATTTTAGGGATCAATGTGGGTTTTCCCTTTGCCTGGGCTGCCAGGGACAGGGGTGCTGCACGAACAGTGGGCATGGAGGAGAGGAGGGGAGAGACTGAGGTAAAAAACGGGGTGAGGGTGTCCCTCACCTGAAGCAGAGCCCACATAGTTCTCATAGAGGGAGGCCAGGAGCTTGTTCTGGGATTTCTGGAAGACGGACACCACTGTCTCGTTCAGGGGGTCCTTGTTCTTGTCCAGCCACCCCACGATGTTGTAGGGCACCTGTCCCCGGAGAGGAGAGGTCAGGACAGCCCTGTCCCTGCCAGAGGAAGGTGTGGGGTGTGGGGAGAGCTGCCAGGACGTACCACACCAGCGTAGTGCACCACCTCAAAGTGCGCCTCGTATTTCCGCTTCTTGTCCGGCCGCGGCTTCTGGAAGTTGGGCGACTTCCCGATGTGGTTGTCGTAGAGCTTGGACTTGAAGGTCATGTCAGAGGCTTTGGGGAACATGCACTCCTCTTCCAGGATGGACAGGATTCCCATGGGCTGCAGGGAGAGGGAGGGATAAAGAGAACTGAGCTGAGTGTTGCCACATCCCATCCCAAAACAGGGGATCCTCTGGGCTTGACCTGGCACATCCCATCCTCATCCTCATCCAGGTGCAAGTCATTGGCCACAGAGCCAAGCTGTCACCAGCATATTCCAGGCTGTCTCTGACCTCCTAGCCCCATGTGGGGCTGGCTAGGCCTGCAAGACATGGAAGTTTGCCCTGGTCCAACAGATTGTTGAGATGGAGGAATCCTCTCCAGGATCGCTCCTTTCCAAAAATAAAAAAAAAAAATCCTACATGCAATTGTGGAAATATTTTCTATAAGCTGCTCTGAATCAGCAAATGCTCAAATAAGAGGCACTGATGGGCTGCAGGTGGGTAGGAGAAAAGGGGAAGAGATTATTGCTCTCTGTGGGAAAAGGCTGCACCAGGCTTTGTGGCTCCCCAGTGGGTAGAAACAGAATTTCCATGTTTTCTTAAAGTCAAAATTTGTGTGAGAAAGGTCTCAAAGGGTTGTGGGCTCTGTGCTGTAAGTATGGGGGAAAAAACATTGGACATTTGCCACTGCCTGGGGAGGGAATAATTTAATTTTGATAGCAGAGCACCTCTCTGTTGCAGCCTTTGCAAACAAACTGTTTTCCAGCAGTACCATTTCCATGTCCTGCCTCACATTCTACCTTCTCAATCAGGTCAATGCAGGCCTGCAGGTCCAGGCCAAAGTCAATGAAGACCCATTCAATGCCTTCCTTCTTGTACTCCTCCTGCTCCAGGACAAACATGTGGTGATTGAAGAACTGTTGCAGTTTCTCATTGGTGAAGTTGATGCACAGCTGCTCAAAGCTGTTGAACTGCAAGAACAAACCAGATTCAAGTCAGAAGGCAGAGCTCTAGAAGTGAAGGGATTCACTCCTGTGCTTTGCCTGGGTGTGGAGGGTGATCCCTGCCAGGCTCAGCTGTGCTGCTACCAGAGCAGGTACCAGCAATCATTGGAGATGTGCCCACAGCAACATTCAATCACTCCTTGAGAGCTGCCTGTTTGCTCCAGACACATCAATTCAGACCAGAGCTCCTTTTCCCATCAAGGCCAGCAGTTTCTTAGAGGAGACAGAGCTCTCAAACACCAGGGGACTCAGCTGCCCCTACAACACTCCCCTGAGCCCACTGCAGGGGCCTGCAGAACTCACATCAAAGATCTCAAAGCCTGCAATGTCCAGCACCCCGATGAAGAACTGCCTGGCCAGCTTGGTGTCCAGGGTCCTGTTGATGCGGGTCACCAGCCACTTGAACATGCGATCGTAGGTGGCTTTAGCCAGGGCCCCCACGGCATAGACCACCTGCCAAGGCAAAGCCCAGAGCACACATGAGCTTCTCCCTGCTCCTGCAGGAGCCACAGGCTGAGAGAGAGCTCCTCCTGGCACACAAAGGATGGACAGACAGATCCAAGGGGTTCATGGTTACAGTACAAGCTCCAAAATTAATTTTACATCCCTCACAAGTGTGTTCCTGCCAAGGTCTTAGGATATAAATTCAGTTTAAAGTGACATTTTCAGAAGCCTTGTGCCTGGCAGGAGCCTACAGCCCACTCTGGATAAGACACCAGCTCCTGAGGTCCTCTTGAATTGTGCTCAAGGACTGGCTTGCACTATTCAGGCCAGGTCTGGGCTCCCAACTGGACATGCACATGTTTGGTGCATTTGAGTCTTCTACAAGATCAACTCAGATGAGTGTTTACATATCTAGAATTTTCTACTTTTCAGGGGTGAACCCTTCACAGGAGTGTGACTGTCTCTGAAGCAGATCCACAGAACCTGGATGTCCTCTGGCTGGGATCCAACCCATGTGTCAAAGACACTGCATTCAATCTCCAGCCTTGGTTAATGTGCAAAGCTATCAGCCAGCTCTGCCACCCATTCTCCCTGCTCCTAAAAGCCAAGAACTGTGGATACACCTTCTACTGCTGCTCTGGAATCTCCTCCTACACCCAAGACAGTGAACTGAAGCACAGTGGCACCCCAACTTGAGCAGGGGACATGTGTCCTGTTGTCCTGTCCCTTACCTGTCCCACGTTCTGACCTTTGGTCACATACTCATTGCCCACTTTCACACGAGGATGGAGCAGCCCCTTGATGAGGTCAGCTGAGCTGATTCCCATGAGATAGGCAGCTTTGTCAGCACCTGGAAAGCAGCACAAAGGCATGAGGAGCCCACAAGAAGGGTCTGGGAAGGGGAAAAGGACCCAAAATAAAAAATGAACTGCTCTTATGATGATCAGTGCTAACCACACTAGTTTTTCCACCTCCTCCAGTGTCTAATGTGATTTTCCATGTTGGATAGTCTATAATGCTTTAAAGTTTGAACCTCCTGACTGAGAAGTTACTGTTTGGAGGCCTGCTGCACCTTACCAAGTGCTTATCAGGTTTTAGTCTTCTTGATCTGGGATTCTCTATGCATTTTCCAGTGGAGGTTTGAATTTCCACACAGTGAATTTGAATTGACCAGAAGAGAGGTGATTGTCTTTCATAAACTCCTAATAGCAGATTGTAGCTAGAAAATCACCTCTGTAGGGAAATCACTGCCATATCAAGAACTTCATTAATTACCAGGTAGCAGTTAAAACCTGTGTTACCACTCCTGAGGCAAAGAGAACTTTTCCTTCATGAATGTTAACGTGACCAAGCCTGACGCAGGTACTCATGCCTGCTGGATCTCTGCTGAAACCTTCCAAGCACATGCTAGAGCTCCCCCTTTTCATCCTTCCATATGCTAGAAAGTCACTCTTCTCCTTTCAGGTTTGCTCTGCAGCCTGACTGTTCTTAGATCTGTGAATTGCATTGGGTTTTGCTGAGCAATAAACCAGGAAAAGTGTTAGACAGTGATTGTGTCCTACTCTAACTGCTCTTCAGGAGGCTGTGAGCTGATCAGGTCCTGCTCCCAGCCCGGCTCATCTCTGTGGATGCTCTGCCTGCAATGCTGTCCAGTGAAGTACAAGAGATGAAGAGCAGGAAGAGACTGTACAAGACAAAGCCCAGCTGGGGTGTGACACCCTGTGATGCTGCTGAGACAAGTCTGAATGCAGATGAGACCCCTTGCAGAGAGACTGTCCCAAATATTCCTGCTCAAGGACAAGCCCTTGGTGCACCCCCAGCAGGGCCTAAGACAGCGTGGGTGTTTAAGATCAGGACCAGAGTTATCCCAGCCTGGGCAGGTCTGCAGCACAGAGCCCGACTCACTTTCAGTGCCATCAGCCTCTGCCTGCTCTTCCCGCTGCTTTTGCTTGAACTTCATGTTCCCAAAGTGCATGATGGCCCCCACTATTTTATAGGAGCCATATTTCTCATCATTGCTGAAGCCCAGGATGTCCATGGCGTGCTGAGGAGACACAAAGTAGTAGAGATAGAACAAATTCACCACACTGAGGTGAGGGTTGCTTCCTTCTCCCACCATCTCCCAAGGTACCCTCCCTGTCCTGGGGCTAGGCAGTGTGGCCTCTCTCAGTGGGCACCCAACCAAGGAATCCTGTCCATGGGGTTTTGGAATGTGGCTCCAGCTCCCACAAGACATATTTGAAAGCAAAAGGACTAGCCTAGCATCCACAAGGAGGAGGTTTTCCAAGCTGAGGGCTCAGGAAAAGACCTGACTGATCTGTATAGCTCCCTGACAGGAGGGGGCAGCCAGGGGAGATCGGGCTCTGCTCCCAGGAAACAAGGGACAGGATGGGAGGGAACAATCTCAAGCTGTACCAGGGGAGGTTCAGGAGGAATTTCATCACAGAAAGAGTTGTCAGGCATTGGAAGCGGCTGCCTAGGGAGGTTTGGAGTCCCCATCCCTGGAGGTGTCCAAGGAACAGCTGGACGTGGCACACAGTGCTCTGGGCTGGGGACACAGTGGGAATAAATCACAGGTTGGACTCAATGATCTCGGGGTCTTTTCCAAATTAAATGATTCTGTGGGAAGTGCTCATATGCCACTGGCCCTTCCTGAGGCAGGGAATTACTCTCCCTTCCCTGCCTGGATGAGGCTGTTGGTGGAGATCAGAGTCACTCTGCCCCTTCGTGTAGGCTCACAACAACTCAAGGCTAATAAACCAGAGGGAATTCCCAACTAATTTGAATAGGGACACACAAAAAGCCAGGACAGATGCCCAGAGCTTCCCAGGAGGAGGCTGTGCCCTCCCCAGGCCCAGGGCTGTGCACGTACATCTGTGGCCATGAGCTCCGCGCCATCATCCAGGTTGTCCACCGTTGTCACCCCCTGGGAGCAGAAGTGGTAGTCGTAGGGGTTCAGGGACAGCAGCAGCATATCTGTAGGGGGATGCCATGCAGAGGGTGAGGCCAGCCTGGCAGGGACATCCCTGGGCAGAGAGACAGCCCTGCACACAGATGGAGCTTCCCCAGCCTCAACTAGAGGGCACCAGCTGGGGGATGAACAGCCTCTTCCAGCACAGGCAGCTCCACACACGGGTCCATCTCTTCTGTGCTTGCCATCTTGGGACATGGCCTGGCTGCAGACTGATTTAGAAGTGGCCACCGTGCCCTTGTGACTCCAGATAAGATTACTGCTCCCTCAGACCTGCCTAATAAGGTGCTGTTCAGCACCAAGCTCAGGAGCCCTCAGCCAAGAGCTGACCAGCCCAGGGGCTGTGCCAGCCATCCTTCTGCGTGGGGAAAGGCTTCCTGAGTGTGATGGGGCACCAGGAGGCTGCTCAGAGCACAGAGCTCAGCACAAACTCAGACCAGGTGGGGCTGTCCTGGGGATCACATCTACATCAGTACCCAGAGAGAGCTGTGCAGCTGTTTCCAAGCTCACCTGAGACAGGTCATCTCACTTCTTGAGGAGGCTGCAAAACATCTCCCTCCATCCCAAAATGAGTAAATCTCCAGCCTGCACACACTGAGTGCTGTACCTACCACCCCACAAGGACTCTGTGCAAGGCCCTGGGTGACCTCTGCTCCTACACAGTAGCAGAAAGGGCTTTAGCCTGGCTTCTCAGCCTGTGAGGATAATGGAGGCTGGGATAATAACCTCTAGAAATCCCTTCCACCCTGAATTATCCATCAATCCTATGATCCTGCACAGCTAGCAGAGCATTCAAGGGCAGAACCTGCATGGTGAGCTGGGTCTGCTCATTCCTGTGGACCCCAAAGCTGACAACAGAGCTCTCTGGGGCTGTTTTCAGGCCATCCTGCTCTAAGGGCTGTGCTGCATCTTTGGCTGCCTTACCTTGCAGCTCTGGTTTCTTCCCAGAGAGGATCTGGTAGAAGATGTGGTAGCTTCGCTCTTTGGGTTGCTGGAAAATCACTCTGGATTTTTCCAGAAGATCTAGAATGAAATAAGGCAGAGGGGTCAGAGCAGGGCTTGTTCCTTCCCAGAGCTGAGCACAAATAGGGGGGTGAATTCCCTCCCCAGTGCAGCCACTCACAGATGTCAATGTCTGCAGAGGCCAATTTCCCTGAGGGACCAAAGTGGATCCGGATGAACTTGCCCTGAAAATACACACAGGAGGTAAGTGCTGGGCTTGGCTACAGAGGTACAGTTCTGAACAGCCCCTAGAAACTGAACTAATTTCCCAGTTCTTGAGCTTCTGCTGATGCCAGTCAACTTATTGGGCTCTGTAAAGGGGTGAAGTTCTCTGCTTTGTAATGTGAAGAATCTCAAAGAGCATTGCCCAAGGGTTTAAATACCAGGCAGGCAGAAATTTCACTGACAGCAGATAAAACCCTGTCCTCAGGTCTATTCTTACCACTGAGCATTTCTGCAGGGCCCTGTGACACCGAGCCTGCCTGCAGCCCCTGCTCTGTGCTGGGCTCAGGGTCTCTCCCAGCAGTGTCCCCCTCCCCTCCAGGCACAGCAGCTCTGCAGCCACAGCCGAGCCAGGCTGGGCTTAGCAAAAACGGTGCTGCTTCCTGGAAGGGACACACTTGTCTATCCCAGAGCACTCCAGGCTGTGCTCACTGTCCCTCTCAGCTTCGGTCCTGCCAGGGATGTGTCTCCAGCCACAGGCTGTGGCACCAGGGTCATTCATGCTGGCCAGTGATGTAACCAGAAAAACTTGGCTATGGCAGTGCAGTGGCACTAGGAAGCAGATCCAGCTCCCTGCACAAAGCCACAGTGCCACCCTCTGTGCATCCAGCCCACACAAACAGCCACAGCTCCCTGTCCCACTGAGGCACTCACAAAACGCGAGGAGTTGTCGTTCCTTATGGTTTTGGCATTGCCAAAAGCTTCCATGGCTGGGTTAGCCTCGATGATTTGATCCTCGAGGGTGCCCTGGAGAGCAAAACCAAAGGATGTGTCAGCTCCCACAGCCAGAGGGGATCTGGCACCAAGAACACAGAGCAGTGCCAGGGGCTCCTTGTGCCCTCCGTAGCTGTCCATGGGACCTGCTGCTCCCCAGGCATCTCCATTTAGGGATCAGCAGCAGTGCCCTCTGTGGCCTTCTCCCCACCTAAACTGGAACCCCAGGCTGCTGTCCCCTCTGCACACAGCAGTCCTTACCCCCTTAGGAGCTACACTATGCAAACCAAGAGTAAACTTGTGTTGTCACCACTACAGTCTGAATTATTTCAGGCTCTCTGATGTCAAGCATTTCCCCTTCCACCAAACCAAGTCTAGGACAGCTCACATCAACAGCATATTGTGAAACAAGAAGTCCCAACACCACCAACATGCATTGCAGGGTCCCAATGTGATGGGAATACACCACAAGTCCCAGCTGGCATGATCTGCTGGGAATACTGGGGCTCTCCCGAGCAAGCCCTAAGATGAATCCTCTCCTAACCTTGTTTTCCCGTGTGTGTTTCTCTGTTCAAAGATAAAGGGACAGCCTCTGCCTAATGCAGGTAAAGCAGGACAAGGATTTGAGGAGAGGAGCAAGAGACTGGTGCTAAACCACATGAAGGGGTCTGACACCTGATAGACAGTTTGGTGGCACAGGCACCTGCAAGATTTTTCATGAGAGTTTTGTCCATGGTCTGACACATTACAATCCACAGGGCTTTCCTCAGGTGGGGAACACCAGCTCTGGGCTCTGCCAACCCAGAGCCACCATCTCTTTCCAATGCTGGAACCACAACTGCTCCCCAGCTCTGCAGCTCCAGGCATGTGAATGGCAAAAGCGACAGGGAGCAGCTGTGAATCACAGTTACCAACACACTATCACCTGAGTTTCCCTTGATCTCTTATCTCTACATTCAGTCTGGCCTAACACTACTGGGAGATTCAGTGAGGGCAGCCCCAAGACTCACAGATTCAGCCCCTGAGCTGCCCCTTTGTTTGTCCACTGGTCACCCATGTGATGATGAACATCCCCCAGCCAAGGGTGTCCACCAGCTAAAGGCTCAGAGAAATCAAGTGCCAAGGATATGGGATTGAGCCCTCGGGGTGTTGGGAGCCCCAGGGGCTGAACCTGTGCTGGGTTTCCTTGGAGCAAACACCTCAGAAATGTCCCCCAGGCAAGGACAGCAGCTGCCTGCAGTGGTGGGCAATGCCACTTTGCAGAAGGTGGCATCAGCAGGGCACTGGTGTGCAGCCAGAGCACAGGGCTGCCTGTGGCAGAGGCTCTTCTCCTGCCCTCAGCACCACCACCCCCAGCTGGGCTTTGAGGCTGAGGAGGATCTTCAGGGTATGGAGGCATCACCTCACCTTTGGAGGAGCCTACACCACTCCCAGGCAAACATTGGATAGAAATGAATGTTTGAAGAGTGATTATCCCTTGAAGGAGAGCTTGGAGGCAGAAAGACAGCAAGAGATGAAACAGCAAAGCTTCCAGCTATGGGAAGGAGGGAGATACAAAGCCAAGTGGAGAACTAAACACTGCCCAGGTGCTGCTTCCAGACCTAAGGTAGAGGCCCCACATGTCACCCCATAATAGATCTGTGGTGCAGCAGAACTCTGTCCTCAGCATTAAAGAGCCCACAACACTTACCCCAGTTTTAGTGGCAAGAGCTGCCTAGAGAAAGAAGAGAAAATTGTCTTTAGAAATCCAGAAAAGCCAGGCAAGAACCACGAGAAGCATGGTCAGAAAAGCAGGGCATGACCATTTAGTGCCAAAAAAAAAAAAGGTCCAAGAAAAAAAAAACTCTGAGGACTAACTTTATAGGAGAGGACAAAAAGCTGTTAAATAGATTAGCTCAAGAAAATAAAGAAATGCGTCAAAAAGCAAGAACAGTTAAATTCAAACTCTAAGAAGAGGAAAGAAAATAATGCTGAAGTATTGCTTGTCTGATACCTAAAGCAGCCAGTTTGCTTCCACGAGGGGAAAGCAGGCTGGAGCCTCAAGGTATCCAGAAGAAATAAGCAATTGCAAGGGCAGCTCAAAAATAACCAGCATCAAAGAAAAGCAAGATTCAAAACAAGAGCAAGAAAAGCACAAGGTAGAAGAGGGTCAAAATTAACAAAAGGAAGGAAAAAAAGGAGAAAATATTGAAAAGCAAGGCTTAAAAGAGGCAAGGTGGGAAATGGAAGGTTTATTTCATCCCTTCAATGCTCCTTAAGAAGATCACTGGGGTGTTGAAGGAGGAAGAGAAGAGAAAGAGAACAACTAAAGCACTTCTTCCAGGCTGCATGGATTGAGCAGCCACACTAAAAAAAAAAAAAAAAATTCCATTTCCCCTTGAGCAGAATAATTTCAAGCCTTGCTTGTTCAAAAGTCAGGGAAAAGCCAAGCCCTGGGTGGGTCAGACCAAAACATGTTTCCAAACGCAAAACGTTGGGGAAGAAAAAGTAAGAAGAAAGGGGAAGGAGGTAAAAAAAAAATTAAAAAACAAAAAAGAAAGAAAGGAAGAAAACAACAAGAACTTGTTTCAAAAGAAGGTCTTACTAATTTCTTGCCCGGTGTGTCGCCCAAGGCTGCGACAATGGCAAAGTACTGAATGACCCGCTTGGTGTTTACAGTCTTACCAGCACCAGATTCTCCGCTTAGAGTAACAGAAATACACAGATCAAGGGCATGAGGCAAAGAACAGGCACAACTCATCCCAGACACCCAGCCGGGGAAAGCAAAACCTCAGAGGGACGGGCAGGCAGGAGCTCCGCATCCCCCAGCCCGCAGGGCTGCGCGCTCGTGTTCGGGGCTGGCCTTTGGAGCAAGCCCGGCTCCGGGCTGGCCGTGTCCATCCCCGGCCGTGCCCGGCTCCCGGAGGTGCCGCGGGGCTGCAGCTGTCCGGGATCAGCCTCGCCCGCTCCGCCCGGCTCTGCTGGGGCATCTCGGGGCTGGCAGCGGCGTGGGGCCGGGCTGCATGCATGGTGCCCGCTGTGGGCCCCGTGAGCTCATGGCTATAGTTAGGAGCTGCTCTCCCATTGTAATCCCAGATCACAAAGAGCCGGGGGGAGCGGGCAGCGGAGCCGCCACCGGACACGCGCCAAGCATCTCTCCGCAGCCCCTGCCTTTCCTAATTAGGCCATGGCCGAGGCTAAAAATGTCCGTGGCTCCTGGCAGCGGCGAAGGGTCCTTTCGAGTCCTTTATATAGCCCTTATCTATATGTCACTTGAAATCCACCTGGCCTCCACCCTCCCACGTCACCCTCCTCCCCCGCCGCCGCCCCTCCGGCCACCATGTCCCTCCTTTGCCACGGCCTTTGCCTCCATCTCTGCTTTCCGCTGGCTCTCGGGACGGTGCCGGAGCTCGGAGCGCCCCACGGCAGCTCCCGCAGCTGTCGGGGTGCGGGGGAGCGCGGGGCTTTGTCACCTGGCACGGTGGCGGCGGGAGGGGTGACAGCTGGGATGGGGAGGGGACACTGCCGGGGGGGCTCCTCTGGGCACAGGGTGTCCATCCGGGGAGCACAGCACGGGGGGGGCTCTGCTCACAGAGAGGGCGAGGGGATGGAGGGACACTTACGTGATGAGCATGGACTGGTTTTCACGGTCTGCAAAAGAAGGAGCGGGGTTAGGGCAGCGCTGCCCGGCTCAGCCGTGTCCCGGAGCCCGGGGTGTCCAGGATGGGGTCCCAAAATGGGATCCCAGGCATGATGGGGTCCCAGGCAGGATGGGGTCCCAGCAGGATGGAGCCCCAGCAGGATGGGGTCCCAGGCAGGATGGGGTCCCAGCAGGATGGGGTCCCAGCAGGATGGAGCCCCAGCAGGATGGGGTCCCAGGCAGGATGGGGTCCCAGCAGGATGGAGCCCCAGCAGGATGGAGCCCCAGGCAGGATGGGGTCCCAGGCAGGATGGGGTCCCAAGCAGGATGGGGTCCCAGGACGGGGTCCCAGGCAGGATGGGGTCCCAGGCAGGATGGGGTCCCAGGCAGGATGGGGTCCCAGGCAGGACAGGGTCCCAGCAGAATGGTCCCAAGCAGGACAGGGTCCCAGCAGGACGGGGTCCCAGGCAGGACAGGGTCCCAGCAGAATGGTCCCAGGCAGGACGGGGTCCCAGGCAGGGCTTACTGCGCAGCATGTCGTTGTAGGCGTTGTCGGCGATGGAGTAGATGTGCGGGGGTGCCTCCGAGCGCCGCTTGCCCTTGTACGCTGCCACCACGGGCGCCGTGTACACGGGCAGCCACTTGTAGGGGTTGATGGTGACACAGAAGAGCCCCGAGTAGGTCTGCAGGGGGGAAATGGGTGGGTGAGGGATGGGGGTGTCCCAGTGCCCCCTCAGCTGCCCACCCCACGGGTGCCCGGGGCTTACGTAGATCATCCAGTGGGAGTAGCGGCGCTTCAGGTTGTAGAGCACAGAGGCCTCGTTGAGGTGTGTCAGCATGGCCATGTCCTCAATCATGTCAAATTTGGGGGGGTTCATGGGCTGCACCTCGTCCTCCTTCACCACCCGTGTCTGTCAGAGGAGGGGGACGCGTCAGAGGGACCCCAGTGCTCACCGAACACCCTCTGCCCCAAAACCTGCCCTGTGGAAGGACACCCTGACAGTCCCATGCTGGGGACAGCCTTGGCCCCAGTGCCTGCAGGCATCCTGGCAGGACTGCCCAACATTTTGGGGTGACAGACCCAGGACAGCTCCAGCAGCACCCAACCACAAAGCCCAGCTTGTTCCCTGTTCAGGGAGAAGGGCTCTCACTGAGCCTGACAGAGGGGTCCAAGCTGTTCCCCCACAATGTGTTTGACACCCCCATCCTATATTCTCCTTCCCAGCCTAAAAGCTCATGCCAGCGCTGTCTTTTGCTGCAAGAGATCTCTGGTTATTTGGGCAAACAGCTGAAGCCTGTACCCCATTACTTAAAACTGGATTTATTTAATCCCACGACACGAAGCACGGGGAAAATATCACGTTACGTATCTGGCCTGGATGGCAGAAGCTGGATTTAGCAAATGGTCTTGTTAATAGAGATTAAATTAATTCTTTCAGGGGTTTATCTTTTTTATGGGTGAAGATGAAGTGTGTGGTGCTAAAAGGCGCCGGGTGTTAAAAGCAGGAGGGTACACAGAAGGATAAGGGAGGAAACTTTCTGCTGGAAATGCTTATCCAGGGAAAGCTGATATTGTTACTGATTTTGTAAATCCATGACAAATCATTAAAAAACAGTTTCAAGAGGAAACAGCAAAAGAGGGTTTGGAAACTGCTCTGTTCTCAGAATCTGAAGGTGTTCTAAATATCAGAATAAACTTTTTAAATGCATAACTCCTCTATGACAAATTTTACTTTGGAGAGGGCAAATCTCTTTACTCGCTTTCCAAAATTCTGACAAAAATATTTTCAAAGTCTTGACACTTTTCAAAGACAATTACACTTTTTTTTCACACTCAGCAGACACAAACCCTTCTTTGTGCTACTCTGACTAGAGATGAAATAGAAATAACAAAGTCTATCTATCATCTACTGCCTAGTGAGGTCCTTGTTCTTTGTCCCAGTTTCATACCAGCATGAGTCTCCCCTCCGCAGTGAAGTTACAGGGCCATGAGACTCCCATAGCCAAGAAAGGAATACCAATTGAACTGATTTGCAGCTAATTGCACTGGTTATTATCTTGGCAAATACCAGCTGCTCCTTGCTTGCTTTGCCATGGAAAGCTGGAGCCTCACCACCAGACATAGCCTGTCCTCCCAACAGCTCACCCCACTGCAAATCTGGGCTGGAAGGAGCAGGAATTGGCCAATTGGCCCCTTACCTGTTGTTCCAGGCTCCAGGATGGGCCAGGCACTGGTTCAGCATCACAGAGGGCTGTGCTGGGGGTGCTTCCCCATGCAGGAGCTGTGCTGGGCCAGCCCCATCATGTGTGTCCTGCAGGATACCCCAGCTGTGACTGCAACCCCTCAGTGGGAGATGCTGAACTGGTGCCACTCTTGGCAAGGAACTGGCCTACGTGTGCTGACACTGCTGTGTGTGTCCCCCCAGGGCATGACTGATCAGCAGGACAGGGTTATCAGCAAGAGCTCATGGCTTCAGACGTGATCCTGTCACACATATCCCCCCTCCACACACACTTGCTCTCCCTTGGAAAAGGAAAGGTATTTGCTTACTTCCTTATCTTTGGTTTCCACAGTGACTTTGCCACTAGAGCTTTCTTTTATTTCCACTTCGATATAGGCTTCTTTCTCATCCGGGATCCAAGCTCGCTTCTTTCCTGGAGGAGAAATGGAAGAGGGAAAGGAAAGGAAACATAATACAGGTTGAAATGTAGGAGACCATGTGAAATTGTCAACTGAAAGCCACATAAATGCAGTTTGATAGTGTGGAAGGACAATGATTATTCCTTTCTATGTTCTTGGTCATAGGAGCTGGGATTTCTTTGCCTTCTTCATGTTTGGCAGCTTTTTACCTTGGTGGGGTCAACTTCTAGCCTGATAGAAATCTGCTGCTTCATATATGCCTGCACTCAGACTGTCATGAGGACAGTGTGAGGAAGCAAAACTCTTCAAGAGCAAATTGGGCCCTGGATCCTGAGCATGGCAAGCCAAGGAAGAGCAGGGTGGCTGGGATAGAGAGGACACCTCCAAAATGAAACAGCTGCAGAAGGTTTTGACACGGGTCCCTCAGCCCTCCTGCCCCTCAGGGTTGGGGGAGATGAAGGATCACTTCCACCCACTCCTCAGCAAACAAGGGGAAAGTCAAAAACCTGCTTTTCTCACTTGTGAGATCTTGCCCATCAGCGTGCTGGGAGAATTCTGCCTGTGATGCCTTGAGGAGCAGCACAGGGAAAGGAGGATGCTGAGAGAGCCATGGCAGAGGGGCAGTGACATACAGGGACACCCCCGGGGCTGTGCTGAGCAGCCCGGGGCTCTTACCATCGAACGGGATCGTCTGCAGCTTCAGCTGCTCCGTGTAGCTCTTCCGGAGGAACGGAGCTGCCTCCCCAAACTCGCTCATGTCCAGCAGAGACATCTTGTCCAGCTGAGGAACACTTGGCAGCAGCAAAGGAAGAGTGAAATACACCTGAGTGCTGGAAGGAGGGAAGGACAAGGGGTCAGTGCATGAGGGAAGCGCCCGCCACTGGGCTGAGAACCGAGAGCGACACAGACACCAAACAAGCTTTTAATTTTAGGGAGAGAGAGAAGACAGCAACAACAATGCTAGCTGATAAAAATTATATTAATGAGACAATTACTGAACATTCTCCCTTCTCATTCTGTCATCCCCCTGCTGGAAGTCCCAGCTGGGTGAGCTGGAATCGCTCTGGTGTCAAAATCACGTTCCCACTTTAGGTGAGATTGTCAATAAAACCCCTTTCCTTGATAAGCTCAGCTAAAACCTATCCCAGCTCTACAGACCTGCTGGAGCCCTGGTGCCCTGCACAAACCCTCTGCAAAGACCCAGGGCTGTTCTGCTGAGCAATACTGCAGCAAGATAAAAGCAAGGCTGGAGAACTATCCCTGGGAAGACCCTTCTAGAAGGCTGGAGTGGCAGCTGCTTGGAAAAGCGCTTTTATGACTGTGCTTCCTAATATCCATCTAATGCAGTGCCACCCTGCAGAGCTCTGCAACGCCGCAGCCATCACGGATGGAGCCACAACTTGGCAAAATACACAGTCCTCAACAAAAATGCCCATGATCCAGGTCTGTCCCACCCTCCCCCGTGCCACCAGAGCCAGCTCTGTCCTCTGGGATCGGCCACCCTGCAGGGGTGAAGCGGGTTAGTACAGGGGACACGCGTGCACACAGACATGCTCTGTATTACTGACCTTGGTGCTAGGACTGAGTGGCTCTGTGCATGCTGCAAAGCCCCTTTTTATTGTGTCTGTCAAGGTCAGAGTGGGAAAAGATATGTCAGAAATTCCCATGTGTCATGTCCACACAGCTCCATTGGTGCTGCTGTCCCACTGCCCAGACAGACACAAAAGGCAAACTTCACTTTTATCTCTCTGCAAATGCAGCCTGGTTATTTTTATTCCTGTATTGTCAGGCGAGTACAAAGGCAGAGTGAGAGACTGCAGCTTGGGAAGGCAGCACAGCTCTCCCAGCCTTCTCTGCCTGCTCCAGTGGGGAAGCTGAGGAATGAGAGCTCTGCCAGTTCCTCCTGCACCTGAGCACTCGATCCTGTTGCTCCTGCCTTGTACCATGCCAGGAGAGTTGCTCTTTGGTGGGATGTGTGTGGCCACTGGCTTTTCCAGCTGGAACATCCCAACTTCTCACTCAGCTCTGCTTTAGCTTCTCCCAGACAGACACCTCAAGGCTTGATCCTCCAGGTTCTGCTTCCTGAACTCCTGACCTTGGCATGGGAGCTTGTTTTGTGGCTAGGCTAAGTTGATAATCTCTTAACAGAGAGGTTGCTGGGTTTCCTGCACACCATCTACCCAGACAGCAAACCCAAAGGTGCAGTGTACATCACGGTGATCGCAGCCTGGAGCACACCTCCATCCTGGCAGCACCACCATGGGCTGCCCACGACGAGAACAGGACACCTTGGGGCTGTGCCAGCTCAAGGAAAAGCTATTAGCTGCTGGCATCCAAAGTGCAATGAGGTTTCTACATGGAGAGCCAGGGCCCGTGGCTGCAGGGTTTGATATTTCCCATTCAGCACCTCTCACACCCCAAACTACCTTGGGGCTGCTGCACCCTCCTGACAGTGGGGGAAACTGAGGCAGGGAGTGGTGAAGGATCAGCTGTGCAGTGCTGTGCCCAGGCTGGATGTGGCACAGGCTCTGTCACAGCCAGAATAGCAGCACCAGAGGCTGCTTTGGGCATGTGGCTTCAGCCTGGGCACACAGCCGAGGCTGCAGAGAGATTTTTTGCAGCCCCAGCACCTGCCCCAAATGCGAGCCCCAGCCATGGTCAGTCTTTCCATCCAGCACACAGGTTTGCTGCTATACCCCCCCAAGGCTGGGTTCCCAGTGCCATCATCTCCGTGCCCCCCAACAGAAAGGTCCCTGCCCTCCCACCCTGCTTTGGAGAGAAGTCTGGCAGATTCATGGGGTGGAGGAGGACTCCAGACCCATCCTCTGTGGGTTGAGCCCCAGCAGGGAGGATGCCTGGGCTCAGGGCTGGGTTGATGTTGCCTTCACTGGCAGTGCAGTGCAATGTCAGTGCTTTGCATGGTGACAGACTCCCCCAAGAACTGAAATGCTCCTATAGAGGGGAATCTCCAGCATGAACAAGGACTTTGGGTACATCACAATAAAATGGGGTGCAGGGCCCCATCTCCATGTCCCATGTGGGCACTCCTCAGCAGGTTAGAGTTCAGGAGTGCAGGTCCTCATCTGGATTTGTGAGCAGCTGGTGCAGAGCTGGACTCCACCGAAGTATCTGCTGCAACCCCCCAGGGGACACCATGGGGACCCCAGTCCTGAGGTCCCTCTTGACCATGGTATGCTCAATCTTGCCAAGATGGCAGAGTTCCAGCATCCTGAAGAGCCACAGGCTCTGGAAGACCACAGGTCCCTCTGAGGTGACCCTGGTGGTCTTTTGCCTCTCTGTCCTGGGCTCAGAGTCAGGTTTGATATTTCAGGTTTCCACCCACTCCCTGGAGGGACCTGAGGTTTGGTGGGTCCTGTGCCAAGTACCTTTGCCACAAGAGCCCTGGCAGTGGGATGGGACCTTGGCCCAGACCCACCAGCTGGCCCAGCCTCACACATTCTTCTCAGGGCATGTACTCGCCCCGCACCCTGCTCACCCCCTCCCCTGCCTTATCTTTAAAGCGATTTTATTTTCGGAGATTCCTCCTGCAGTTCCTTCTGTTCACCCTGATTTCTCTCCCTCTTTGAAGAGGTTCCAGCAGGGTCCATCAAAGGCCAAACAGATCTGTAGAAGGGGAAATGTGAATTGGTCACTCCAGCAGCTGCTGAAGGGTTCTTCCGCCAGGTTTGGGTGTTTTTGGCACTGGTGTTTGTGATGTGGTTTTTCTGGATGCTGGGAATCTCATCCTTGTATGGCTGGCAAAGCCTGAGCTGTGCCCTGCTCAGCAGGTGGGACAGGGCAGTAGGATCCTATGGACCTCCCACAAAATGCCATGGGCACAACGAGAAGCTCGTGGCTTCAGCCTGAACAGAGAGGAGTTTTCTTTAGCTTGTTCTTGCCCAGAGTGAATAGCCTGCCCAAATGATGCCCCAGCCCTGCATGCCCACCCTCAGCAGTAACATCATCTCCCCTGACCACGGAGGCACCCCTGTTCTTCCCCCTGAGCTCTGTGCTTGCTGTTGGTGTCCCATGATGTGATTGAAAACGATGGGGTTCCTCAGCCAAGCCCCTGAGGGCCAGACAAGCTTCTCCCCATGGGACAGGACACCACCAGCACCAGACAGCAGAGCTGCCCATGAACATTTTGTGGTCAGACCAGCTCCAACCCAGCCCTGGAGAGCCAGGAGGGTGCCAGGGGCTCAGCCACCCTCTCCAGAGAAATCCCCTGGCTGCTCCCTGACCCCCAAAAGGAATGTTTCCCATTAGCAGGCTCTGATAAGTGGCAGGAAGGAGAATTACTCTCCGTGTTGGGCAGTTCGCTAGAGGTTTCCACACTTAACATATCCCCACTATCAGCTCCCTGAAATGCACTGGAGGGGGGTGTGAAGGCGACTGATTAGATAAAGACAATCTGCAGAGGGGCTATTTCAGGCATATTTCCATGGAGTGGAGATGTCTGCTTGCAGCAAGGCAGGAGGTGACAGCCCAGTGCTGCCAGATCCATCACATCCCTCCAGCTCAGCCTGCCTGTGCAAAGCCCCCTCCAAGGCAAAACCCCCAGCCCTGTCCCACCAGGGTGACAGAGAGAGCAGCCACCAGCCCAGCACAGCCCCCTCAAAGTGAGCAGGAGATGGGGGCAGCAGCAATGCTGCTGCTGGCATCCTGGAGTTAAGGTGCTCCTGTAGGGTTTAGGACAGAGTTGGCACTGGGTCCTCTCATCTCACAGCTCCCTGGGCACTTCCCACCATGGGTACTGCCTGGGTGTCCCAGCCTGGGGACAGTGCTGGACCCATGCTGAGCTGGCTGTCCTTTGGCTGGCAGTGATTCCTCTCTAACCCTTTGTGCACACAAACACACAAAGCTGCTGTTGCCATGAGCACCTTCCTGCAGTGGTTCCTACCTCGCCATGCATGAGCCCTGGGTAGCGCAGGCATGTTCGTGACTGACCCTCCACATAGGGAACCTCCAAAATTAATATCTGGAGTGAGAAGAGACATGGCATGAGAAATTAGTGTATAGAGTTAGCAAGCAAGGTCACATGCAGGCATGGAGAGAGTGAGGTCACTGGAGACTGGGAAAATGGGAGAAGTTTTGTTTGTTCGCCTTGAATTTTCCAGTTTTGAGGTTCTGAGGGTTTTCTTCTGGGGATTGCCATGATAAAACATCTGAGTAGGAATGAAGGTAGTACTGAACACTGCAGAATTACTGGAATGTGTGAGCCTTCAGTGAGGTTTTGGCAACGCACTTCAAAATAATGAGAGTAAAGAGAATCTTGCCCTGTTCATCTGAATATTTAATAGCACCTTAATTGCAGCTGGCCTGCCAGGACAGACCTTGGAACATCATTACCAGCAGCTGCCTTGGAGGCTGCAAGGGAGGGGCAGAGGCTGTTCAGAACCAGAGCTGGGCTGCAGTTCTGACACTGTGGGCATGGTCTGCCCCTGCAGTGCCCCAGCTGCTCTGGTTTTGCACCAGTTTTCATCTGCTGTGAGATCTGGGAGCAGATTCGGGAGATTTTTGGAGGATTTTGGGTGGGTGTTGCCCTGCACATAGACACCAAGCCCACACAACCAGTTCCTGGGATGACCCCATCCCAGCCCTCTGCTATCTCCATCCCTCTTGCACCTTCTCCCTCACTCCACAAGGAGCCTCCCCTCTGCTCTGGGTCATCAGCCCTCACACGAGATCGAGCTCAGTCCATCACATGGCAGGGAACAATTGTTCAAAGTGGAGTGGCAACAGGCATGGGAGCTCTTTATGGGACCTGCTCAGCTTGGAGCTTTCTCAAGACCCAGGAGGGAGGAAAATTCCTGCATGTCCTCACATCAGGACAGGAAAACTTCTCACCTCACTATGGCACATCAGCCAAGATGGGCTTTTCTGTTCGATGAATGACACAGTGAATGGTTCCAGGTATCCAGTCTCTAGACTGGACTGCAGACAGCAGCTTTCCCCTATAAACCATCCCTTGTCTCTAAACAAGGTTCTGTCCCATGGCTTTTGGGCTCAGGGTTTTCCTGAGCACCCCAGCACAGCAGCTGAGCTGAACACACACGCACACTCACAGAGTCTGTGCTCCCACTTGCTTGGTGGCTGGTAAGTGAAATAACCCTCCCTACAAGTCTGGAACTCCCTCCTGAGGGGCAGTAGAGGGACAGGCACCGATCTCTGCTCTCTGTGACAGTGACAGGAGCCAGGGAATGGCTGGAGCTGTGTCCGAGGGGTTTAGATTGGATATCAGGAAAGGTTGTTCCGTGCCCCAGAGGGTGCTGGCACTGCCCAGGCTCCCCAGGGAACGGGCACGGCCCCGAGGCTGCCAGAGCTCCAGGAGCGTTTGGACAGCGCTGCCAGGGATGCTCAGGGTGGGGTTGTTGGGGTGTCTGTGCAGGGACAGGAGCCGGGCTTTGATGAACCCAGTGTGTCCTTTCCTCCTCGGGATATCATAAAAGCTCCCCGAGGATGTAAGTGCTGCTGTCGGTGGTGTCTGGTCCCAGGAGCAGCTGCTGGGTCCCTGCACGTTCTCCCTGCTTTGCCGGCAGAAGAGGAGCCGCATCCATGGCTGGTGCCCACCCTGGTGCTGCAGAGGCTTGGGCACAGCTCGGGGAGCAAAGGTGCAGCCTGGCACCCCCGGCCCTGCTGCCCCTCTGGCAGCCAGGCTCGGGCTATTTATGCCTCACTCCACGGCCACTTCACGGCACACAAGGGTCCGCTGGAAAAGCCGAGGAAGTGAAATTACTTTGGGGAAGAAATGACACTACCCGCTTATAAATAAACCCGGGTTTCATTGATCTTTTAGATGCTCCCTTGGCAGAGAGTCCAATGTCACCGCTCCAGCAATGCAGACAATACTCGGGCATTGTTTTATTCTCAGTTACAGGGAAAAGGACAGCACCAGCTGCCGTTCTATCTTTAGCCCATGAGAGTACCCTTCAATTGTTCTGCACTTCAAACAATAGCCGCACGTGGGGGAGAGGAGGATTGCTGGCTTTACCAGAGCATTTTGCATCGAAATACAGTCTTAGAGACAATAGATTTCTGCCACGCTCTGGCTGAAGCTGGTGCTTATACCGCAGGGAAGCCAGGGTTCCAGAGCTGTCTTGTTTTTTCTTGTGGATGATGTGCCAGCAAGAGGTTTGGCTCCCCGAGGAGACCTCTGAAGTCCCTTCCATGAAAATAGCCCTATTTATTTTTATTATTATATCCCAATGAGAAAATAGCCGTATTATTGTTAGGCAAAGTACTTGTAACAGTGATTGTCAATTTATCTGCTCTTGCATTTCCTTCTGCTAAGAATCCTGGAAGCGAGAAATGTGCGCTAATATGGGAAACAAAATATTTGTTAGTTCTGTGTTGTATAATTCTGTAAAGACACGTAAGAAAAACATACAGATTATCACTACTAACATATTTTAAAACTGATCCTTCTATTCTTTTAACAATATTAACAACATAAGCGGAATCTGTAATTACATTGAAAGGTTCTTGAAAAACCTGTCTTTATGGGTCTGGTGCTGGGCATCACATCATCTCCTGCTACCGTGGCTTTAGGGCTGCTCTATCAGAAATTCACTTTTTTCTGCATTAATGCCCAAATAACCTGAGGTAAAACAGAGCTGCCTAAAACGTCAGACTGGGCTAAATTGATTTCTCTGCAGCTGGAAATGCAAAGGAGAACGCAAAGGGGCTTTGGATATGTTTTTTCCTCATTATAGGGTACCAGGGAAGCGGGTGTGCGAGTGATGAGCAGCTCCTTGGAGGCGTGGAGGGGCCGGCAGCGCCCAGCCCTGCACCCAGCGGCAGCTGCAGGGTATCAAATGCCCGTGCAGAGCTCGGCACTGGTGTGGGCAAGAGAGCTGCTGCCTCCCTGGTGGCTCTGGCCATGCCCTGGTGCCCTGCCCGGCTGGGGCACCTGGGATGTGCCGTGGCGCAGGGTGCGGGTTCCAGGGGGATGGACCTGTTGCAGAGCTCCCATTCCCGTGCCAAGCTCGGCTGAGGGAGGGCAGCGCGGTCATGGCACAGATATTCATTCCCCCACCCCGCTGAGCCTGATGTTGTCTCGAGTTTCAATTGTCTGAGCGCAGGGCAGCCTTTGAAAGGGGATGCGACAGCCCAAAGCCACAAAGCCCATCTCGAAGGTTTACAAATATAAAATGCTTTTCTTTAAACTTTGCGGGACTCTATTTTTAGCAAATAAAGATAATGGCCCAGTTGCTGTTGTTCATCTTTTGTTGTATGGAACATGCCAAATAGTTACCATGTCTGCCATATTTTTTTATGATTCAACCTCCTCTGAGCTGCATGGCAGCTCTCTGACCCTGCAGCAGAGATTATGAGCAATCTGCATGTACAAATCCTCCTCGGGCTACTGGATTACTCTGAAAAAATGTCTCATTCTCCAGAGTGAATTGGGAAAACAAACAGAAAAGGCAAGTCACAGCTCTCCATAAAATACTTCTCCTATTCTGAGCAGGGTACATTCATTCCAGGAACTCCCAAGGAAAGGGCAGAGCTTTTTCCCCAGCTTTTTGCAATTAACTTGGACTATTTTTGCAATGGTTTATTTGGAAATCGAAGCTTTTTATGCCATTTCTCAGAGCAAACATCAGGTAGGGGAGATGCAGAATCCTGAACAGGACTGAGGATTGAGAAAGGAAATGCTTCTGTTTAAGAAAACTTTGTCCTTCTACACCCCTATTAAAATGTGTTCCTCACTTCTGGTGGGGTCTGAGCTGGATCCTGGCTCAGGGCAGAGATAAAACTGGATTACCAATTGCCAAATTCACAGCCTGGATCTGTATTAATTAAGGTGTGAACCACAGTTACTGACGGATGGGGCAGCAGAGAGGAAAAAGAAAAGAGCAGGATTCCTGTGCCCAGGAAACAGAGTGGGTGTTTATAGAATCACAGAATGTTTTGGATTGGGAGAGACCCTAAAGTTAATTTCATTCCATGTCCCTGTCACTTCCATATCCATGTCCATGTCCCTCCCACTATCCCAGGTTGCTCCAAGCCCTGTCCAATCTGACTTGGAACATGGAACTGCCCCCAGGGATGGGGCAGCCACAGCCTCTCTGGGCAGCCTGTGCTAGGGCTGGAATAGAATTTCTTCTCAATATTCCATCTCTCCCTGCCCTTTGGCAGTGGAAATCCAGTTTCTCTGGTTTTGTCCCTCCATCCCTGTCCAAAGTCCCTCTCCAGCCCTCGTGGAGCCCCTTTAGGCACTGGAAGGGGCTCTGAGGTCTCCCTGCAGCCTTCTCCTCTCCAGTCTGAACATCCCTAGCTCTCTCAGCCTGGCTCTAGAGCTGAGGGGCTCCAGCCCCTGGAGCATCTTCATGGCTCTGCTCCAACCTCCCAGGAGAGCTGTAACTACAGAGCTTCATTTCTTCATAAGAACAGAGCCAAAAGGCTCAACATGACCTGGACAACTCCTGGCACAGGCAGTAGGATAAAGAGCCAGTCATGTCCCAGCCTGTCCAGCACTGATGAACTCTGCGGGGAGGGTGACCAAAGGCAAATCTAACAACAGGCACTAACTTGATGGAGGCACATCCCAGGGTCAGGGCTGCCTTTTCATCCTCCTCTTAGTGCATCCCATTTCAAGGTGCCCTCCTGGGATTTTCCTGGGATTTTCCCTTGCTGCCCCAGGGTGTTTGTTATCCTTAATCCACGCACAGCCTCTCTGCCGGTTAGGTGGGTCAGGAGCCCTCTTGTACAGACAGGTTTGGGGCAAAGGATGTTCTGTGGGGCTTAGCAGTGGTGCTGTGGGGCTTGGCATTAGTGCAGTGACAGACTTGGTGCTGCTTTTGCTGCTGCATAACAGCAACTCTTAGGACAGCAAAGGTTAAAGTCACTGGCCCAAGGTCACCAGCAAGTCAGTGATCAGGTGAGGAAAGGATTCATAGGCAGGGAAGTGACACATCCTGTATCTCTGGGAAAGGGTCACCCAGGGGATGGGGAGGTCTCCATCCCGGGAGATTCTCGAGGTATAGCTAAATAAAGCCATGGCTGCTCAGTTCTTGTTCTAGGGATGCTCCCACTGGAAGCAGGAGGTTGAGTTAGAGACCAGACACATCCATGACAGCAAGAAATGTCTGAGGTAATTCCTGCTGGTAGAGCAGACAGAAAAAAATAAGTATCCAATGGCAGCACACTGGAGTAAAATAATCTAAAATTTCTCATTTTTATGACTCCAGGATCTGAGCATCATACATGTATTATAGATGGGTAATGTGATGGTTGGCTCTCGCAATTAAGGGATGAATATTATGTGTATGTTAAAAGACATTTATTGATACAGAGTTATGTAATTGTGAGTTGCCCTCCCCATAGTCTCCTTTCCCCTCCCCCCCCCTTGTATTGTTGCCACTGGACAGCTTTGGTAGTCGGGGCATTTGGGAGGTGCGTGCATGCCTGAGTACCCATTCCTGGGTGCCCACCCCTGGGTGCGCATCCCTGGGTGCCCATTCCTGGGTGTCCATCCCTGGGTACCCATGCCTGGNCCCCTGGGTGTCCATCCCTGGGTGCCCATCCCTGGGTATCCATCCCTCGGTGTGTGTCCCTGGGTACCCATGCCTGGGTGTCCATCCCTGGGTGCCCATTCTTGGGTGCCCATTCCTGGGTGTCCATCCCTGGGTGTCCACCCCTGGGTGTCCATCCCTGGGTGCCCATCCCTGGGTATCCATCCCTCGGTGTGTGTCCCTGGGTACCCATGCCTGGGTGTCCATCCCTGGGTGCCCATTCTTGGGTGCCCATTCCTGGGTGTCCATCCCTGGGTGTCCACCCCTGGGTGTCCATCCCTGGGTGCCCATCCCTGGGTATCCATCCCTCGGTGTGTGTCCCTGGGTACCCATGCCTGGGTGTCCATCCCTGGGTGCCCATTCTTGGGTGCCCATTCCTGGGTGTCCATCCCTGGGTGTCCACCCCTGGGTGTCCATCCCTGGGTGCCCATCCCTGGGTATCCATCCCTCGGTGTGTGTCCCTGGGTACCCATGCCTGGGTGTCCATCCCTGGGTGCCCATTCTTGGGTGCCCATTCCTGGGTGTCCATCCCTGGGTGTCCACCCCTGGGTGTCCATCCCTGGGTGCCCATCCCTGGGTATCCATCCCTCGGTGTGTGTCCCTGGGTACCCATCCCTGGGTACCCATTCTTAGGTGCCCATCCCTGGGTACCCATCCCTGGGCTCTGGCGGCCCGGGAGCGAACGCTGTGCGGGGCTGCTCGGGAGGGGAGCGGGGCAGAGCCGCGGGCGGGCAGGGCTGGCGCTGCCGCAGTCCCCGGAGCCTCCAGCACCGGCCGAGCCGAGCCGAGCCCCCGCTGCCCCCAGGCTGCTCCGGGCACGGGCTGCGGGGGAGCTCCGTGCCTGCCCTGGGGATGCCCGGGCAGCGCGGGGCTCTGGGGGAAGCTGCCTGGGAAGGAGAAGCTGAGTTCGGGCACCTGTTGGCCACGGGCTTGTTGCGGAGTGGCCTCGGCTCCTGTGGGAGCCCCGGGCCCCGCAGCCGCGATCCCGCAGGAGCCCTGCCAGCATCGCCTCCCGCCGGGACTCTGCCAGCGCCCAGCGCTCCCCACACCGACCCTGCAGCCACCTGCAGGCACCGGCACCCACGGGGCTCAGAGCCCCTCGGCCCCTGCCCAGCACAGCCTGCGCTGCCCCCTCCAGGCGTCACCCAGCGGGGCACAGGGGCCAGTGGCCGCTGCCAGCAGCAGGAACGCGGGCAGGGCGAGCATCCTCTCGCTTCGCTTTTGTTTCTTGAACAACCCGGCCACAGAGCAATGCAAAGCAGGGGGGGAAGCGAAGGCCGGAGCTTTTGGATGCTCCAAGCCTTAAACATCAGCCCCTGCAGCTGCAAAAGCTGCTCCCCAGATCCTGGTTCCAGCAATTCCCGAGGCTGTCATGGCCTTCAGAGAATGAACGTGGATTGTGCATCTCTGTGGCCTGACGCCAGGAGTCCCTGTGGCTCCAGCAGGAAGGGTGGCAGAAGGTTTCCTGCCTGCTTTGGTGGCATTGCTGCAGGGGCCGCTGCTGTCAGAGCCCCCTCTCTGCTGGGGACAGCTTTGCTCTTGGGGACATCACTCTGCAGCAGCCCAGGAACACAAGCAGTGCCCAGGGCCAGGAGTGGCGTCAGTGGGACACACTGTGCACAGGGACCCCCAGCCCTGGGGTGGCTGTGCCAGCACCCCCAGGGACCTCCAGCCCGATTAACCCACAGCAAGTGGAAACCACAACTGTGCAAACACTGTCTGTGCCCAAAGGAAATGCAGAGACAAACAAGGACTATTTATTGACAGAAGAGCAATAAAAAGAATAAATTTATTTACATTATAAGAATCATTATTACAACAACAATCTGTAGAACATATCTACAGAAGGGTCTAAGAAATAACAATCTTCAAAATGTATTTACATGAGGCCCAATGAAATAACAACCTTCGAAACATATTTACAGAAGGCTCTATGAAATAATTATATTCATAACATATTTACAGGAAACTATCAAAGAACAATCTATAAAACATATGTACAAAACTAAGATTTCCACAGCCAGTATCTCCATCAGTCCTGGAAGAGAAGGAAGCAGCACGGGGCCACTCCAGCCCGACCCTGAGGGCTATTCCCTGTGTCCCCAGGCTGGCACACGCTGGCAGAGCAGGACTCTGCCACCAGGACTGAGCCCAGCTGGGGCTGGGAGCCGGGCCCAGGCACTGGGACAGGACTTGCGTGGCCCGAAGCCAGTGCAGGGCAGGCTGGGGGTGGTGCTTGTGCCACCAGAATCCAGGGCCCCCCCTGGGGCACCATGTCCCTGAGTGGGGCCACCCAGCCCAGCCCCAGCCCCAGCCCAGCCCCAGCCCCAGCCTGGCCACAGGGGACCCGCTGTGCCTGTGGGCAGGGCATGGCCAGCACCTGCCTGTCCTGCTGCTGGGGTTGGTCTTCATCCCAGGATCACGGGCTCCTCCTCATCCTCCTCATCCTCCTCATCCACCTCCATGTCCTCCATCTCTTCCTCCATATCAACTTCCATCATCTCCTGCATCTCATCTGCTACCTTGGCCTCCATCTGCTCTTCATTCTCTTCTACATCCACTTCCATACCCATCTCCATATCCACTCCCACATCCTCTGGGGTGTCTCTGTCTCTGTGTCAGGGAGATGCCTCAGAGGGAGTCTCTGTCCCACAGCAGCATCCCTTTGCTCCAGCCTGCCTGGGCAGTCAGGGGTGCCCCCCTCCCTGGAATGGCACTGTATCTTCACTGGGACAGGAGTGCTCATCCTGCTGGGATTGGTGCTTCAGTCCACACAGCAGGAAAAATCCAAACAGCAGGAACAGCTCAGAACTGATGGGTGTATCAGGGAGCAGGTGACAAGTGACCACTGGCAGCAGGTGAAGGATGTGCTGTGCTTGTTTCCAGCTCCTGGCAGTGCCATCTGGAACACTCTGGGAGCTGTGATATCACCAGAATTCCAAGGCCACTGTGCAGTGGTGGACAGAGATTGTAGAATGATCAAATCCTTGAGTGGTTTTTGTCTTTGAAGGGGCCCTGAAGATCATCTCGTTCCAACCTGAGCAACCTCCCACCAGACCAGGCTGCTCAGGCCCCATTGAACCTGGCCTTGGATGTTCCCAGGGACGGAGCATCCACAGCCTCTCTGACAGCCTGGGCCAGGCCCCAACACCCTCACAGTAAACAACTTCCTCCCATCATCAAATCTAAACCTGCTGTCTTCCAGTTTGATCCCATTCCCCCTTGTCCTGTCACTGCAGTTCCTGACAAAGGGTCACTCTGGCTTCCCTGTAGCCCCTTCACACCCTGGAAAGGTGCAGGGAGGTCTCCACACAACCTCCTCTTCTCCAGCGTCAACAGCCCCAACTTTCTCAGCCTTTCCCCATAGGGAACTTCCCCTCAGGTATGTCCATGGCCTCCTCTGGAGCTCCAGCAGTTCCATGTCCTTCTCCTTTGGGGTCCCCAGAGCTGCAGCAGCCCCACAGGTGGGGTGTGCTGAGAGGGGAGCAGAGAGGCAGGGTCCCCTCACTGCCCTGCTGCCCACGCTGAGGGGTGAGCCTGGCACACAGGGGGTTCTGGGCTGCCAGGGCACAGGGCTGGCTCCTCTTGGGATGCAGATGTGAGGCTGCTGTCCAGCTCTTGCTCTCTTGGCTGCACCTGAGCATCACACCCCATCTCCTCACCAGCCATCCATGGCTTACACGTTCCTAGCACAGGTCACAAATCAACTCCAGCCCTGCTGCTTTTGTTGGAGCCTCACGGTTCTGCCCTAAATGAGCTGTGAAAATGCTCAAGTCATTCTGTTATTTCAGTGGATACATAAATGTTTGCCTTGTGATGACAAAAAATCTTGTTTCTTTTTACACTGTTGTGTTGGAGGTACCAACACAGAGTTGTTCCATTTCATTACACTTATTCAGAGGGCAAAGTTAGGACTGACTGTTCCTTTGTATATTGAAACAAAAAAGTAGAAAGGACCTGCCTGGGTTTGATTTACATACATCTAAATTTTGCTTGTCCCTAATAGAAGATTAACCCTCTTGATTTCCCACAACCATTTCAAGCCCTGTTGCTGGGAAATGAATGTCCTATACATGAAAGGGTTCTGAGATCTGCTCTTTCCCAGGTGTCCCCACGTGAGGAGGCCCAGAAGAACCTTGACTCTGTGTGACAGGAGGGCAGAGAGCAAGCCTGTCCCCTGAGGATCCGCGGCAGAGGGAGCACAAATCCACAGTCCCAGGGCCAGAAAAATCTCAGCTTGCCCTGTGCCCCAGGACACTGCTGAGAACCTGGGAGCACCTCCCTGCCCCAGCACATGGCCAGCGACATCCCCCGGGACAGGCGGGAGCACTCAGCAGCTCCATGGGAACTGCAGGGGACATCAGCCATGCGGCTGGACCCTCGGCCAGCCCTGCCCAGCCCTGCCAGCACCGCAGCAAAGGCACGTGGCTGAGGGAGAGGGTAAGAAACGGAAAACATAGAGATATTTCAAATTCTTTTCACTTCCTAAGGCACGTCTGCGTTTCCTCTGTCTTCCCCTGCCTGCCAAGGGTTAATTTCAGCTCCATGAGGGCAGCAGGTAACGCAGCTCCGGTACCGTGAAGGGTTTTTCACGGAATTGCAGGATCGCTGGTGCTGGAAAGGGCCTCTAGGAACATCGCCAACCATTCCCATCGCTATCGGCTCCCAGCAGCTCTGGCCCCTGCATGCAGCGCGCGGATTTCAAGAGCGGCAGCCCCAGACCCGGGCGAGCACGCCCAGCACCCCCGTCGCCCTGTTGATGTCGCGACATGACGTCACAGGGCGGTGACACAGCCCGGCGCGTGCGCACCGCGCGCTCCCGACGCGGCTCCTCCTCTTTCCGCCCCCGGTGCGTGGCCCCGCACACGAGGGGCGCGTCCCGCGCGCTGATTGGTTCATTGAGCTGCCACTCAGCTTGAGGGGCGGGGAGAGGGGCGGAGTCTGTCCAATCACGGGGCGGTCCGCAGCGCCCGCAGGGAGCGTGTCTGGCGGCGGAACCGGGCTGGGACGGACTGGGGGTTAGTGAGGGGCTGGGAGGGAACGGCGGTCGGTGAGGGAACGGGGGTCGGTGAGGGAACGGGNCGGCGAGGGCACAGGGGCCGGGGTTCAGGGCACAGGGGCCGGGGACAGCCGGGGATCAGGGCACAGGGATCAGCCAGGGGATGGGGGTCAGGGCACAGGGGCTGGGGGTCAGGGCCCGGGGGTCCGGGTGGGATCGGCGGTGACCCCGTGCTGTGCTGTGCCCGCAGCGCTGCCATGGCCGCGGGCTGGCAGGACGTGGTGCGGGACGCGGCGGCCGTGCGGGAGGCGGCGGCGGTGGCGGTGGACGCGGCGCTGCTGGCGGGAGTGCTGATGCGGACCGGGGAGCAGCCCCACTCCTCGGATGTGGGTACACAGAGCGGGGAGGAGCCGCTGTCCTACCGGGGGTCCCTGAGCCTTGGGCTCAGCTGTAAGCTGTAGCTTACAGCTCCTCAAGGGACAGCCCTGCCATACAGATCCCCTTTTCCAAGCGGAGGGGTAGGTCTGGGAAGGCTTAGGAAGTTGCCTGTTGTGGTGCTGGGAGTTAATTCCTTTCCCAGCCTCTCACCACCCATATGAACCTTTGAACCAGGGGAGAGTCTCACGGAGGGGCCTCTGCTTTGGTATGTTCCCAGCTACAGTCAGCCTTTGTCCCATGCTTGGGGTGAGGTGACAGGGGTGGAGGTGGCTGATGTGTGGGATTTGCCTCTCTGCGATCCCTGGCGGATGGCTGGGGTGGAAGGGCTCAGAATGCCATGAGGGGTCTCAGAGGAAGAAGTACCCCTGTTCAGGAGGGGTGGGGCACCATTGGGGAAGGGTCTCTGAGGAGCCTGGGGGCAAGCAGGCAGCTGGCAAGGGTACGAGGAGGGAGGTCTTCACCACAGCACTGCTCCTTGATGCCAGGTCAGAGTTCTGAGAGATCTCAAAGGGTGAGAAGAAGAGGGAGCCTGGGAGGAGAGGCCAAACACACTCCCAGTGTCCTTTGTTTCATGTAAAAATCCAGGTGAATTGGAAACTGCTCTGTGGTGTAATGTATGGACTTTGAGTGTGACCCCCGTGCCTGATATGTGGGATGAGCCAGGACTCTGGAGTCACTGAGCAGGGATCAAAGGATGTAACTGACAGACAGGACTGGCAAATTAACCTTTTCTCTGCCTGTGAGAAGTTTTGGAGACAGTGCTATCCAGTGTAGGGGGAGACAAGGGGAGGCAGTCAGCCCAGCCCAGGCACTGGAGCAGCAGTGCCCTGTGCGTTGCTCATAAAGCAGAGCCCTCAGAAGTTAGGAATCAGCAGGGTCGAGGCCCAGCAGGGCTGGGGGTGGCTTCAGCCTTCGGCCAAGCAGAGGAAGCACCTCCTTAGCTGCTCCTCAGCTGCCCAGACCTGACTGCTCTGCTGCATCCCTGCTTGCAGGTGGTGAATTACGCGCCCTTCACGCTGCTCCCGTCCGCAGTGCCACGGGCCTTGTTTGAACAAGCCTGTGCTGTCCAGCAGGATTTTAACCTGCTGGTGGATGCCGTCAGTCAAAACAAAGAATTCCTGGAGCAAACTCTGGCCAGGTAACGTTTTTACGTGTCGCATTTCAATGAAGTATTTTAAATGTAAAGCCTTTGTCACCCTTCTGGCATTGCTACCTTTCTGAGGTCCCAAAAAATGGGCCATCTGGCCAAGAACTGATTCCCTGCAATGATCTTCAACTTTGCCACTTTTTCAGGCTTGTGAATTCATACTTGTGAGCTTTTTGGCCCCTATGTCTTAAATGCAAATCACTGGAGTCTTTGAGTCCTGGATTTAGGAGTCTCTGTTAGTCTTATTCTGCATCTGCCTGTGTCTGTCCAGTAACCACCAGCTCTCCTGCAGCAGTGATGGAAAGAAGGTGTCTGTTGTGTTTTCACACCCTTCATCAGTCACCCCTGTCCCCTCTTTCCAGCCACAAGCTCTGGGTGCAGGAGGACTGTCCAGCTCTGGCTCCTGGGTTCTGCTGAGTTTATCTGTGGCTGCTGCCCTGGGCTGGAGTGACCATACCTGACTTTGTTGTTCACAGTTGTGGGGCTGATGCTTCCACAAATCCCTCTTCCCTTCCCACTGCCCCTTCTGTGCTGCCTGTGCACGTGCTGCTGCCTCTGGCACTAGGACAGAGCAGAGGAGGCTGTTTTCCAGCATCCTTTTGTTTTGTTAAAGCCTGACCCCTTGGAGCTGTTCCAATGCTTGTGCCTGTTCCAGAGCTGGCTGCAGCCAGAACTTGTGGGGACATGTTTGTACCTGTGGTTAAAGAATGCAGCACCTGGGGCTTGTGTGTGCTCAAGTGCCTGCCCTGTGCCAGGGCAGCTTCCCTAGAGGTGCTGCTTAGGGATTTGGGGCCCTGAAGAAAAGCTAGATCTATTCTAGCAGGGCCACAGTGTGTGGGATATGGAGCCTGACAGATCAGGGGGATTGGATGAAGCTTGTGAAGCTTTTCTGAATTGTGTGTGCAGGCACAGAGAGACCTGTGGTTTGAACCTGCAGAATTCTGCTGCATTTCTTTGTCTTTACTTGTCCCATCTCTGCCCTGACAGTGAGTCACCTCTGCACAGGAGGGCCTTTTGTGGTATGGCTGTGCTTGGCAAACTGGGTTTGTGTTGTGGTTTTGCACTGAGCATTCATGGGGAGCTGTTTCACAGTGCTACAGCACTTGGTTGAGCCCCAGCCCTGCTCTTTGTGCTGGAGAATGCCCCTGCTAAGGGCTTTTTCTGCAGAAGAATTTATTTCCTTGTTCCTCTGTGACAGCAACAGGGGGCTGACATGATCTGTGTTTCTCTCTAGCACCATCAAGGTAGACGACTTCACAGCTCGCCTCTTCAGAATCTACATGCAGGTTTTGGAGGAAGGCTTGGCTCAGGTACCTTGGTAGGGGATCCCAGTGGTATGTGCCCCTTGGCATTGTGGTGAAGGTGCCTGGGCTGTGGCAGCAAGCTTTGGCACTGTGGACTCTGAGCTGTCCCTGGCTGGTCACTCCCTGTGCTGCAATGTCTTGTCACGGCTGGTGAGCTCAGGACCCTGCCCTATTGAACAGCTGAGCTCTTTGGTTGGTGCTGCTGGAAACAGCCTGGCCTGGAGAGGGAGGACTTCATGTGGTTTGTCCTCTGGGAGCCTCAGAGTGTGCAGGGACACGTGTCCTGTTGGGACCTGCAGGGTGGTCCCAACAGGACACAGGGTGGCCGGTCAGGCCATCCCTGCAGAAGCTCCTTTACTCTCAGGAAGTGTTGGCAACTCCTCTGGAGCTCTGAGAGGGCTGTGGGCCCTGGGCAGGGGGCAGAGCACCCAGGTGTGTGACTTGCAGTGTTTTTTATCAAACTGGGGGTGACAGGACAAGAGGGAATGGCTTTAAACTGACACTGAATAGGTTTAGATAAGATATTAGGAAATTTACTGGGCAGGTGGTGAGGTGCTGGCACAGATTGCCTGGAGAAACTGTGGCTGTCCCGTCCCTGAAAATATTCAAGGCCAGGTTGGACAGGGCTTGGAACAACTTGGTCTAGTGGAAGGTGTCCCTGCCCACTGCAGGGGTTGGGATGAGGTGGTCTTTGAAGTCCCTTCCAACCCAAACCATTCTGGATTCTCTGACTGGATCTGCCCCGGGAGAATTTTGAAGCAAGGTCATCAAAAGGATTTTCAGTTAAAGGCAACAGGAGACCTCAGCTCCCCTCCCTGTGTTCCAGACTGTGTTTTTGGGCATCAACCGCTCGGATTACATGTTTGACTGTGGGCTGGATGGCAAAGCAGCTCTGAGGCAGATAGAGATAAACACCATTGCTGCCAGCTTTGGGGGGCTCACCTCCCGCACCGCCGACGTCCACAGGTGAGCAGCACCTCTGGCACTGCAGCAGCTGCATTGCACGGCCCCTGTGCTCTCTAAGCTGGTCCCTTGGTCCAGCTGGGCATGAACATGGCATTTACAGCATTTGTGTTCCACAGGTTGGTGTTGAAAGTCCTGGGAAAGACTGAGGAGGCATCACACCTGCTGCCCAACAACCCAGCGAAGGGACTGGCCTTGGGAATTGCCAAAGCCTGGGAGCTCTATGGGTCCCAAAGGTAAGGACAGAGCAGGGGAACATGAACAGGAGCAGTGCAGGGAGCCTGAATCACAGAGATGGAAAGCTGGTGATCCAGCTAGGAGCATGTGGAGTGTTTATGGGTTTAATGATGTCCTTGGTATCTCTTCCAGGGCTGTGGTGATGTTTCTGGTGGAGGAAGTCCAGAGGAATATTTTTGATCAGCGTTGTGTAGAAAATGAGCTTTGGAACAGGTAAAGTTTGAATTTTCCTGGGAGGGGAAAGAAAGGAGATGATTCAGTTTCTGGTATGGAAAGCTGAGCAAACCGCTGGCAGATCATAGGAAACATAGGATGAGTTCCTAAACAGGGAGTTTTTTGGGCTATAGGATTTCTCTGGCTCCATAGCACAAATCCTGAGGCTATTTGTGAAGGAACCTGCAGATCTTCCTTGCTGCAGTCACTGACTCCACCCATGATTTGCAGCTCAAGCAGCTCTGCCCAGCCTGGTGACTCTTGCACTCCTGTTGCAGGAATATCCGTGTGGTGAGGAAGCGGTTCCGGGATGTGTTTGAGCAGGGCTCTCTGGATGCCAGCAGGAGGCTGTACATGTGAGTATGAGCCAAGGTGTGCATTCCTGCCTGCCCTCGGGCACACGGGGCTGCCAGGGAGAGCTTGCAGCCAGAGCTGAGTGTGAGTAGTGACTGTGTGAGAAAGCAGTTGTCTTCCATGCTCCAGGCGGCTGCTGCTTCCTCTTGGAGCTGAGATGGTTTTGTGCTCACAGTGGTGAGGTTTTACAGACACATATCAGTCCCTTACAGCTGCAACCATAATCTCCCTTCTTCAGGCTTCCTTCTTCATTGCTCTGTGGGATCTTTACCTCCTCCACAAAGGTCTGCTCTGAACAGCCCAGGCCATTTGAGAGGCTTCTACAGAGCCATTTCCTGTTTACTGTTCACGTGCTACTCTGCCAGTGGGAGCTGGGCTGGTTGTTAGTGCTGGAGGAGGAAGCATTCCATGTCCTTTGGGGATCTCGTGGGTTTGAACTTGCACAGTGTCTTGCCTGCTCCCTGTGGAGACCAGGACGGGAGGATCACAGCCTCCCAGTTGGTCCCAAGTGTGACGTTTGTCCTATTTCCAGGTAATGTGCTGGGAGCTGTGTGAACCTAAGGGAAGATGTGGTTTCATGACAGTGATTTTTCTGTAGTGAGGCTGATTTTACCAGGTTCAGCCTTTGGGGTCTGTGCTGTGTTTAATTAATGAATGTATTTGTCATGGCTGGATAGTTGAGGGGAAACTGTATCCCTTGTGCTTCCTCCTGAGCATCCTCGCTTGTCACTGTGGGGTGCCTCCTGTCTGCCTTCCAGCAGCTCCCACACCAAGTGCACAGTTTTGAGGCCAAGCTGGGGCGTGTGGTGCTACAGCTGTGCTGCCAGCCCAGCCCTGACAGGGTGGTTCTCAAGTTGTTGAGTTAATGTCCTACCTTGAATTGCCACAGGAGAAGAACCTTGTTCTCTCCAGCTTCGAGAATCACAGAGCTGTTAAGGTTGGAAAAGACCTCTGAGATCAAGTCCAGCCTGTAACCCAGCACCACTGAACATGTCCTCAAGTGCCACAGCCCCACATCTTCAAGTCCCTCCACTGCCCTGAGCCACCTGTCCTAGTACTTGACCACCCTTTCAGTGAAGAGATTTTCCCTAATTTCCAATCTAAACCTCCCGTGGTGAGGCTGTTCCCTCTCCTCCTGTCCCTATTCCCTGGGAGCAGAGCCCAACCCTCCTGGCTGTCCCCTCCTGTTGTGCAGAACCAGAAGGTCCCTCCTGAACCTCCTTTTTTCCAGGCTGAGTCCCCCAGGCCAGAATGGGGTAAAACCTGTTAAAAATGAGGTGCTTACCTCTCTGCTGAGCTGGGTGTCAGAATTATTGAGCCTTTGGTTAGAGCAGAGGCTGGATGTCAGCTCCCTGTGTCTTGGGACAGGCCAAGCTGTGGTTCAGTGGAGAGGAGCCAGGGCTTGCAGTGTTCAGCTTGCTCTGGCAGAGGCAGGCAGGAGCAGAAAGGCAGAGGTGAAGAAGAAGGGGCAGGAGGCTGTGATCCTCCCTTGGTGCTGGGGTCAAGCAGGGCTGGGCCTGGCTCTGTGAGCACTTCTGTTTTCCATTCCAGGGATGGCCAGGAGGTTGCAGTGGTGTATTACAGAGAGGGCTACGTGCCCCAGGTCTACAACCAGCAGGTCAGTACCCACCTCCCTGCCCCAGAAACCACCAGCTGGGTACTGCCCAGGGAGCTCAAAATAATTCCAGGGACAGCTACCCTGTCTGGGGTGGGGTCGGTCCTGCCCAGTGTGGCTGAGAGCATTGGGAGGCTGTGACTCCGGAGAGCAGGTGGGTGACACTGCAGTAAGAAAAATGGGTGGCTTTCTTCTACAGGGGGTGATCCCTTAGTGCAGCACTGAATTGCTTCTGTACAATAGGGGTTAACACAGGTATGAGCACCTGCTTAAAGGTTTCAGACTTGGTCTACAGATCAGTCTGTGCTCTCTTGGCACGATCGGGCTGCAGGTAATAATAGCACAGAGCAGATCTCGTTGGTGTCTCGAGGTGGCAGCACTGGACAAGCTGGGGAGGGAGCACACAGTGGATTAATCTGACTGTGCTGCTCCCAGAGGTGGTGGGAAATTCATGTCTGCTTTTCTCTGGAGTGCTACTCCCACCCCCTGTCCCTGCCAGCAGGCAGGGAGGAGACAAACCATATGTCAGTAACTGCACAGAAAAGAGCAAAGCAAACCTTTTGTGTGTTTTTTTTTTCCCTCACGGGGTGGTTGCTCCTTCGCTGCCTCAGAACTGGGAGGCGCGGCTGCTGCTGGAGAGGTCGCGGGCAGTGAAGTGCCCCGACATTGCCACACAGCTGGCAGGCACCAAGAAGGTGCAGCAGGAGCTCAGCCGGCCAGGCATGCTGGAGAAGCTGCTGCCAGGCCACCCTGAGGCCATTGCTCGGATAAGAGCCACCTTTGCAGGACTCTACTCCCTGGACGAGGTGAGTGGGAGCAAGGATGGAGCAGGGATGGACATGCACCCATGTTCTCTCTGGCTCAAAAGAAGAGAGGTCTTTGTTGTGGTCCTTGGGGAATTTGTTGATGCCTCTGCTCAGAGGGATCTGCTGAGGAGCCCCTGCTGTTCCCTGATGCTTTGCTGCTGGCAGAACCATTTAGGTTGGAAAAGCCCTCCAAGATCATTGAGCCCAACCCTTGACCAAACACCATTATCAACTATGGCACTGAGTGCCACATGCCATCATTCCTTGAACACCTGCAGGGCTGGTGACTCCATCCAGCTTGTTCAGTGTGAAACCACCCTGTACATGAAGAAATTATTGCTGATGTCCACCTGTTTCCATCCTTCCCTGCCAGGGTGAAGAGGGTGACAGAATAGCTGCCACAGCCATCGCTGACCCTGACCGCTTCGTGCTGAAGCCTCAGCGTGAAGGTGGAGGTATGAGCTGGGCTGTGGAGGTATGAGCTGGGCTGGGCTCCTGGGGGTTTCCATTGTGGTTTGTGCTGTATTTGGGACAGGCAGTAGCTCTGTCAGCTCCTGATCTTGTGTTGAGGGATAAAGGGTGGCTTGTGGCTACTTGTAGCCATGGGGACTAGTCCTGCCACTAAGTCAGTGTTGCTTCAGAGGAGTTCCAAGGCCCTGGTGCTGGATGTGGAAAGCCCATGTAACACCTGGGGAGGCAAGGGCTGGGTTATTTCAGCTGCCAGGGCCACATAGCTGGGGCCAGGGGCTTCTGCTGTCCTGGAAGGGCTTGATGTGCTGGTTTTGTTTGCCAGGGAACAACCTCTATGGTGAAGAGCTCAGGGAGGTTCTGGAGAAGGTCAAGGACAGCCCTGAGAGAACCTCCTACATCTTGATGGATAAGATCAGACCCCAGCCAGCACTGAATTACTTGCTGAGGGCTCACAGTCCCCTCCAAATGTCCGAGTGCATTTCTGAGCTTGGGATCTTTGGTGTCTATGTCAGGTGAGGAATGTGCTTGTATTCCAGGGCAGTTCCCTGCTCCTGACATGGAGCAGGGGCATTTTGCCCTCAGTGCTGCCCAAGCACAGCCACAGGACAGATGTCTGGGGACAGGCAGAGGCAGGGGACAGATGTGACCATTCAGTCTGTGTCCCTGGCAGCAGCTCTGAGTGTGTGTGCACATGCTGAGCTGCTGCTCTGAACCGTCTGCCAAACGAGCTGCTGGAAAACCATAGGGCTCGTGCTGGCATTTACTGGTGTAATAGGATCTTGGGATCAATGTGTCTCATCCCTGATTTCTGGGAGCACTTCTTGGGTTCTGGATGCAGCCACATGTGTGATTTTTCTGAAGCCCTGGTGAGCTCTGAAATACCTGAACGCCTAATGCCTGTTCAAACTTAATAGGAGCTGCTTTTGTTTAAAACCCTTATAGGCCACGTTTCCATAGGGTATAAATGAAAGTCCTTTTCACAGTTTTGGGAACAAAGGAGCTTTGGCAGCATGCAGCCCCTGGCACTGCCCATTTGCAGAATGGCTGGTGCAGCCACCACTGCAGGGGCTCCCACGTTAGCCCTGGGGCTCAGCTCTGCCCTGTGTGCTGACAGGGAAGGTGCATCCTGCTGCCCCACAGAAATGGCAGGAGCTCTGTGCTCTGCAGGGGCTCAGTTTCCCTGTCCTTTGCAGGCAGGGCCAGGAGCTGGTGCTGAACGAGGCCGCTGGTCACCTGCTGCGCACCAAGGCCATCGAGCACGCGGACGGCGGCGTGGCAGCCGGGGTGGCCGTGCTGGACACGCCCTACCTGGTGTGAGGAGCCATGGCCCCACCCTCCTCTCTGCTGCCTGAAGAGCTGATCTGCCCCAGGAGTTTCTCCTTAGAGTGTGCTTGCCAAGGTCCAGTGTGCTGGAGGCTGTGAGGAGGGACTGTGTGATGCAGCTGCTCAAAGGTCCTGGGTGCCAGCCCCAGCTTCTTCTGGTGATTCCCCCTCCAGGAAGAAGGATTCCCTTGCTCTGCCTGCTCAGGGGGCCTTGCCCTGGGCACAGCCCAGCTGTGACTCCCAGGACTGCAGGGTTCTGGATGTTCCCTTGGGGCCTGGCCTGGGGACAGGGGGCCGTAGAACAAAGGGTCAACGTGCCACAACAGGTCTTTGTGCTGCTCCCACTTCTGAGCTCCTTGATGCTGCATGATTTCTGGAGACATACACAGCCTAAGGAATGAGAGGAGAAAAGTGGATGGGCAAGCATCAGCCTTTATCTTCATCCAGTGCCTCAGTCCTCTCCAGCTTAAAGAGGAGAGCCCAGCTCCACTCAGCCCCTGCAGCCCTCCTTTCTGTGCTGCTGCTGTCCTGATTTCTATTTTCCCCTGCGCCTGAGGATCCTCAGGGTTCCTGCACCAGGCACAGCTGCCCTGGGTATTTTGCCCAAGGGCCTCTTGCTTGGTTTTGCTTTGCCCAGCTCCTGTTTTATTGGACTGAGTGCTCGTCCCAAACAGTGCCTCTGTGCCACGCAGGGCAGGCAGCAGTGCAGGGTTTAGGACGCGCTCCCACTGCCTCCTTCAGCCCTGTCCAGCGGATCTCCAGAGGCTGATGTAAGAACCCCTCAGAGATGGAGGCAGCTGCCAAGGCAGCTCCCAAGGCAGCAGTGAATTGGAGCCTTGTGTGTGCTGATAAATCCCGAATCACCCCGGGCTTGTGCCAGTGCATCCCACTGCAAATCAAACACTGAGCATCTTCCTGTCAGGGAGCCCCAGCCTTGGGAATAGTCCTGCTGAGATTGGGAGCTCTGTGGTGAGGAAACAAAGGAATTACAGGGGAGGCTGGGCAGCACAGCCCCAGCTCCAAGCACCTTACTCTGGGACCAGTACCAGTGCATAGGGAGACGTGGCTCCCTCCAGGTTTTATGGATCAATGGGAACAGCAGTGGAGGAGTGTGGGCTCTCCTGCTCAAGGTTTTCTGCCTCTTCCTCTAGCCCCCTTTCCTCCTCAGCCCTAAAAGCTGCACCTTTCTGGCAGTGAAGAGCCCAGGCAGCCTCAGCCCAGCCCTGTCAGTTACACAGAAGAATTCTGCACAGAGGCAGAATTCCTGAAGAATGGATGTGCTGAGTGGCAGAACCAGCACAAAAGCAGAATTCCTGCAGAATGGGTGTGCTGAGTGACAGCCCTGCTGGCTCTTTGCTGCTGTGGCATCAATCACCAATCAGTCACCTGGGAAACTGCTCCATTCTTCAAGTGTGGCTGAAACTGGGATTCCTGGGTGTTTGTTGGGGGATTGATTACCCCAAGCCAGAGATTAAAAGGAATGTGCAATCTGACTGCTCTTTGTGCCAGGTTTGTCTGAGCCCAGGGGCACAGCTGTCCAGGTGTGCAGAGATCCATGGCTGTGCCTGGAAGGGGACTAGGCCTGGGGTGGAGGTGAAGCAGCCCTGAGCTGAAAGCCCTGAGCCTCCCCCAGCTCCCTGGCACCAGTGCTGCATGCAGGGGGTGGTGACATGTGGGTATCACGCTGTCTTGTGCTTTCCATGAGCATTGGGGCAGCACTGGCTGCTGCCCTGGAGCCAGCACAGCCAGCCACAGTGAATCCCAGTCCATAGAAAAACATCATGCTGGCAGGAACCTGCCCCTCCCCATCGCCAATCCTGGTTTCTGGCACAGCCACTCCAACTGCATTAAACACCCTGGACTCGGACTCGACAGCACACAAGCACCTACCACCCACACACACTCCAAGCCTGTTTCCATTTTATTTTCTTGAATTTTATTCCATTTTGCATTAAATTCTTGCTGTTTTTCAGCCAAAATTACATAGCTGACAAAGAGTAACAGGAGGAACAATGATGTAGGAATCCTTGTCACCAAGGTGGCACAATCCAGTGGTACAGAGCTGTGGGGACACATGGGACACAGGCAGGCACCAAGGTTACAGGTGACACAGGTGCTGTGCCAGTGAGAGCAGCAGGTAACAAGTGAGATTTGGGACTTGGCCAACAGCCCAGCAGAGCACCCCAACATCAGCCCTGAGCACCCCAAACCAGAGGCAGCTGCTCTCCTTTCCAGCCTCAAGTCAGCTCAGGTTGCAGGTAATCCCTGTCCACTGGCACTCCCCAAAACAGCTGTTGCAGCAAGCTTTAAAACCCCGTTCTCCTTTGGTTTAAGTGCAAAATCAAGTTCACATGCAGGTTTCATGGAGACATTGCAAAGGAGGTATCAGCCCCAGCTCAGCCCTGGCTGGAGTTAAATGTCCTTCACGGGAGGAAGGATGGCTTTGGCAGGACCGTGGTGGTGGTCAGGCTCTTGGGAAAAAGGTTTGGGGGCCTTTAGTTCTGATCATCCTTAAGCCATGTCAGATTTAAGCAAACACTGACTTTAAACATCTCCCACTATTTTTTCCTGAATGAAAATGTGTAGGACTCCCACAGCCCTGCCTGCGTTGGTTTCTCTGCTGCAGCAGTGCTCATGGTGCCATGGGAAAGGTGCCTCTGCCTGGCTCCATTCCCCCTCCACCCTTTGGTGTAACAGCTCCCAGTCCTCCTCCAGGACACAAGAGGAGCATCCAGCTGCTCCAGCTCTGGTTCAGCTGTGAGCTGGTGGCAGCAGGGCTGGAGGAACCAGGACTCTGTGGAACATGTTACACCAAGGCTTTTCCCTTCCTGCCTCCCTGCAGTGTCCATGGCCAGTGAAGGACCTTGGACTGGGGACAATGCACCAGCTGGCACAATACAGTGAGGAAGCAGCAGATCTTGGTATCACATTGCCCCAAAAATCCTGTTTAAAGCCCAGAGCTCCCTGGAGCCTTGCCCCACTCCCCTGGAGGCTCCAGGACGCTGTGCTAGCAGGAGGACAGTGGATGCAGGATGAGCACAGCTGTGCAGTGAAGATGTGGCTGCTGCAGTGCTCCTGCAGCTTGCAGCACTCTGAGGACAAAAGCAAACTCAGCTGCTCTGTGGGCAGTGGCAGATGCACCTCCCAGGCCTGCCTGCATTGAGTAACTCCAGCATCACCTCCACTCCAACCCCCAAAGCTCCTTCCCACTGTGCACAAGGGCCCCTCCAGGACATAAAGAAAATTAACAGCCTCTCCCCCACCCCCCAAATAAAATTAAAATCAAGAACGAGGTGCTGAAAAGCGAGGAGGACGAGTTCCTCTGTGTAGCAGGCTGACCCTCAGATGTGTGACATCCGTCTAGAACGTAACAGACACCTCATCCAGGGCATGGACATGGCCTCTCCAGGGCATGGACATGGCCTCTCCAGAGCCAGACTCCCCTCGTTCCTACGATTGGTACATTCAATTCAACGGGTGAAGGTTTCCTTCCCAGGCAGGCAGCGGCTGTTGGAGGGACCTGCTCATCAGGTGCCACTGCCACTGTTCTGCTCAGCAGGGACAGGTCCTGCTGCTACTGCTTAGTTTCACATCTGCTGTTGAAAAGCTGTTTGATGATGCCCGGGTCTGCCAAGGTGGAGATGTCCCCCAGATCATGGTCATTTTTGGCAATCTTCCTTAATATCCGTCTGGTGATCTTTCCTGTAATGACAGCCAAGAAAAGGAAGCAGGAGTCAGAATCCCAGAATGGTTTGGGTTGGAAGGGACCTTAAAGATCAGCACTATCCAACCTGGCCTTGGACACTTCCAGGGATCCAGGGGCAGCCACAGCTGCTCTGGGCACCCTGTGCCAGGCCCTCCCCACCCTCACAATTCCTTCCTTATGTCTATTTAATCTACACCTGCCCTCCACCAGTTCAAAACCATCACCCCTTGTCCTTCATTATCTGTCCATATAAAAAGTCCCTCTCCCCAGAAGTCAGGATATCTCTTCAGTATCCTTAGCAGAAGTGGGAAGTACCAGACCTGCACATCCTGCTTGCCCTGAGCTTGCACCTCCCCTAATCTGAGCAGCCCTGGACAAGCAGAGCAGGGCTGATCAACTTCCACTGGCAGGAGCTGTCTAGCCCTCCCCAGCACCATCTCTGGAACTCACCTGAGCGGGTTTTGGGCAGGTTGGGGGCGTACTGGATGTAATCAGGTGTTGCTATGGGCCCAATTTTTTCTCTGACTGCAAAAAAAAGTATTTTCGTTGTAGGGACAAGAAGCCACACATCCTTTCCAGTCAGGATGGAAGGTTAAACACAGAGCCCAGCTCCTGGGACACCTGGCAGGGCAATGCCTGGGGCTGATCCTCCACACAGTGGGAGGGGACAGCGAGACCTGCAATGCCAACAGGGCCATACGCACATCTCCTCAGCAGCAAGACCACTCATTTCTTCATTCCCTCCATCTTCCAGAGACCTCCCTAATGGCTACAACCAACACCATGACCATTTTGACAGAGCAAGGATTGATTCACTCCTGGGTTCCTCCAGAGAAGAAGCTGCCATGGGTCTGTTTTGTGTATTCAATGCAGCAGTTTGCAGCAAAGCAGCTCCTTGAGAGCAGAGCACAAACAAGCAGAGCACCACCCTAAAGAAACCCCGTGATCCTCCCAGGATGTCCCAGTCTGCCAGGGAGAGTCCTGTTGCAAACAAAAGCCTGCTGAGCACCCCAGTCCCTCACAGGGCTGCCATGAGGCAGAGATGGCATCACATGAGCAGCCAAGGGCCAGGAGAACTAATTTTAATCTTTGTCAGCAGTGCTCTGTAATCAAGAGGCACCTTGTGGCAGTTGTCCACGCTGCATTCCACAGGCAAGCACCCAAGCCCTTAACCCCTCCATCACTTCTCCTCCCCCTGCCTGCTCCCCAATATTTGGCTGTAGCTACCTTGTTTTTTGAGCTCATCTGTGAGGTTCTTGGTGAACTCGTGGCCCTCTCTCAGGGTCACAAAGCAGTAGAGGCACTCGCCCTTCAGGGGGTGGGGGTGGCTGACCACGGCGGCCTCGGCCACTGCCGCGTGATCCACCAGGGCCGACTCCACCTCTGCCGTGCTCAGCAAGTGGCCTGGAAACAAGGGGGAGGCAGAGCTTCACAGATCTGCAGGAAGAGGCCTGAGGCTGTAAAAGGCCCTAAACTACAGATTTGAGAGCATCAGTTTGATGTGCTTGAGAAAGGACAACAGTTGGAGAGTGAAACTCATTCCTGCAGAGCTCTGGAAGCTGCCAGGTGTCAGCCACCTCCCCTGGCTGTTCCCCTCCCACCTTCAGGCTGCTTTCTGGAACAGATCATGAACAGTTTACAGTGATGCCCTTCCAAAGCACAGGCTGAGGAGCTGGATTTGGCAAGAGGAGACCTGCCCACATGGTCAGCTGGAAGGTGCAAAGGAAGAGGTTGGATCTGCAGAGTCCAGGCTCCAGACCAATGCTGTAGGAAGGGCCAGTGACACACCATGTCCTGGGCAGGGGCACAGCTCAGTCCTGCACACCTCTGCTCCTGCACCCGTGCTCTGGCACTCCACCCGTGCTCTGGCACTCCACCCCAGCACTGCTGTCACAGAAAGCCACAGGAAGGTGATCAACTCTCAGAATGATCAGCTGGTGGAGAGTCAGGCTCTGCTGATCAGGTGAAAGGATCTGATTTGATCACGGGACAAGTAAAGCAGTACCTCAGAGCCAGCAGGCCATACCTGGAGGATACAGGCTGCAGGAAAGGAGGGAGGGAACTATTAAATAGAGTATATGGAAAATGATGGGCTGAGAAGCAGCTGAATCAAAAAGACTCAGTCGAGAGACGTGGGAGAACCTTCAGAGCTCTGAGCAGCCTGATCCAGCTTTGAGGTGAGCCCTCCATGGAGCAGCAGGTTAGATTAGCAACTCCATGGTTCTGCCCAAACTCTGTGATTCCTTGTGGCCCTAAATCCTTCAGCAGAGGTGCCCTGGATGGTTACAGAAGGTTCCTTCCCTCCAAGGCTTTGTCTCCAGAGAAAATGGTGCAGGAAGTCACCAAGTCACAGGCTTGTGTGTCCCTGAAATAACCCTGACCCAGCAACTGCACCCACTTTGAGGACAGATTGCTGGGAAGAATCACAGATGCAGAACCATCCCCATAAAGCAGGTGGCTTTTGAAATGGATGCAGAAGTGTCACAAAGCAAGGTGTCAGAAAGCACATTGGTCCCCACTGAAGACAAAACTCCTTCTTACCAGAAACATTCAACATGTCATCAATTCGCCCTGTGATCCAGTAATAACCATCTTTATCTCTTCTGCAACCTAAAAATAGCCAGAAATGAGTGTGAGGCAGCAGTGCCAGCCCTTGGAGCAACTGATAAGGGATTCTGAGGGCAGGACAGGGCAAGATTTCCACTGCTGTCCCCAGGCCCCTGTGACCACAGCAGCCTGGACCCACTTACCATCACTTGTCACATAGTACCCAGGAAACTTCTTGAAGTAAATGGTTTCAAACTGCTGGTGCTTTCCGTACAGTGTGCGCATGATCCCTGGCCAGGGCTGCTTAAACACCTTGGGGTGAAAAACACAGAGCTGAGGCACTGAGAGCCAAACCAATAACCCAGGTTTGCACCATGGTAAGAGAGATGTCAGAGACAGCCATGAGTAACACTCGGACACTTGCTGCCAGCGCTGATCCATTGGGAAAGTCACACCAGCTTTGGCGAGGGGGCAGGAGCTTGGCTGAGAGTTGTTCCCATCCTCCTGCCTTGCCCACATGTACAAGGGCATTTAGTGATCAGCTGTAAAAGCTCCCACAAAGTTATGGCCTTGGAGGGAGTCCCCACCACCCAAAGGGGTTCCTTGTGTGGACCAGAGTTAGTGGAGGTAGAATCACAAAATTTTTAAGGATGTCCTTAAAAATTCCTGAAATCCAACCATCACCCACATTCACCACAAAACCATGTCCTCACGTGCCACCTCCACACATTTTTTGAACATTTACAGGGATGGTGAACTCTACCCTTTCCCTGGGCCAAAAGATGTGGGTATTCTACCAGGAAATGTCCCAGAGCTCACAGGGAATTGACAAAGGGAGAGTGGGGAAGATCAATCCTTCCTTACCAGGTAACCTTCTGCTTCTCCTTCCAGCTCTTCCCCTGACTCGCTCAGGATGGCAGGGACCACACCAAAAAAAGGGAATGTCTGCCATGAAGACCAGGGAGAAAGGAGAGATGGAGGTGAATCCCTGCATTAGACCCCCATTAACCAGAGGGAGTGGGAGGCAGGGCAAGGGCAGCTTTGGAGAGCTGTGGTACATGGGGCCCATGAGTATGGCTGCACAGGGCCTGGAATTTTGGGTGATGGTCACCTCCCCACATGCACCACTGTCCCCTCACCCCCTGGCAGGCTGCAACCCCCAGCCATGGCTCAGACAGGGCGCTGCTGAGGCTCCTGGGGAGAACACAAGTACTCACAGCAGAGCCTGGCTTCATGGGGGTGGCAGCAGGAAGGGGTGTCAGCATGTGGCCTCCCTGCAAAGAGAGGCAAAAACCAGTGAGTTTGGGCCATGCCAGCCCATCCCACAGCTGTGCCATCAGCTCTGGGAACAGCACATTCCAGTCAGGGCTACTCAGAGCAGGTGGGAGATGGGCCCCGAGAAGGATCTGGCAGTGGATGGGAAATCTGGGCACCAAGCTTTGGAACTGCTAGGGAAGAGGGGCAGGAGAGCATTGTCCAGAGCAGAGTTTGGAAGAGACCCTTTGGAGAGGAAGGTTTCCCCTTGGAGCCTATTTGAGTTCCAGGATAGGAAGAGAAGGGGCACATCAGAGTTTCCTGGGCAGGCCAAACAAGTCCCCAAAGACCCCAAACCCCACTATGGGAAACCTGCAAAGAGGCCCTGCAGGGAGCACAAGGGACAGAGAGGTGGCAGGGACACCCAGCAAGGACTCACCGTCTCCGTCTGCCAGAACGTGTCCACAATGGGACACCTCTCCTCTCCCACCACACGGTAGTACCACAGCCAGGCCTCAGGGTTGATGGGCTCACCCACAGTCCCCAGCACCTTCAGGGACTTCCTGCTGTGCCTGCAGAGAGGAGGGGGCTGGCAGGGGCTCATTAGGCTATGGAGCTGTGAGCCTGCTGCACAGCAGAGCCTGCAGGAACCCCTGGGCTACCCAAAATGGACTTTCCAGGTACAGGTCAGAGCTTTCTCAGCACTCTTCCACAGGGGAAGAGAGGAGACCTGGGTCATTTTGGCATCTTCCACTCAGCCCTGCTGTGCACAGCCACTGTCCTCATGCCACTGGGACTGGCACTCACTTTTTGACAGGCTCCTCGCCGTACTTCATCAGCAGCCGGATGGCCGTGGGTGCTGTGTAGAACTTGGTCACCTTGTACTTGTCAATGATGCTCCACATTCTGCCAACATCTGGGTAGGTGGGGACACCTTCAAACTGAGCAGGAGACAGAGTAGTGACACAGCTGTTCCTCCCTGCTCCCCACCTGCAGCACCTGCCCAAGCAGGAGGAGCCAAACAGCAGCTGGACCCCAGCATGTCCTTACAGGGGTACCCCACAGTGAAACCAGCCAAGGTGAAGGACCCCCCTCACTGGGCTGATGTCATTCCCCCTCATCCTAACAGATGGCCCCTGACAGCCCCCTTGCAGCACGGGCACTTGGGTGGCCCCCACAGTGACACAGTCCCAGCAGCCCAAATGACCCTGCCCATGTGGCAAAGGGCAAGTGGTCCAAACACTGTGACACAATCACAACCCAAAGTACCAAGAACTCCTAAAGGCCTCCCCCAACATAACAGTGATTTTCCTGCTCGCATTTCCCTGGGGATTCTTGAGCACACATCTCTGGCTCCCTGATTTGTTACACTGCCAAGAGAGATACAGGCACAGGAGTTAAACAAGTTGTCAAATCAGCATCAGCAGGGAAAACATCCCTCCCTGATCGAGTTTTTCCATTAAGTCAGAGCAGCCCTGGCTCCATTGGTACACAAGGCTTGTACTTTTATGGGAAACAAACAGGGGAGCATTTGAAAAAATTAACCAGCCAAAAGCCACACACAGACTACTCCCCTGAGCAGCCACCATGCCCTCCTTGAGAGCACCACCCTTCCTCACAGAGTCCTGCACACCATCACGGAGCAATGCAGGGATGCAGCTCAGCAGCACCATGTCCCTTTTCCTGGAGGGAAAGCACCCCCTGGCACACAGCACTCACCAGCACGCTGGTGGCCCCGTTTGCCAGGGGGCCATAGGTGATGTAGGAATGGCCCGTTATCCATCCGATGTCGGCCGTGCACCAGTACACATCCTCAGGTTGGTAATCAAACACGTATTTAAAGGAGGTGGCAGCAAAAATCATGTACCCACCCACGGTGTGCAGCACACCCTGTGAGAAGAAGGCACAGGAATGTCAGGGTGAGCTCCCACCATCATCCTCACCCTGCCAGGCCCAGCTGAGCACCACTGAGCTCCAACAGCCGCTGAGCAGGAATGACCAGCACAGCCTCTTTGTAAGACCTCTGTGGCTCCTCCTCCTGCTGGGGCCTCCCAACTCCCCCATCACCAGTTCCCTCAGCTGAGGGGTTCGTGTAGCTCAGCCTGTCCTGTGCAGGGAACTGGGAGCACACCTTGGGTTTTCCAGTGGAGCCACTCGTGTAGAGGATGAAGAGCTCGTCCTCGGCGTCGCACCACTCGGGCTCACACTCTGTGCTGGCACCACGCATCAGCTCGTGCCACCACATGTCTATGGCTGGGTTCCAGGGGGTCTGAGGGAAGATAAGATTGGAAACAGCCTTGTCCAAAAACAAGAGAGGGGGGATGAGGAGCACAGCCCAAAGCTCGGCCCCCTCACAGGCCATCGAGAGTGTTCACAGCACAGCCTGCTGCAAACCATGCACCAGAGCTGCAGCTCCCACTCCCAAAGCTCCTTTCCACAGCCCAGAGCCACAAGGAAAACCTTTAAACACGGTCCGGCTGCAAGACCTGAAGCAGAGTGTCCAGACCACAGGTAAAGGCGATGAACCCCCGTGGGTGGCAGCAGCTGCTCTGGGCTGTTCCCACAATCAGGCTCCTCCTGCCCTGTGGGGCTGCCCCGAGCTGCAGTCCCACAGCCAAGCAGCAAGCACAGCCACATGTCCCACCGTCCCACATCCATCTGTCCCACACACCTTGTGGGGACCCCGACAGCAGCATGGCCCAAAACAAACAGCAGCTCACACTGCTTGGCCCTGCAGGCCCCCAAAAGATCTGTTCTCTGGGTTTACCCTGGTAAAAAGCTGCACCAATGCAGAGCCATCCAGCACTGGCTGACTGAAGATGCCGGAACTGTGACAGAGCCACCAAGCCTGTGGCTCATGGGCAGAGGTCACCCTGAGGGTTGTTCTGGTTGCCCACCTCTCCAGGGTGGTAGCACAGTTCACAGCAAGACTTAACTTCCCCTGACCTTCTCACCTTTCCTCAGAGAAGCCTGGGGGAAGCTGGGCAGGGAACACACCCCAGCCTCAGCTCAGACCTCCACTTCTCGTATCTCTGTGAGGGAAGGCACCTGACCCAGAGCCCTGCATACTTCCTCCTCACAAAGCCAGACTTGCCACAGCTCCCTCAGTTTGGGTGTACAGAGAGCAGCCACATGGTGACCCTCTGCAGCCCTAAAGATGCTCATGAGACATCTGCAGGCACTGGGACCCCACAGCCCAGCACACAGCTCCTGCACACGTGGCGCAGGGGACACCAGATGCTTGACAGTTTGGCACAACTAAGCCCACTTGGAAAGCTTTCATGGACCCCCAGGGCTCCTGGTTTTACCTGGCAAAGCAGTTTCCACAACTCTGTCCTGCCAGCAAGCTCCCAGCAAGGCATCAGGTAAACAAGCCCAAGGCTATCCAGCAGTTTTCTCTTGCATCCCTCCTTGAAGGATCCCTGATTTAGCACCCAGCCTCCAGAGCCCCAGGGAGGAGGTCAGACCCATGGCACTGTGTGTCTCTGCCTGCCTGCTCTGGGGGTCCAGAGGCCACAGCTGCTTGGATGAGGCAAGCAGAGTCCACATGTTGGGTCTGGAGATCCAGGTTTGCTGCCTGTGGCCAGGAAGCTGCAGGTGACCTTCCACAAAGGGAAGTGCATTGTGAGAGCTGCTTTTGAAAGGCAGAGAGCCAAACCCTGACCTGGATGCTGAGACTGCACGCCAGTGGCTCTGCACTCCCCCAGCAGCACAACAGCCCAGGAGTCATGGATGTGGGTGTATTTCTGGAAGCACTGGTGGCACTGCATTCACCCCCACACCATGGGCAGCTCTGCCAAGCTGGGTGGGGGGCTCTCACTGACATGCAGCTGCTGGCACCATGGTTAGGAGGGCATGTGTGGATGGGCAGCCAGAGCAGTTAAGGGAGGTGGGGAGCTGCATGGGAAGCAGAGAGGAGGTGCCAAAAAGAGGAAGGCAGTGCTGTGTGTAAATACCTTGGGATGGAGTCTCTGTGAGCTTTCAGTCTTTTTTTCCTGTTAAAAATCCACAAAGAGGGTGTGAAATCTGGGAAGTGAAGGATCCACACCGGGCTTTGCAGGCAGGGAGCTGGAAGCCCACAGGCACAGATGCTGGGAAATTACCCTGGCAGGCTGGGAAATGCTCAGATCCAGGGATAGGCTCTTAGCAGAAGCCTGCCCATTTCCATCACCTTCCCCGGGTACCAGCTGCCCACCAGGCAGGTCCCCATGGCCACTCCCTGGACATGGCTGGCTGGGAACAGAGGCACAGAAGCAGCACACAGCCCATGGATCATCCAATAGTTTCACGCAAACCAATGGGATAGTAAAAATGCATCCACAATGGAAATAATCCTTAATAAAGTGTTGAAATGAGTAGACTAAAGAGAGTCAAAGGGTAAGAGACACCCTCCAGCCTCCCTCCAAGACATTCTGCACAAAAACCTCACCTCACCTACTGAAACCAGCACAGGGACAGGCTGCCCTGCAACCACCCTGCCAGGGAAACCTCACACAGGAAGGCTGGCCTGCTCCAGTTTTCCCATTCCTTTGCATCTACCCTGCCCTCACAAGAGAAGGGGCAGAGCAGGCCAAGGAACATGGCCAGGCTGTCAAACAAAGAGCAACACTCCAATAAAATTAACATGGCTGAATGAGGGAAGGTAACTTAAAGGTAGAGAATCTTCTTGTTCCAGGGACGTGCACAGACCACTCCTCCTGAAAGCAGAGTCTAAAGCTCAAATACTTCCCAAACACAACCCATTTCTGAGTCACCAGCAGCCTGGGGATAACTCAGTGCAAATAATCACCCAACACAGTGACAGAAGACAACGTGGCAAGACTTGGAGCTGTGGGGTAGCTAAAACTAACTTTAGGGCTGGGCACAGCAGGGCGGCTCAGCAGCCTCAGAAGCTCAGCAAGTTGCCACAGCTCCTCCTCCCATCCCCATCTCATCCCATATGTCTGGCCCACATCCTTTCATCTGCTTTCAGTTGCAAAGTCCCAGCCTGGAGCTGCCAGAGTCCCTGTGCCAGGTGCACAGACCCTGCACTGCTCTCAGCAGAGGATTGCTGCCCTGTCACGGGGCTGCACTGATCTCATGCCATGAGCACAAATCTCCTGGGTTTCCTCTCCTGCTGCCACTGTCACAGCTACAGTGCAGCACTGCGTTGGTCTTTGCACAAAAGGGGAGAGAGACAAAGGATTAGGAAGGAAAAGCCTTGTACTAGGCAGAGGAAAATGGGCATCTTGTTCTTAGTGGCTTTGGAACATGTACCAGGGGTCCTGTGGGCTGGGAGCTTGTGAGGATGTTCAAGGAAGCATCAGAGAGAGGATCTTGGTAAGGAAAAGGAACCATTTCTCAGACCACTCACATGGCAACGTCAGTAAGGAGGGATGGAAATGGGAACAGGAGTCAGAACAGGAGCATTCAGGGAACCACTGCAGTGGTTTTGCACTGATCAATTTGCTGGTCTCAGGCCCGTGGTAGTAAAACCCCCCTCGCATCCCATCAGGAACACACCTGCACTTCCTGGCACAGCCTTTTCAGAGGAGGAGACTTGCTGCAGGTCCCATCCACTGTTATCTCTTCCCTGCCCAGGTGCTTCACCACGATGCACTTTTTCAAAGAGGATCCCCTGTAAAAGGCAGGAGCTGTCACACTGGGCTGCTCAGGGGCTGAGCCAGCCCTTCCTGGGGTTCACAGACAGCACTGGAGGCAGGGCAGGGGCCTGGAGCTCTTTTTGTTGAACTGGAGCATTTGCTGCCATGCAAACTCCAGGTATACCATGAACTTCTAAGGACACCAGCCACAGGAACAGCTCAGAGAGCAGGAACAGTCTGCACAGCTTACTGGGGATTTATCAGGTGTGATTCCTGGGGAGAAAGCGGGGGTCCTACAAGTCCCTCTCCCAGGACACTGCTGTGGAGATTCCTCATAAATCCCAAATTTGCCTGTCTGTGACCAGGAACAAGCCTTCCTACCAGATGTTAGTGGCTGCTCCAACCCCTAGGCATGACTGACTGTCTCAGAGGGAGGAAAGGCTTCCATAGTGTGATTATACATCAAGGAAAGGTGTAGGTGTTTGCCCCTTCATGAGGGCAAAGATAGCCTACAAAACACTGACAGAATGATCTCATTTCCCTTCAACCTGTTCAGGGTATCAACACAGTCTCCACCAGTTAATTCTCAGCTTCAGGATCACTTCTGTCCTCCCAGGTACCTATTTCTACATACATAAAGACTTATGTTTTCTTAAAGAGTTTGAATTTCTAATGTGCAGACTATCTGCCCTGAATTTCCATGTTTGATCTAACACACAAACCCACGTTCAGTCTCACACAGATGCTGTGTCTGTAAGCTTGGCAAAGTCATTTCAGCAGGATTATTTCCCTTTCTGTAACATCTGATGACTGTTTGTGTCAAACCTGCTGCAGAGTCTGCCCACCTATGACAACTTGCATTTGTGCAGGAGAAGATTCTGGCAGCAATGCCCTTTCCTACAAGGGGGGAATCCAAACTTACTTGTCTATGCATTTCTGGATTGCTTCGTCTGCAATCTGCTTCAAGTTGACCAGTTTGTCCCCTCGATAAAAGGCATCTGCAAAATGGTGAGGGAAACATCAGAGGGGCTTCCCAGCCAAGGCAGCCTGGGACAGCTGGAGCAACAAGCAGTTTCAGGAGGGCAGAGCAGAGCTCATGCACTGGAGTGAGGGGAAGCAGACAAGCAGCTGATGGGAAAGCTTTCCTAATGCACCCTTTTAGCCTAGAGAAACAGATGCCAAAAGACATGGTGGAATTCCTTCTCTGGGAGAGGTCCCAGTTTGACCTGACAAATCTCTTGTGAATATTCTCTGGGAAATAATCCAATGCATCCAGAACAGACTGCAGCTTAGTGGGTCCTTTTCATGCCATGGCAATTAATAAAAACACTATTTCTTGTACTTTTTGAAAAAACAGCTGGGGAAATGCAGTGGGTTTACATGCAACTACTGCCACACTCTTATCCTTTGTTTTACAAGACTGAAGCTGCAGAAGAAATGTCCTTAAAACTGAGAAGGGTGGGAATTCTTACATTAGGCCTGCCTCATGGTACATCTTGTGAACATCTGGCTGATTTTCAGGAGAAACATGGATGAGAAGTGTTTGGAAACATGCTATTAGCAGCTAGTGACATCAAGCTTTACAGGACAAACTGAGAGGCTGCTTGGAGATTTCACCACATGTTTGGAGTGGGAAGAACATTTGGGCACAGCTACAGTACTACATCCATTTTGGAAGGCTCAGCTGAGGCACTGCCCTCCCCTGTGCTCCTTCCAGGCTTTTAAAATAAAGACCTTTCAGCCAGGCAACAGGAAGAGAGTGGCTCAGGTGTGTGTTTTACCTGCCGTGATGAGGAGAGAGCAACTGCAGTCAAGGATCCGCTCGCACAGGGAGTCTGCAGAGAAACCTGCAAACTGCCAGGGACACACAGCAGAGTCAGCAAGGACACACAGAAACCCAGCCCCAAACCCCCACAGCTGCTGTGCCATTCACCCACAGCAAATGATTCACCACCAGGCACTGATGGAGAGAGCTAAAGGAGCTCATTGCACAGTTAATGCAGGGAAACTGCAGCATCTTAATTGAGCTTCCATCCATCTCATGGTCAGCACTTGTCTTTCCAGCTCCTCTCCCAAACCAAGAGCTGCTCCCCTCAGAGCTCAGCACTGAGAGCAGCACAAAGAGCTTGTTCCTACCACAATAGAGTGCAGAGCTCCAATCCTGGCACAGGCGAGCATGGCTATGACCAGCTCCAGGATCATTGGCAAGTAGATGGAAACCCGGTCTCCTTTTTTCACCCCTACAGAGGGAAAGTGAACGCGGCATTTGTCAAAATGAGTATGTTACATGGCAAAAGAACAGGTCATAGAAATAAATCAATTCTTTTAATTCCACATTTATATGCACACAATAAAGCTTCAGCTGGAGTTGGAGCTGAAGCAGCCTTGGGTTTTGCCTTTCAAGCACTATGGCTCTTGAGAGATGATGGCAATGAACACTCCATGTTCTCATCTGCCTCCCTGAATGAAACAGGAAAGTAATCAGAGCCCACTGCTTGTTGGAAAACCCCAGAGCATGAATTTTTGAGCTCTGATTTCTTCCTTGTAGAGCTGACACGAGCAGCACTGATCAGGTTTCACAAACAGAGACAGGGACGAACGTATGCGTTGCAAAGCAAATTGATGAGAATTACTCAACCACACAAGTAGTGACCCCAATCTCCAAACCTTTGGCCAAATGCCTCCCCAGTATCCAGTGCTCCTGTTGCCCCAGCTGTGTACCTTGGCTACGGAGGATGTTGGCAAACTGGCAGACTTTGTGCAGCAGCTCACGGTAGGTGATTTTCATGGAATCCCCAGGTTCATTCCCTTCCCTGGAAAAGCAAGATAATCATTGTTACTGTGCAGCAGTACAAGGTAAGAGTGACACTGAAAACTGCTCTGGCCAACAAATATGTCCTCACCTGCCCTTCTGAGCACAGAGCAACCAAACTCCAGAAATCCAATTCTGGACTAAAGTTCTCCAATAGTATGAAAATTTAGTCCAAAGTGCCCAGTCCTGTGTAGATCACTACTGAAAGCAATTGAATGTGTGAAATGGAAATACTGGCACTTTCAGAGAGGCAAGAGAGGTCCAACAGAACCAAAGCTAAGAGTGCACAGGCTCAGGAGCCTTCTGGGATTTATGGCATGGCTCCCTCACTCCTGGGTGCTCACGCCTGCAGATATCTCTGCATGAAACATGGGCCAACACCCAGCCCCCAAATACCTGACATCTGATGGGATGCCAAGGCCTGTCTTGTTTTCCAAGGTCATATATAAATATACTCATGTATGTTTGTTCAGTGTCATGCCTGCTCTGCCTTATTCTCCCTGTGCTCCTCAGTGAACTAACTCTGGGCTCCTGCAGCCCAGACTCTGATGGGAAGGAGAGCCAAGGGACAAGAATGTCATATCCCCAGGGAAATGGCTTGCTCCTGAAGTAAAAAACAGCTAATTTTTATGTGACTCAACACTTCAACCATGCAAATGAGGTGGCACTCCCGAAGTATCAGGAGATTCATAAAGAATTTGACATGACTTCACAGTGGAGAAGCAGCAGTCTCCTACACTCTGGAAGGACAGAGACACTTTTCCAGGTCTCTCCAAGGCAGCCAGCACAGAAACTCCATAGATGAATAAGGGTATCACATCACTCTCAGCTGCCAGTGCTTCTGGAAAAGTGTCCCCTTAGTGTGTGCAGCCAAAGGAAAAGCACCACTGGTGCTGGGGAGAGGCCAGGAAACACCTCCATGCCATGTGCTCCCTCAGGATTGCAGCCAGGCTCTGCCTAGTTCTGAAACAGAAACTTCATTTCTTCAACACGTCAAACAGAGCACTCCAAACCTACATACAGAATTCTAGCAAAAACCAAGCACTTCCCCCAGCAACACAAACAGCAGGAAGGCTTCTGGGATGCAGAAATGCATGAAGTAACACCCTAATTTCCCAAGTAATTCTGTAAATCATGCCATTGTGTGCCAACAGTGACCACAGTGTAACAGAACAGTGACCACATGTTCCAATGGCAGACAGTCCTGGTGGAGAAACCACAAGAGCTAGGAGAGCCTCACTGATACAAGCTCTGCTCCTGCCCCATGTAGAACAGGGGTTCCAAAACTGGTGGATATACCTGCATCATCATTCGTGGATCTGCTGCTTACACACTTGTCTTACCCCTCTTGATATTCAGTTACAATCCTGGCTTCCAGTGTTCTGCAGCAATTGGGACCATGGATATCTGCACTGACACGGGACAGGGAATCTTCCCACCACTGGCTGCTAGAAGGGTGATTCCCTGCTTGATATTTTATGCAAGTATGGCCCCTTGTAAGTGGAAAGGGAAGAGACACAAGAATACAAAGCTAAAGCAAAGTGTGAGAACATGAACCAGTGCCCAAGGCTCAGCATTGACACCCCAGCATTTTCCTCTCTTTTTCCCATCACAGCCAGAAGCATCACTTGGAGCTAAATGACACGTGAAACCATTAGCCAAGGTCCCTCACAGCAGGACTCTCAGCTACGAAAGGGAAACCAGGAAATCAGTTTCCTTTTTCATTCTGTTACTTGAGGTCAAAGATGCAAGAGCTGATAATTCCAGTGCTGGGCTGAGCAGCTGTAACTGATCTGGCTCACAGGAACAGCATCTGCTTCTGCTGTGTCTGCCTGCACACTGAGTGCCTTCCCTCACCATCCAGGCCTTCCTTTGTGCACCTTTATCAAGGCTGGTGCTGTCCAAACCTGCTTGTGTCCAGACGTGCAGGATCACTGTGTGTGCAGCTCTCCCCTTGGCCACGAGCTCTGCTATGGAATAGCTCTTAAAAGACAATTATAATGCTTCCAAATGCAAGCTGGAGCATCCCAGCCCATCAATCCCTCGCCTGAAGATCACTGAGGTCTGCTGGGCAGCACAGGCAGGCCCCGTGCAAGCCAGCCCCCAGGTCAACAAACAGGGCAGGGAGGAAGGATGTCTCTTTGTCCATGCTCTGGCCCAGCAAAGGATCTAATTACAGCCTTTACTAAGAGAGGAACACTTTAGGAGGAAAGACTGGCACAGGCTGCCCAGGGCTCTGCGTGCTATTTGGGGAGAGGCAGCCAGGTCATCCAAGCTGTGTGTTCTCAGGGGAGCAGCCCTGCACACGGTGCCCATGATGGATACAGACCTGCCCTGAGCCACCCAGCACGAGGCAGTGCTCAGACGTTCCTGCTCGCCCTGCACGTGGGAGGCACATCTCAAACACACCAGGTCCTCCTTGGCAGGACATTCAGGCCAAGGAATGTACCCAGGCTTGTCCTGAAGGCCAGAACTAAGGCCTCTTACATAAGGCACTGCAGGGAAAGCACAGAGTCAAAGAGAAGTTAAAAGTTTTGTGAGGATTTTCAGGGGGCTTTCAAAGTCCTTTCCATCCATTTGCGTGACTGCAAAACAGCTCCCCTACCACCAGCAGGGCAAACCTCAGGCTCCAGATTTTAAGAAGACCTTTTGTTCAATGGGAAACAAATAATGCCCTTGTTTCTACAGGACAAGATACCTCCTTTCAGTGCATCCCCAGCCAAGGCCTCGAGCAGTCTCCCAAGAGCAGGCAATTGCTTTGTGTCTCCCTGCCTCTGAAAATAGTCTGGAGTGCCCACAGCTGTACTCAGCAGGCTACAGCAGCATTCAGACTGCTCGGGCCTCTGCTCTGGCACAAAAGCCCAGTGAATGATGGATTTTAGACAGGGCATTTAAAGGAATGCCCACTTGCATGCAATTGAGTACTCTCTGTGTCAAAACCAAGCCTGTAAACTCGTGGCATCCAAGTTCTGCCAGCAGCGTCTTCCCAACAGTGCCCATCTGACATAAGCAAGAGCTGTCAGCCCTGAGCATCTCACATGGGCTCCCTTGTCCAAATTCAACTGAAAAAGAAATAAAACTGTGAAAATAAACCTCACTCTTCTGAAAACAGCACCGCAGAACTCATCTCTGCAGTTCTAACCCCCCCAAATACATGTATTTTAAGATCTATTGGTGAAAATAGTTGGCAGCAGCACTGCTGTGATTGTTCATGTGCAATCTGTGTTCTAACAGCAAAGGAAAGGAAAAAAGGAAAGGAAAATCCAATTCTCAGCACCCCAAACATCCCAGATACATCATTAGATGAAGTACATGGTGAAGCATAGTGAGTCTGATGTTTTTTCATCTTTAAACCAAGTCCTACATTTAGCAACTGTAATCCAAAATTCTACAGTATCATCTGGCTCATGGCAGGAATGCATTTGAGATTTTTAGCACTTGAGAAGCCTGTGTTTTACATGTTGCATGTTGTGTGAATGCTCAGCTGGAGAAAGGCAAGTGTGGCCATATGGAATACATACAGAAGAAATTCTCCCCTGTGAGGGTGGGCAGGCCCTGGCACAGGGTGCCCAGAGCAGCTGGAGCTGGCCCTGGATCCCTGGAAGTGTCCAAGGCCAGGCTGGACAGGGCTTGGAGCAACCTGGAATAGTGCAAGGTGTCCCTGCCCAGGCAGGGAGTAGAACTAGACGACCTCTAAGGTCCCTTCCAACCCAACCCATTCTGATTCTAAGATCTCCACTGAACCACCCAGTGACTCAGTAAATGCAAGTTCTTCAACTAAACATAGAGATGCATAACTGGAGGCCCTCTGAGGCAGGTCTTCTAGAAATTGTGATTTGTTGAAGAAGTCAGGTTTCCAGCCAGACACCCCAAAGGCATCGGGGACCACCACCACTGCAGCGTGCAGGATGGCAGTGCCCAGGGTCTGCTCCAAACAGATCCCTGTCAACATATGAAAGGCAGCCCAGGCTCTGTAGAGCTCTTACCCTCCTGCTCCCTTGTGCCTGATGCTCACAAAGCCCCACAGCACAGACCCTGTCAGCATCCAAGCAAGGAACAATTGCATGGAGAAGTCACAGGGACAGGGGAGGAAGAAAACACCAAGTAGGAAAGCTGAACTCTTGTCACCTCTGTGGCACTACCACACGAACAGAGGGCTCACAGACTGCGTGCTTGGCTGGGAGTTTGACTTGGAGGTGCAGAGCCACAGAGCAGTTTCACCTGATGCCATGGTAGTAAATCAAGCTTAAGCTTCCCTCTTAGAGCCACCATGCAGGTGAGCAATTTACTGCTGTACATACACTGTGTAAAGGAAGGGTGGTGTGTAGGAGCAGGCAAGCATTTCTGCAGAGCCCCATTAGCTCAAGCCCTGACCCTGTGGAGCAATCAGGGATGTGGAGCAGCAGTGTGGGAGAGGGACACTGTGCCCAGACACTCTCCTGGGTATTTGCACCAAAGCAGGTTAAGAAGTTACTGTGCTCTGCCAAGCACCAGGGCTGACTACAGGACTTTCCAAAGCATGGTCTGCCTCACCCACCCATCATCTAACCAAGTGAGCTGAGCCCATCTCATCTGTAGGGGGACAAACACAAGGGAGGGACAGGAACTCAATGGCCATGGGGACATACACTTCCCAGAGCACCCAAACAGGCCAAGCAAAGCTGAACTGAAAGCAAATCACCAACACTGGTTCCCTTTCACCACATTTCTAAAGAAGTTATTTGCATCACTTATTTGAGCAACAGATGACAACAACTCCCCAAGCAAAGCTGCCCTGGCATTAGCACAGAGCAGCAGGAAGCATGGGTTTCGTCACTGGCAATTACAGTTTTCAAAGGAATTGAGGATGATAATTGTGGTTTACAAGGGCTACAACACCACTGAGAAGGTGACGTACAGGAGAAAAGGAGGAAATAAAGCCAAGCAAGTGAAGTGTTAGAAGTTTTCAAGATCTGCCAGACCATCTGCAGATCTGCACAGTCAGAAACACAAAACCACAGACCAAACCAAGCTAAGGACAAAGCCAAAGCCTTTCTGATCCCTGGAAATGCTCCCATTGAGGACCAAAGGGGCTGCAGATCCATTACATTTCTCCTCTAAGCTCCTGTGAAGACATCACTCACTCCCTTCTTGCAAATGACAATGGCTTTAAACTGAAAGAGAATAGGTTTGAATTGGAAATTAGGAAGAAATTCTTCCCTATGAGGGTGCTGAGGCCCTGGCACAGGGTGCCCAGAGAAGATGGGGCTGCCCCATCCCTGGGTATGTCCAAAGCCAGGTTTGATGGGGCTTGGAGCACCCTGGGATAGTGGAAAGTGTCCCTGTCCATGGCAGGGGGGTGGAACAAAATGAGCTTTAATGTCCCTTCCAACCCAAACCGTTCTGCGATTGAGTAAAAGCAGTAACGTAAAGTTACCAAGCACAGGCAGAGGGCACCTGAAAGGTAAATTTTCAGAACAGAGCAAACCATCTCAAAGCTACCAAGGTCTCATTTTCTGACTGACAGAGATGTGATCGCAGCCCATAGAGCAATTTTTCTTAATGCAGGACAAAGGCTCCTCATTTTACCTACTGGAAAGCACCTTTAAGAAAACATGGATTCCCAGTTTGGAAAAAGTGTTGTAAGAGGGAAAGAAGCCTTTACCAGATGACGCCATGTCACAGGAACAATTTGCACAGTGGGGAACCACAGAAACTAAATGATCTCAAAAGTCTTTTCTAACCTAGTTAATTCTGTGATTCTGTAACTCCAGCAGAGCAGAGATGGGAACTGTGGGAATGTCCACCCTAGAACATCTCTGTTGCCATCTAACCTAAAACAAGCTCAGAGCCCCAAATCCCTCCTAAACATGGAACCAAGTGCAGAACGAGAGATCTCCAGCTCCTGCTTCACCAGCAGCCTGTCCCCAGAGCAGGATACAAGGTAAAGGAGGAATTTTCCTGCTGTGGTGTCAGTTCTTCACATGCAAGGTCACCAGGAGTGGCCAGGAGGGCTCATGGCTCCCTGATCCGTTCCACATCCAGAATTAGAGCAGCCAAAATGCCAGGCAGAGCTGGGCCAGCCAGGCTCCTGCCATGTGGGGAATGTGCTCATGTGTGAGCCGCATGGGCAGCGAGAGCCCCGGGCGTGCTCGGCCACCGTGGTGTCAGCTGCTCACACACCTCCTGCCACAACCCAGCCTCGGCTCTTCTCAGGGCAGCCCCAAAAACTGCTGCCTCAAAAGGGTCTGCCTGGACATATCTTGGTTTCTCAGGAACAACGGCAGCCAAAACTGGAAAAAAAAAAAAAAAGGATTTCTCTCTATGCCACAGCCTTGCTTATGCCATTTGAGAGAGGAACGGCACTTGAGTAAAGACAGCTTTTAAAACCTGTTTTTGAGAAAACAGATTACAGTGAAACATGAAGTTTGGGGAGAGCAGCTGTGCAAGATAATCAGAAAAAATTCTGGTATTTGCATAGATTGTTCAATATGGCAGTGCTCTTAATTGCACAAACAGATGGGTCTGCAGCAGGTCTGCAAAAACCTCCATGAGAATATTTAATAATAACGGGGCAGACTGCCCAGCCCTGCCCATGCTTAACGTCACCATCTCCCACCACAGTAATGTAAAATTCCCAAAGGACTTCTGGGAAGTCTGAGGTTTCCTGAGCAGCAGGTTTACCAGAAAGCTCAACCCCACCATCACCACACTTAAATCCCCTTGCATCACAACACAGATCAAGAAAGAAGAAATTGTGTAATCACAGGGCTCAGCTTGGGAGGGGCTGGTGAAAAGGTTTTCCCAGTGTGTTCAGAAATATTTGGCAGCACTGAGAGAACATCATTGAGTAAACCTGGAACAGAAAGCCCAGGGAAAAGAAGAATCTTACCAGTTTAATACCATCACTTCTTAAATCCACACAGTTGACTCTGACAACTGCATTAAAACCATCCATCGATTTCACCCTCCAGTGTCCCCCCCCATACACTTAGGTAGGGCCTAAGAGCTCTGCTCTCAAATCCATCTCTGAGCCAAACCATCCCAATTTAAAGTTGGTCCTGTAACTAGCATGGATGAACTCTTATTGCTGTTAAGAAACCCAAACAAGCTCTGTCAAAGCAGGAGCTGTCAAAGCCCTGTGCTCGGCAGGGCACAATATTCTGTGTTCAGCCCCACCAGGCCCATCCCCTCCAGCCCAACTGACTCCAACACAGGCACTATGTGTTTTACAGAATAGCCAAAATGGAGTTTATTTCTACAGGGACACTGGGTCACCATTTGCTCTTTGATCAATGAATCAATCCTCTATTCACCTTTAAAAACAGCTATATGGACAAAGCAAAACAAACACCCAAAACTCTGCACAGTTGTTAGTATCCCATAGGAAAACCACATCCATCTTTCTGTCCCTCCTTCTCATTATATACATTCCCAGCTACTCTTTGTATCTGCAACCTTTTAGAAGCTGAACGAATACCAGAGGCATCTAAAGAAATAATATTTATCTTGTGCAGCCCAACCACTGTTCACTCTGCCATACCCTGAGTGATCCTACACCACAGACCCCAGCTGGAGGTGGACACTGCTCCAAAACAACTCTTTATTTATCAACCTGCCAAAATTCCCTCCAGTTATCCCACTCACACAAGGCTTTGCCCTGAAATCTACTTCAAGCCCCTTTCTTTAGGCAGTGAGATGCTCAGACATCCCTAACGGAATTAACACTTCCCACTGCTATTTTCATCAGCCAACATGGGCAAGTGAACTCAGTGCCATAGGATTTGTACACTCTGTGCTCACACCTGAGAGTCTGAACACTCCAGAGGAACAGTTCTGGGGAAGATAGGATCAACAGCAGCCAGCAAATCCCTCTTCAAGGGAAATGTACTCTCACCCTGGCACATTTGACAAGATAAGCCATTTTACAAGTCATATAAACCACATATAAATACCTTGGTGACAGTGTCAGCAGCCACTCTGTGCTGATGGGTCTAGCAACGAGAATTTGCTCCCCGTGGCTTCCTGATTCTCCTACTTGCTTGATACTGAGTAACCATCAAGTCAAGAGGAAAAGCTTTAACTCTAACTCTATACTTTCTGAAGTATGCTTTAAAACACCAGAGAACAACCAGTGGAGAAAAACAACAGCTTTTTGCATGTTTTATTTAGGGAAGAGGTTTTTTAAAGCAAATTTTAATTATTTTTTATAAAACAAAATAGCCATATAGCATTGCAACAGAAGTCATGTGCAAGACTCACCCAACACATTACAAGAGTTTGGCTGCTTCAGCCAGCATCTGTAATCTCAAACAGCCAAACCCACTGAACACTGCAGAAGAATTTGACATGATAGGAAACATTTTAGATGTCTACCATCAGTGAGGCTTTCAAAGGAGCATGGACTACTTTTACCAGTCCAGTGGGAGTAGGGCTTATATTCAGTACAAAACAGCTGATTGCTTGTTTAAACAATTTACAGTTGGGCTGCTGAACAGACCCTGGATGAAGCTTCTGTAAGTAAAATAATCAACTAGCCAACTGCAGCTGGGAAATGCCCCATTTTGGGAAATAGCTGCATCTCTGGTGGGAACATTCTGCCAAACTTTGAAGAGCTTCTAGAAACACAGAAAGCCAGGCAAGGCAATTTCAATGAAGGCTCAAACAATATCCATAAAGGGCATGGTAGGAAATTAAGCTTTTAACCCAATTTTGGATGCACATTTCAATTTCACATATCACAAACCCCCAGAGGTGAAGGCCAGGTGTCACCTGCTGGAAAGTCGTTTAGGGAACATTTCTTAGAAGATGGTCAGTGGCAACAGGAATGGAAAACATGCTTCACTGTCACTGAATGGATCATAAAATGAATGGTCTGGGTTGGAAAAGACCTTAAAGACAATCTGGTTCCATGGGCACAGACACCTTCCACTAGACCAGGTTGCTACAAGTTCCGTCCAACCTTGACTTGACTGCTCCCAGGGATGGGACAGCCACAGCTTCCTTGGCACTATCAGGTAGCCACGTGTGACAAAGCAAGCAGGAAGGCCCTCAACTTCCTTGAGGAATTCCCCTGAAGAGGGGAGGTGACATCTATGAAAATGAGTTAATGGCAAACTGCCAGGGCTCACGATTTCCTACCACACCTCATTTCGACATTTCCAAGTGATGTGCAGAAATGCAAACTGAGAACAGAAACCCTGCTCCAATAGGGGGGAGGGGAAAGCTCTTGTGAAACCACTGGCCACCGACACTTCAGCCCAGGAGCTCTGGGCACAGAGAGTCCACCAGGCACAGCAACTGCAACAACCCACCAGAAAAATGCCACACTTAAAATGAGCACCCACTCACACCTCTTTTGGCAAAGCCTGAGCATTTTGTCCCTGACTTAGAGAAAGTCTCACCCACATGTAGCTGGAGTCCTTGTCCACTGCTGCTCCATTCACACCAGGGTGCCAAGGGAGAACACACAAGCCATTCACACAGCTAAAATAATTAGGTTTTCTAGTCCAATGAGCAAACTGAAGGCGCTGATCTTCCGTGTCCTGAATCCATACAGAAGTTCACCATCCTCTCTGTCGATGAACTCCATTTATCCACGGCAAGTTTCAAATCTCCAGCCAATATTTGCAATATGCCATCACTGCACAACCATGTTGCCCCTCCCTAAAGCAACCAAGTATTCTTAAAACATATCCAGTTTCCTGTAATAGCTGCCAGCAGAACAAGACAAAAGTTTCACAGACATGAGAAAATCCAGGTGTCGTTGTCTGTGCACACCCACCCCTCATACCATCCCATGTAGTTATTGTAACAACCACACCCCCAGAACCATGCAGAAAGGCAGCATTGCATAGGTATAAACCAACATTTTTGGGAAGGGGTGTAAGCATAAATTCATGAAAAGTTATTAAATCCCTTGTGCTGAATCTACAGAGCTGTCAGAGCAATGAGGAGGATGAGGAAGAAGTACTAAGAATATAAGAGCTGCCACTGGTGTCATTTACACAGCAGCATTGGACTTGTGTTCACAGCAGCTCAGCCAAGAGCCTCTTAGACAAAACCAAAGTACCTAACCAAAGCTGAGTCAGAACCACGGCTGATGTTTGGCCTCCAGGAGCAACAGCAGCAGGGGATGATGTTTCTGGAGCATGTGAGCCTGGCCACCATCAGCAATTGTTTCAACACTGCCCTTGGCAGTCCTGCTGCTGACGCTGAAGAGTGTCCACTGAAAGTGAGGAAGCAAAGGGCAGGCAGGGCTAAACTAGCTCCATAAAAACACTATTCTCCGAGGTACACCTGAATTACTTTCTTGAACAACTTTTAGTGGGAAACCTCCTGAAGGTGGTGTGCAAAGAGCCATCCCTGTGTGCTCAGTGCCACCAGCCTTGTGCTCCAGCAGCTCTGCCAGCAGCTCCATCACCTCTCTAGTGACCCTGTTCCACTGCAGCCCTTGGGATACAAGTCACATCTACTGGTTCTCAGGACCCTCTCCATTGCCCTCTCTGGGCAAAGGGGGGACTGGCAACGTCCCAGCCCTTGGCACTGCAGCCTTTTGCAAATACCAGTGTACCCTGGCCAGCAGCTCTGCAGTTCCACATTCAAGTTCCTGCCCGTTTCTGGGGCTCATGCCATTTAATCCTGGGCACTTACAGACACCCTACTTGTTTATCTGGTCCGATACTTCCTGGATATTCCCTTGTATTTATATGGATGGATGCTGTATCCCTGCCAGTAGCAGCTACCAAAGGTTTCTGAGCAAAAGGCTGGAAACAAACAGATCCAACAGAACTCAAATGAAAGCTGCTCCTCTGATTCAAGGCAGCTGAGCTGCTCTCCCAGGCAGGAGAAGTTAAATAACCCTGTTCTCACTGCTCTGCCACAGAGCAACCACCCAAGTGCTACCTGAGTGCCTTCTCTTTCAACAGATTTGACTCAACAGAGAAGAAAAATCCCACTCTGTCTCTAGGACCAGATTAGCAGGATTACGTGTTATTTGAGCTCAGTAAAAACTACTTCCAGAGAAAACCTTCAGCAATGTGGAATGCCCTCCCATGGGGACACAAGTCCAGGAGTGCTTCTGAATGGGCAAAACCACAGGAGACCACAGGCACTAGGTAATCGATACCTGTCCCTTTCCTTCCTTGCACTGCAGAGCAGAACAGCACGAGGCTGAGAGCACTTGTCAGCTCCCTGCTCCTGCCCTGCCTGGCATCCTGGGACGGAAGAGGCTCTGCAGAGCAGGAATGAGGCTGGAGATCTCCAAAACATCAAACTAATCACCCTTCCCAGCCTCTCCCTGCAAACCAGCAAGAGTACCTGACAGGGATGAGTCAAGTTCTGCTTTCAAGTCAGTCCTTGGAATGGAAAAACAACTTCCAGTGACTCTGAGCATGCCAAGTGCCTGAGTACCACAGTGCTCAATCTGCTGACTCACAGCATCCAGGAAAGCACACCCCACACATGCCTGAAGGAGGCAGTTCGCTGTTCTCAGACATTTATTTCATCCCTTTGGGACAATGACTCACCTGGGAACTACCTTGGAGATTTCACTAGTAATGAACAGGATGGAGGATGCACCACACGAGTACAACAGAAACTTGGGACAGAAGAACCTCAAGATATGACAGGAGAAAATGGGTCTCAGCACACACACCAAGGCCTTTAGTAACAAGTTTCAGACCATAATCCCTGTGTTTTCCAGCCCCTCAGGCCAAACTGACAACCTCAAACCCTTAAGCAGGCATCACTATGTTGCCCAGAAGCAGCATCACCTTTGTATCTTATCTGCAACCTCCAGCAGGGAATTCAGAGCAATTACATGAAGTCAGTTAATTTCAAGCCCATCATGACCTTGCTCCAAACAGCCCACAGCCAAAGTTAGAGACTCCATCCACCTATGGAGAAAAATCAGGGAGCTACACTCGAGGAGAAGCTATGAGTCCCTCCTGTCCCAGCCTGTACTTATATATATGAGTGTCCAAACACAGTGGCTTGCACTACCACACTGCTTGGTGACTGCCCAGAACTGGGAAAGGAAAAATTTCAAAGAAGCCAGGAAAGCACATGACTTGGGCATGCCTGAGCTACTACACTATGCCCTGTACTCCCTGCTTTAATACCATGTTTCTATTGATATTCCCCCCACCCCTACTCCTGCACTACCCACACAGCTCAGGCATCCCCAGGATGCAGGGATATTCCCCTTTGGAGGGATGAGAAATTCTGTCTGAAGCTCCCAGTTTTGTCACTCTCTCCCACACTGGCAGATTTCACAAAGCCCACCAGAAAAGAGCTACACTTTCTGTGATGGAATCTACAATTATCATTGCCCTTGAAGAAGGTACAAGATGCACACTTCATAAAATACTAATACATTCAGTGTAATTTATTACCTATTTTAGGGGCACATAACGTGCTCGATTTCTGGAAGCAGAGCATTGTACTGTTCAGCAGTGCTTCCAAAATAATTAATATCTGCCAAAACCAGCAATCTATCCCTCTGCACACACAACAGGGAGATGACATGGATTACTGGGGAGGCACCTCAAAAAGGGCTGTGGGGGCCACCCCTTTTCCCGTGGAGAATCCCCATCAGGAAAGGAGCTGTGCTGAGCCTGGGTAGTGCTGTGGGCATGAACCAAACCATGCACACCTTTGCAAATGTGCATCAGTAAAAGCAAACTTCCCAGTGGTGAATTTTGTTCTTTAAACAAACTGTGATTTAGAGGTGTGCTCTCATCACCAGAAGAGGCTGCATCACTGGAAGGCTAACAAGTCATCCAGGAAGTTACCAAAGAACTGAATGGTCAGTTTGACACAGGATACTCCAAAATCCTGAAGCCAGTGGGAACAGCAGAGCCAACTGCATTATGTAGAAGCTGGCTCCAATTAAGCACTTGGAAAGGCTGGATGTTAACAGCCAGCATCCTCTGCCACAGCATCTGTGCATATGACAGATGTATGAGGCTGGTTTGTATCTTTTATTTTTTTAAAACATGCTCCCACAGTTGTTTGGCTTTTTCTTATAGGAAGTTTTATTGGAGAAACCTCAAGGCTACAACGCCCTAAATCCATGATTACATTTTAAAGTCAAATCATATAAAAAAACCCAAACCAAACAAACCACACCTCCTAATTTGGTATTTGCATGTCCTGTTTGTTCTAGGCCCAGAAGAGGAACCATAGGCATTTATGATCTTGTTAAACAAAGTTCCAATAAGCTCTGGCAGCCTTTACTATCTTGATTGCTCCTTTCTAGATGTGTAATGTCATATGCCAGTATTAAAAAGAAGAGAATGAATACACTCTCCCAGACATGGCAGAAGCCAGGAGCACCGGCTAAGCCCCATCTCCGTGGCTAGAGGGACTCTAAAAACAAAGCTCTACCTCCTGCCCCCGGTCCCACCAGGTACTACCAGCATTGCAGCTGGGGTAACTGGTTTGAGAAACAGAGGCAAAGGTTACACATAGAACAGGCCTCATCCAAATAGTTTCACACCCTAGGGTCTAATTAGAGAGTTTTGCAGTAGGTGGTGTTTTTTTTTAATTCCCACATGGTTATATTTTTACTGCCCAGGTTAAATTTTATATGACATTATTAACAGACACTTCAGCACAGAACTAAGGGCTGTCCAAATGACTTGGCACGTCTACAGCAGGGTGAAATACTGTGCTCCTGCCCTAATTAACCAACCCTCACAAAGTCCTCAGCACTGCTGCAAGTCCCCTTAATGTCCCAGAAGCTGGTCTAGTCTGTTTCTCCTGCCAGGCCCACAAGAGCCACCACATGTACCCACCTGCACAGCAACCACTGTTACTGACTTCGGCCTTGGCATACCATCAGGAAAGAGATTTGACTTTCGAGAGCAGCACTTTATCAGAAGCACTTCCTGGAGCATCTGCTCCTTTTTTTAGGCCACATCAGCAATACCAAGTAGAGAAAGAGGAATCAGAAGCAATGAAACCAGAAATATTTGTAAGGTTTACAAGCAGCCCAAGATACCCCAGTGAAGCAGGCAACAGGAAAAAATCCATCAGGATGGCCAAAAATCCAACTCAGGATGGCCATTTTGAACAACACAGTCCTAAAAGCACCGTGAGGATGACACCATGACAGCAAATGCCACCTATGTACAAGTTCTGCAGTATTAGGCAATCAATCCCATGTACTGCCCTTTGTGCTGAAAATGCAATTCCATGTGGCTTGGGATTAGACCCTCTGAGTGGAGCTAATCTGGGCAGTCCTGGACTGCTGGTGGTGCAGGAACATTTTGTGCAGCTTGGTCCTAACAAACCCAGACGAGCTGCTTGCTCCTTCTCAGCTGTGCAAGACTGGAGACAGCCACAGCCAGCAGTTCTGAGTTTTGTTAGGACACAGTTGCTTCTCAGAGACACTCAGCAATGCCTCCAAACATTATTCAACTTTTCCCTAATTTCCTCCTCTCTGAAAGCAGAGGCCATAGTCCTGTATCTTTTCAAAGCCAAAGCTCTCAGAGCTGGGCAGTCAACCAAACCTTGGTAGAGGTTCAGCACCTTTCCCAGGCTGCAGACTTCCTTAGACACAAACTAGTATCTCAGGTGCTTAAAAATAAACAAAACCTCTTCAACTTTCAGAGGCTTTAATTTCTTTTTCGACCTTTTATACAGCGTGACAAGTCTCAAGTGTTTTAGGGAGCCAGGCTCATTCCAGAGTGCTAAACACAAAATGTGAGAGGACAAGATGAGAGCGATTAATTATTGTTTTGTTTTGAAGAAAACCACATGCCCAGAAAGGAGTAGTATTATGAGTTGCAACCCTCTTTCTCAAGTCCTCAGTGCCACAGGTTTGTCACAGTGTGCCTCTTCCACTGCTCCCATTGTCATTCCTAGCTGACAGCTCCACACTACAGTACCTGGTCACCTGTGACAGAGCCACACTAGGAAAGCTTGTCCCAAAACAGGCAAGGGAAACTCTCTGCTAAAGAGGAAGAGAGACTTTATTTTTTTGCACTGTGAACACCATGACTGACAGCCACCCACCATTTTCATATCCACCCCAAGCTTTTCTCAGCATCACAAATACCCCCACAAAGGCTGCCAGAATAACCAACAGAAAAATGCCCATCAAGCCCAAATTAAAACCACAGGCTGCTGCCTCAGTATCACACAAAGGTTTACGTGCACAAAGAACCCAGTCCCTCAACAAACCCCAGCACAGGGCCAGCACTGGCTGCCAAATGGCTTTGCTTGCTGGCACACCTTTACCTGCAGGAGTTTACAAAGGGGTTTTCATCCAGAAGCTGCAGTCATTTTACATCAGAGAGAGATAGAGAATCTATTTAACTAGCAGAGAAGTAAACACTTTCCAGCATTTCACCTGTGCTTTATCAATATTATTATCTACTAGGAGGCGTGTGTAATTCTTTCACTGAAGCAGAAAGGCTATAGACAGAAACTCTAGAAACTGTATGAAGCCAAATTTACAGCCACAGCCAGAGCCACACTGGTATAATCATGTCCCTTTTAGTGGGGTGACTCCCCAGTCAACTTTACACCAGGTGACTCAGGGGGACCTTCAGATGCACAATAAATCACTTAGAGCATCTGATATTTTTATTGCAATGACGGGAAGGTTTCTCCATCTGCTCTGCTCAAGGGACTCACCATACTCCAACGAGTTATTGCATGCCTACCATGGGGTACATTTAATTGTGCTTCTGCCCTGCCACACACAGTCACAGCCAGGTTAGATAAATACAAGCTCAAGGGAAACAACAAAATGCACAGGAGAGGCAGGCACAGCTCTGTCTGAGGACACAGCTGCGTTGCCAGCTGAGCTATTTCAGCAGGAGTGCATTACTTCTGGAGCTTGGACATCACAAGTGAAACCTACTTTGCATCAATACGAAAATTAAGTTTTACACAGATTTTAACACTAGTAACTACTGTGGTAAAAAAACAGAAACATACTTCAGATAGAGCTGGAAGTCACTTTTCTTCCCAAAGGAAGCCAGTCTTTCTGAAAGCACCTTACACTCAAGTGCAAGGAATCCACATATAAACTCAGGTATTAGGAGAACCTTTCTGCCACAGGAGTGGAAACTTGCCAGACCCACAAAACATAAACACGGCAGATAATGGGGTTTATTAGCCTTTAACTGTCGGATGTTGGCTGCTCCTCATCCCGCACTTCTATCCACATGTACCTCCTCCACCAGGGAGTTGTGGCACCTGCCCCACGCCTGCCTGACCGCTCGGAGCTCTCAGCAGGTACAGCTGCAGAGGCAGAGCTGGGAGTCAGGTGCTCCCCACTGCTATGCCGGCCACTCCAGTGCATCCCAGCAAGGGCAGAGAGGCTTCCCGGCAACGATCTTCCCAAGGACACTGCAAGCAAACGCGTGCTGAACCCGTCTAAGGATCAGCTCCGCTCAGCTTTTATGTTTTCATTCACCTCAGTCGAAATTGACACTGTTTGCAAACTTCAGAGTGCTATTTACGCGTCCTTTCCACCACAACAAAAACAGAAACTTACCAGTAAAAAGCAACTTTGTCCCCAAGCTTCTTCTCATTGACATTTCTGTCCAGGAGGTTGTAGCAGATGTTGGTGGTCGCTCCTTTCATCCACTCGATGAAGATCTTCCCCTTGGTCACGTCGAAGTTGTACTTCAGGAAGGGTCCCGTGTGCTGACGCTTCCAGTAGAACTCTTTAGCGATGTCCCCCCAAAATTCTGCAAAGGCAAGGGGCGCCGGAGCCCGTGAGCAGGAAACAGGGACGAGGGAAACGGGGAAGAGGCAGGTAGCATTGGCGGGGACACGAGGGGCACTCGCCGAGCAGCCCACACGCGGGGGCTGGCGGAGGGCTCCCCGCGCTCCCCACAGCCCCGCAGGGCCCGGGAGCCGCCGCCCCGCCGCGCCCGCCCCGCGCGGCCCCGCTCACCGTGCGGCTCCTCCACGGAGCGCTGGTACAGGCGCTGGTAGTGGGGCAGCGAGGGGACGTGAGCCGCGGGCAGCAGCTCCGGCCGCGGCCGGTACAGCACGGCCTGCTCCCCTGGCAGCACCATGGCGAGGCACCGCGGCTGTGAGCGGGCGGGGGCCGCGCAGCCCCGCTCCGCCGCCGCGCCGAGCCGGGGGCGGGCACGGCCCGCCCTCACGGGGGAGCGGGCGGCGGCCATGTTCCGGAGCGGGGCTGTGCTGGCCTCCCTGTGCCTCTGGCGTCGGTGGTGTGTGCCTGCTAGCAGGGTCGCTGTGTCGGTCGTGTCCCCTTGTTTGCCTTGTCCTTTCTGTCAGCGGTGTCCTTGTTTCAGTGCTGTCCCGTGTCAGTGGTGACGCCCTGTCAGCCATATCCCCTGTGTCAGTGGTGACCCCCTGTCACTGAAGTCACCCTACAGCCGTGACCCTACCCGCCGTGTCTCCTATGTCAGTGGTGATGCCTTGTGTCAGTGGTGTCCCCTGTCACTGAAGTCACCCTACAGCCATGACCCTACCCGCCGTGTCCCCTGTGTCAGTGGTGATGCCCTGTCACTCAGTTCACCCTGCAGCCATGTACCCTACCCACCGTGTCTATTATGTCAGTGGTGTCCCCTGTCAGTGAAGTCACCCTGCAGCCATGACCCTACCCGCTGTGTCCCCCCTGTCAGCAGTGTGTCCCTCACCAGTGGTATTCCACTATGACTCATGGCCCTCTGTCAGTGGTGTCCTCCTGCCAGCCACATCCCCCCGATCAGCGGTGACCCCTGTCAGCCCTGTCCCGCTGTCCCTTGCCAGCCCATGGCCCCTGTCCCCCCGTGCCAGCAATGTCCCCATTTAACAGTGCTGCCCTGCCAGCCACCTCTCCCTGGTCAGCAGGAGCTGTGTCCCCTCTGTGCCGGTCCTTGCCACTCTGCCAGGCAAAGGGAGCAGCCCAGGGCACTAACTGTGAGATACTCCTTCACCTTCCCCAGTGCAACCCAGCGGGAATGGCCACACTCTGTGCCTTGTCCCTCTATGGAAAAAAACTTCCTTGGGATCCATGACCCTCCACTTCCCCTCCACTGACCTGTGTGCACAGTGAGCTGTGGCAGTTCACCAAGCACTTTCCTCCTGCAAAAACTTTATACAGATCTTTTGAGGTAGTGAGAAATAAAGCTTTTTTTAACAGGACCCTAGAGTAGGAGCAGGGTCGCAGTCCGTAGACACAGACAAAATTCAACAAAATAAGCCCCTGAGTAGCCATGCCCATTGGAGCAGGAGGCTGGAGCTGAGATCTCCCAAGGACCAATGTGATTCCAAGAGTCTGGTCTCAGAGCAGGAGTTGCCTGTGGTTGTACCTCCTGCAGCAAACCCCTTGTCATCCCAACCCTTAACATTCCCTGTGCTGGGCCCAGCTGCCCCAACAGCATTGCCTGCCTGCATGACATTGTCTGCCAAGAAGATATTTCTTAGGCAGGCTCCCAAAACCTCAAATTCCTTTTCTCCACTGGGGAAAGCACCCCTTGAAGCAAAGCACTGCTGTGCCCAGGCAAGCACCTGTCCTGGGAATTTTGTGCTGGTTTGGGCCAGGGCCAATGAACGCTCGAAAGATTAAAGTCCATAAACTTGAAGCTGGCACAGTGTCAGTGAGCAGGTACAGCCTACTCTGGTATCCTTGGGTTTTCCGTGCTTTTGTGCACTCCCTGGGAGTGTTGCCCTGCCATAGACTGGAGGAGACACAAACCTGTGGACTGGTGAGCATCATCTGCCACTCCAAGCAATATTCTGAGCAGCAAAGAGGCCAGAACCAGTTCTACAGACAAAAGCAGCAGCACTGGTGTGTATTTTTCATTAAGGATGTTCCCTAGTTTTGAAGGGCACAGCTGTGCTGCAGTTCCCTGCTCTGGTGTCAGTTTGCTGCCTGCCCACACTGCTTCAGGGCAAAGATTCCTCTGTGACCCCCTTTAGGAGGACACAGCTGGTTTACTCCGAGGTGAAAGCCAGGAGTAGTTCAGGTGATACCTCCCTCCATGGGCTGTGTCCTATCGACAGTATCACTCCAGAGATACTCTCTACACACTTCCAACATGAGCTCAGCAGGATTCACATCCCAAATCTGTCAGCCAGACTCACACCATGCTGTAGCCTGTGTAACAAACTTCCTCAGCCATGTGCTATAAAATCCCTGTCCTGCAAATCTACAGTGTGGCCTCATATTAATATTAATTTCATTGTTTTTAACAACAACAACAACCAAAAAAAAAGAAACAAAAACAAAAACAAAAACAAAAACAAAAACAAAAACAAACACAGGAAGATCAGTGTGCAGGCTCTCAATCTCTATCACATGGATGAAGGTGAAGTGTCCAGCACAAGTCCAATCCATCCAGATGTCCAGTTTTAGCCCATTCCTTTTTGGACTTTCAGCCTGGGATCACCAGTTTGAGCCCAGGCTTTCTCTGTGAGTAGACCAGTAAGGATACAACCGAATCCTGCAAGAAATTTCCCTTGACCAGTCAGCAGTATCATTACCTCCAAGTTGCCTATTACAAAAGGTGGAGGGTTTTTTCAAGAAAAAGTCAATTTGGCTCTGCAGCCTGGGCTCTCAGACAAGGGTATTTTTGAAACTCCTCAGAAGCCATGGCAACTGCACTCCAGCACTCCCCTTGGATCCATGTCCTGGGCGCAGCTCCATGAGTTTCTGGGTACACTTGGCACATCATTTAACCCCAGCTGGAAACCACACTGATCCTCCCCTGAGAACTGGGACAAACGCAGCGCTCCTAATGTCCTTCAAAAGCCACCTCTAGCTGATAATTTTCTGTTATGAGTTGCCAGCCTTCAGTTCCAGCAGCCTGTGTCCCAGGGATTTTGCACTTACCAGCACCTCTCTAACAAACCCTCCATCCCCCTAAGTGCCAGGAAGGGGGCTGTCATTCACCCCACTGCTGGGAAAGGGCTTTGTCACTCTCCTTGTCACAGGACACTGTCCCAGAGTCACTGAAGAGGTGGTTTGCAGGTGCACCTGGGAGGTGCCCTCTGATTCCCTTCTCATTGGCCTTTTGCTTTCAGTGATCTGGCCAGCTGAAATTCCCCACCAGCCTCAGTGACAGCATGATTTCTGTCCAGCAACTGTTGCCTGTCTGTGGGGGACATTCCAAGCCATGAGGCTGGGGCAGCACCATGTCCCACCAGCCCCACAGCTGTCCTTCATCCAACATTGTCCAGCTTGGGCTGCTGCAGCCAGGGAATTTTGTTCTTGTGCTGCAGCTGTCTACAGCTGTGGCCCAGGAAGCTGCCTGATGGGGAGAGGTGCATCTCCTCTCAGAAAGCTCCTGCAAGGCAGAAAATTCCAGATGGCCTCCTACTGCTTTCTCCATCTCTCTCCTCTTCCAGTAACTCTCTAAGCACCTGCGTACAGGATTGTGAAGCACAGAGGTGGTACCATCACTCAGACCCCCATGGCACAAACACAGCCCTCCACACTTTTCATTTCAGTGTCTCACAGCTGAAAAACCACAGAATCATGGAATGCTTTGGGTGGGAAGGGAACTTAAAGCTCATCTCATTCTAACCCCCGCCATGTGCAGGGATACTTTTCACTAGGCCAGGTCGTTCCAAGCCCTGTCCAACCTGGCCTTCAACACTTTGTTGATATGTCCAGGCTGCCCTTGGTGATTTTACAAGATCTAGGAAAGGGGCTCCTGCTGTGTGACCATGCTTCGTGGCTCCAGCTCCTCCACCCCAGGGCAGTTTGCATCCAGCTGGGCTCCTGCTCTGGTGTGTGGTAGAGCTGGATGCTGCAGGTTTTGCCCTGAGCTTGGCTCCCAGCTCTCCTAACTCACCAGGCAGTCCTGGAAAATCAGTTGCATTTTAGGCCCTTTACTGCCTCTTCCTGTAAAGGAATAAAAGTATTTAAAGTGTCTATGTTAATGTACGTTAATGTCTCTTGAAGATACTCAGAGGGCCAAAAAAAAAGATACTCGTCAAGATACGTGGTGTCTTGGTCTTGCTCACACTCTGCTTGGGATACTCTGGAAACTTGGGATACTCTGGAAACAGTCTCTCTAGAGCAGCACCCACAGCAGCTCAGCAGCTGTGGTGGGACACTTCGCTCCATCTTCCCTGACACGAAAGATCTCAGTCCTGGAGATGCTGGAGGTGGGAGAAAGAAACTGGAAAGCATGAACTGGTTTGAACACCTCAAATCTTCTGGTCCTGGTGGGGTGAACTGGAGGCAGCCTCACATGGGAAACTTGTGCCAATTTGGGCAAAGCACTGCTCCAGGCTGAGCAGGTGACTTACCTGGGGGTCCAAGTGGAGTCACAGGGCATTGCCTTCTGACTGGCCTTATTGTCAATAAATGTGGGAATCACACCCCCATTAATGCAAATCACTGAGAGTATCAGGCAGGAAGGATGCAACCCATAGCAGTGGAGGAGGAAACCCAGGAAGGCACAGAGATGTCTGAGCTACACCAGGGCACCAGTGTGATGGCTGAGGCTCATGGGCAGTAGGAGAGGACAGCAAGCCACCTCCTCTCCCACTGCCTATCCACTCCTCCCAGAGCATCTCCTGGGCAGGGCAGCCTGGACCAGGGCCTGGGGAGGCAGATTCAGCAGATTGGTGATACAGCTGTCAGTGATGCTAATCAGAGAAGGCATCTTTTTATCATGGACCTTACTCTCGGTGAACTTAGCACAAACAAGTTTGTGCCTTGCATGGCTGTGCCAGAGGCAGTCGGAGCCTTTATCAGAATATCCTGCAGTGGGAAGGTAAAGATTTCTTTAACCACAGGCAAGGATAGAGAATTGAGGGGCAGAACAAAAGAGCAAAGGATCTGGAAGGAATCACAAGTGACACCAGCAAAAACTCCTGGGACCTGCAGAGCAGGGGTGAGATGGAGTGGGAGGTACAGGAGATGGAGTGAGAGGATGTGACCAGGCTGTGGATCTCCCTGCTGGGACTTTCTGGGCTAATTTTCAGCACATGGCCAAGCTGGGCAGCCCTTCACGTGTGCTGAATGAATCAGCACTCAGCAGCAACGGGGTTAAACATCGGGTTGTACTGTCTCCCCACTGAGGACACTCCCCCTCGTCGCTGGCTGCAGAGGAAATTTTAATCAGCACTGTGATAAGAGCCCTTCAGTCCTGCTGGGAGTTATCAGCTCCTTTGTTTGTAAATGTAACTGCTCAATACCAATACACTTGGCTCTGGGTTCCAGCACTTCCCTGCTCTGCAGCCCTTCGGCTCAGGCTGCTCCCTCCCTCCAGCCTCCCGCTTAATCAAGGTGTTAAAACAGGCCAGGTTGTGCTGAAAACAAGAATCAACCCTGAGCTGTTTTCTTTCTACCCCTGCTGGCACTGGGAGAGAGAGCTCTGAATTTGAGGTGATTTTAAGCTTCAAGGAGTAGCTGACGAATATCAGAGCCTGATAATTTAACCCTCTGCAGAGTACAGACAATCTATTCATAATCATTCTATATGGAGATGAGCTAGTAACGCATTCAGGCTTATAAATCAAACCCAGGAGACGTGTTAGTGCTGTTGGCCTGAGCTTCTTGAGTGCTCTGTCTACAGGAAAATGTCTGTCTGACTCTTAGATGGGGCCAATTAACTTATAAAGACGCTCTTTCCTCTCACAGCAGCTCATTTGTTTACTTGGGCTCGCCAGCTGGTGCTATTTTCATTCTGGGAGAGGGGGCCAGGATGGTAAGAGATTTGTTGGAAGCCTGGGCTGCAGAGGAAGGGAAACTGGGCTCAGGAGAGGCAGCACCTTCATCAGCAGCCCAGTGAGGAGATTGGGGTTTAATAAACAGCTTCCCTGTGTCAGCTGTCCCCAGGCTTCGGAGTGTGTCCTTTCACTCCCATAAACGTGGCTGCCTTCTTTTGTCCCTGTTTTACTGAGCAGGGAGGGATAGCTGGAGCTCTGGCTCGGGCTCAGTCATGCCCAGGGTCAGGCTGTGTGGACACAGGAGCACATCCCACACTCCAGCAGCTTGGGAAGCAGCACCAGTGCCTGGTGGGGCTGGGAGGGTGATGCCAGCACCCAACAAAGCAGCTCTGCTCTTGCTTTGCTTTCTTCTGGCCTGCCCCATGCCATGTGGGGATGTCCGTGTGCTGGGAGCAGAATGGGATCTGCTTTGACTGTGCAGGATTTAAGGCGGTGGAAGGATGGGAGGCAGGCAGAGCTGGGAGCAAAGGGACATGGCTGGAGCACAGCCAGTGCAGAGCTGAGGTCGGTGCTGACACCAGAGGGTGGTGTGGTCTCACGCTGGAAAGCAACCGCTGGAGACACATTCGTGGTCTGGCACATTTGTAAGGAGAGGACTTGGAGAGAAGCTCACATTTATTTTTTCATAGAGATTTTTAATGTTTATTTTTTAACAGACTTGATTTCAATTTTTGTTTTCTACAATAATTCAATGTAAAAATCCCAGTATAATATACAACAGTTTGAACATGTGGAATAAGAAATCCAGCTTGGGGAGACATGTAAGTTCAGCTAGTTCCTAACACAGGTAGCAAATTCCCTCCTCCCTCCCCCAGATTTACCAGTCAGGAAGGCATATCAGCAGGAATGCTTTACAAATGTCACCCCTCCCTATAAAGACACTGGGTGCCTTGTCCCTGCAGTGGGACAGCCCCTCAGGCACATCCCCTAGGAAAGGGCATCATCCTATCCATGGGATGACTGGGAGCCTCCAACATGGCAAGGCAGAGTCTTGGAAGCGAGGCTGGCTGGCCCTTGTGCGTGAGTGACACAGGATGCTCTGGAAAGGCCCTGTGGGCAGGTCCTGTAGGGTTTAGAGCTCCCTTGGGATGGAGAGGAGACCTGTCCTCCCCTTGGCAGCAGTGCCAGCAGCCTTGTGCCCTACTACAGCCTGTTGGAAGGGGACAGCTGTGGCCCTGCAGGGCCCAGCCTGCCGGGAGGAAAACAAGGATGATGAAAGATTCCTGGCTCTTGGTCTGAGGGGACATCTCAGGGACCACTCACTTTTCAGGAAGCCTCTTTGGGATGGCCAATGGTAGTCAAGCAGCCTGGGAATAGTCCTGCTTGAACAGCCTGGAGTGGTCCTGCTCAAGCAACATGGGGCAGTCCTGCTTGGGCAACATGGGAAGGTTCTGCTCCAGCTACATTGGATGATCCTGCCCAAGCAGCCTGGAGAGGTCCTGCTTGAGCAGTCTGGGGTGCTGCTTCAGTCATGCCCAGGGTCAGGCTCAGTCAGCATGGGATAGTCCTGCTTTAGCAGCATTACAGTGGTCCTGCTGGTGTGGTCCTGCTCAGGCAGCATGGGATGGCCCTGCTTGAGCACAGTGGGATGGTCCGTGTGGAGCATGGTCTATGCTGGAGCAGTGTGTGGTGGGTCTGCTTGAGCACCATGGAGCAGCTGCAAGTGGCAGGGATAGTTCTTCATGTCCTGCAGCATCCCAAATAATGCATTCAAAGCCATTCCTGACCTTTCTCACCCATCTTGGAAATCCTTCACTGCTTGAAGTGGTCCCAAGGGAATCTAGTCAAGCTCCACGTTCCACATTAGTTATTGCTAATGTTAGATCAGGACATTGGTGACTTTATCTGGCTGAGTTACTGAAATCTTCCAAGGGCAGAGGTCATCCCCTTTCCCCCATGACTAGTTCCAGCTGCACTAGCCCTAGGGAGAAGTGTTTTCTGATGTCAGGAAGGGCCCTTCCTGTGTGCATCGGGTGGCTGAGCTGGTAGTGGCTTTCCTGGGTCGGTAAGGGATGGGATATAAGGCAGGAGAAGCAGGAAAAGAAGCAGGAAATTGCAGCTGGAGTCAGATGTGCTGGGAGTAAAAGACTACAGGGAGGAATGGGAGAGGTCAGGCTGGGAGAAGACTGGAAGTCAGGACAGAGGTAGGAAATAAAGGAGAATGTAAGGACAGTTAGAGAAGGAGATGTAAGGTAAGGAAGGATGGCTGGAGGTCAGGGAGGGGTGGAGAGGGAAATCTGTCAGGTTGGTGGGACATTTAGAGGATAAAGAGGGATAGGAAGGTGGGGAGAAGTGGAGGAGCATAGGGAGAAACAGGGAAACTATGGGAGGCAAATGACAGAGGATGGTGAGATAGCCAGAGGCTGAGAGGGACAGGGAAAGAGGTGAAACTGCAGGAAAAAGTATGGGGAACAATGGGAAGTGAAGGGTCACAGGAAGGACTGAGGTGGAGGAAGAAGTATGAGATGGAGGGTGAAGGAGATGGAAGACAGTGGAAAGAACAATGAAGAACAAAAGTGAGGTTGGGGAGGATGAGGAGATGAGGCAGATGGTAGGAAATGGAAGGTGAGGAAGGACAGGCAAATAGTGGGTGGTGTGAGGCATGAGGAAGGATGGAGGACAGTGGGAAGTGGAGGATAAAGAAGGCGGACAAAATGGAAGAGGAAAACAAGAAGATTAGATGGCAGGTGGTGGAGGAAGAGGATGTAGAGGAGATGAAAAAGAGGAGGCACGAGGAAACAGCAGGAGATGGACATGGATGACAGGAGGAACAGAGAGACACTAAGGGGATAGAAGGACTGGAGGGCAGTGGAGGAGGAAGAATGAGGAGACGGGAAATGGATAAGCACAAAGAGGAGACTGGAAATGTGGAAGTGGAGAAGGTGAATTTGGGTGACATTAGCAGTTGAAAGGATGGTGAAATGGTGGGAAGTGAGGGTGGATTTTGGGATGGGGAAGTGAAGGAGGTTGAGAGAAGAGATAGGAAGAGAGAAGAGGACGAAAAAAGATGTGGAGAAGATGAGGAGTAGAGGAGGTTGGGGTGAAGGTGGGAGCTACTGGAGGATAAACAGGGATAAACTGATAGTAAGATATAGAGGACAGTGGTGGTGGGAGCTGAAGAAGATGGTGAGATGACATGAATGTGAAAGGAAAAGCTGGAGGCAAAGCAAGGCAAAGATGGATGGGGCAGGGTGGAGGTGAAGAAGGAAAAAATGTGAGAAGGTGGTGAATGAAGATAAGGAAGAGGATGTGAATGAAGGAGCAGGTTAGAAGGATGGGATGGAAGTGTGGCAGGAAGACTGGAAGGTGGGATATGGAGGACAGTGGAGGAGCACAGGAAGGAGGGATGGGAGGTGGTCGGTGATGGACAACAAGGAGGGATAGGAGGCAGTGTAGGATGCAGGAGCACAAAGGGTGGCAGGGGACACAGCAGGTAATGGAGGAGCACAGCATGGCAGGGAGGGATGGGACACAGCTGGTGACAGCACACTGGAAGGAGTGTGGAAGGAGGGATGGGATGTGAAGGAAGTGGAGAGAACAGGGAGGGATTGGAGGTGGTGAGTGACAGTGGAGCACAAGAAAGGAAAGGACATGATGGAGGATGCGGGAGGACAGAAAGGAGGGACAGGACATGGTGGCTGATGGAGGAGCACAGAAAGGAAGGATGGCAGCTGGTGGGTGGTGGAGGAGGGTAGCAGGGAAGGATGGGACACAGTAGATGACTGCAAGGAAGGAGGGATGGGTAAACAGAAGAGCAGTGGAAGAAGGGTTGGGACATAAAAGAAGATACACAGGAGGGATGGGGTATGGTGGGTGATGTAACATGGGAAGGAGGAATGGGATGGAATAGGACAGGAAGGAGAAAAGAAGGTTGCGTTGGGTTAAGGTTGATGAAAGAGGCATGGAACATGGTGAATCAAAGAGCAGGGATAAAAGGGATGGGACATGAAGGATGATGGAAGAGCAAAAGAAGGAGGATGGGTTTTGGTGGGTGATGGAGGACCTCAGGGTGGGAGAGTTTAATGGAGTGAACCTTAGGGGAGGCTGGGACCAGCAGGTGATCAGGGAATCACAGAATCATTCAGGTTGGAAATGATCTCTGAGATCATTGAGTCCAACTGAGAGGCACAGGGAGACATGGGCAGCAGAGGAAAGGGGATGTGGGTGTGTGTGCAGGCGGGGCTGAGCTGCTGGGCAGGCTGGGATGGGACAGGGTACCCACGAGAAACACCACATCACAAGGACAATGCAGAGCTAAGGGGAGCCTGGTGTAGGGTGACAGTGCTGGCAGTGAGGACCTGCAGGAGGTGACAAGGAGCCCCGGTGGTGTGGCACAGTTGGGGTCAGCACATGGGGATGGTGTCAGGGACAGACAGGTGGGTGAGGAGAGGATGGGACACCACGTGTGGGCTGGGCAGCAAGGCAGGATGGCAAGAACAGAGGGACAGGATCACGTCAGCCCACACCTCCCTCTGCAGCAGCACTGCCCCACACAGGACAGGCTGCATGGTCCCCCCACCACAGCATGGGAAGGCAGCACCAAGTGTGGGGGTGAAGGGTTGCAGGGCCTTCATTCACACAAGAAACAGGAATGACACAGGGGTGCAGGATGGGGTGGGCAGAGAGCCTGTCATCAGGACAGAAGGTGCCCTTCATGCGACCTTGGCATGGGCTGGTGAGAGGAAGCAGGAGGACAGGGCAGGGGTTTTGCCCAAAACACCTCGGGTTTCACCCCAGGCTGGGCACTGGCATGTAGACAGGGGCAGAATCCATGGAGGGGCTGGAGTAGAATCAGCCACCTCAACACCTTAAGCACATTCTCCCCACAGATTCCTTGCCAGCCTCATCTCAGCCTCCCCAGGAAATGCCCAGCACCGCTATTTACAGAGTAAGACAGAACCGACCAATATTACAAATAATTAAAAGGCAGTTGTAAAAATGAGAAACCACATTCCAAAAAGTAGAGAGTCTTTTAAAAAAAAACAAACCAAACCAAAACCCCGATTATCCACGAAAATGCTAAAAACCAGCCCGAAAGGATCTATGTACAGCAGGAGATTGCCCGTGGCAGTTCTGGACCCAACTCCTCCGTGGCAGGCAGGGAGGCAGCCTGGCCCTGGCTGCTGGTGAGGGTGGGCAGTGCCTGCCCTGAGTCCCCCACCCGGGTGATGAGGGTCCCCCAGGGGCCAGCTGGGTGCTGCAGGAGCAAAAGGCCATCGGTGCTGGGCCTGCTGGGCCCTGGCTGATGCTGGTGTGTCCGGGGACACAGGCAGTGAGTGGCTGTCGTGGAGATGCTGACGGAGGCTGCGACGTGGCAGTGATGCAGCAGCTGCTGCGGGCAGCGAGCAGCTGGACAGGAGAGGGCAGCAGCCTCGGCAGCACCAGCAGTTTTTAAGAGAAACTGCACGATGACAATGTGCAGAGGCCCTGGAAGCAGCGTACAGAGCTCCAGAGCAATGCACAGAGCCCGTGGAGTGGTGTACAGAGCTCCTGGAGCAATGCACAGACCCCTTGGAACAGTGTACACAGCCCCAGAGCAATGCAGAGCCCTTGGAGCAGTGTACAGAGCCCCCAGAACAAGGCACACAGCCCCAGAGCAATGCTTTGAGCCCCAAGAACCTGCAGGCAACTCCATCTGGATGAATCCGTGCCTGGCCCCTGGCAGACAGCTTGAAAATAGGTCAGGCAGCTGCCTCAGAAATCTGTTCTCTCCTGGAGCTGCACAGAGGCACCAAGGCTGCTCTGTGTTGGGCTGGGTCGCAGTCCCCAAGCCCCAGGAGCTCTGCAGTGCTGTGGGGGCTGTGGCTGCTGCTCCCTCCCTCCCTGGGTAAGGCTTTTTCTGGTGATGACGGAGGGACACACGGCACAGACCGCGGGCCACGCTGCAGCCTCCCAACCCACAATCTCTTAATCCAATTGGTGCCTCTCCAATGTAGCTCATTTCGGTATTTTTAAAATGCACTTGGTTTTACATTGCAGGCTGTCCGGAGTTGGGCAGAGCCAGAAGTGGAGGAAAAAAAAAAGAAAAGAGAAAAGAGAAGGAAAAAAAAAAAGAAATATGTATATTCAGCACTTGGAGGAGAAATAACTTTAAGTGGCCCCAAGCAGGGAGGTGGGTGCAAGGCAGGGGCACCACGGTCCCTGGGGAGCAGGGGATGTGCACACACACACACACACACACACACACACACACAGAGGCACAGGTCACCTCTCCCCATAGCACCCAGCAATCCAAGCTCTGCAGCTGGAGGAGCCCAGGGACCACCCGGACCCTTGCCAGCTGCGAAGGGCCTCAGCAGCACCCCCAGAGCACAACGGTGGCCGGGGAGGGCCCCCAGCCAGCCCAGCCTGGGTGACCACAGGGAGCCTCCCACCTCCTTCCTGCCGGGGAAGCACAGCAGCTGATGCAACCTCGAGGCAATCCTCGAGGCAATCAGCCCTCGAGAGGCTGGCAGGATGCACGGAGCCCAGGCAGGGCGGGCAGGGCAGCAACCAGCACCCTCCATCTGCAGCATCACCCCTCGGCCAGGGCTTCCCACAGCGGCCCTGCTGTGCTTCAGCACAGTCCTCCCTGTCGACACCAGCAGCCTCTCCTGGCTGCTCTCCCTTTCTCAGCACCCTTGGCACAGCAGGGTGGCAGGTGACATTCCCGGCGTGGTGGCACCAGCCAGGACCCCCCAGTGCCAGCAGCGGGTCTCTGCATAGGCAGGAGGTGATGGAATGGTGTCCCCGCACCCCGGGGCTACCGGCAGCCTCCGGCTCCACATCTGCTTCGTAAGCGTCCCCGGGGCCGAGGGGACGTTTAGGAGACAGATGAGCCCCCGCGGGCTCAGCGCGGGCGCTCTTCGGGCAGGACAGTGGATGGCAGGCACGCTGCGGCCCCCGGCCCCCCGTCCTCACTCACTCGAGGCCCCCGGCTTCTCCTCCGCCCTGGGGGGCTCCGCGGGGTGCAGTTTGCACTTGGAGGGGGAGTGGCGGACCGCAGAGCGGGAAGGCCGGGCAAAGCAGGAGGTGAGGGACTGGGAGCTGCAATCGCACGCCGTGTCCTGCAAAGATAGACAGGGCACAGCAGGGTTAGAGGGGTCAGGCACCCTGTCCCCCGCCATGGCGGGACACCCCGGGGCGCTCCGTGCCTCGTTACCTCGCTGGCTATGGCCGAGATGAGGTCGGGGTCCCGCAGGGCTGCGTCCTTACTGCCCTGGCCAGGGGACGAGGGCTTGGGGTCCTCGCAGCTGCCCTGCTTGAGGACCTTCTTGTTCAAGACGCGGGGGAAGTTTTCAGCTGGGTGGTGGGTGGTGGGGCTGGGGTGCTCCGCTCTCTTGCTCTCCTCCCCAGTGGCCTCCTTCTTCTCCTGGGGTGCAGTGGGGCTCTGCGCCCGCCCACAGACATTCCTGAAGAACTCCTGCACGAGGCCGTACTTGGGTGCTTCGGGTTTGGCCCGGCTGCTCTCAGGGCAGCCCGGCTTCCAGATGGATTCGGTGCTGCCCGCGTGCTCCACCACGCTGAACAGGCTGGACAGGCCATCGTTGATGTTGCTGAGGACGGGGCTGTCACGGGTGGTGGTGGAGCGGGCCCAGGCAGAGCCATTCTGCTTGCTCTGGTGCAAGTTCCACAGGCTCCTGTCCTTGGAGGCATCCAGCTTGGAGGAAGACCTCCTCTGGAGCTTTGGAGAGCCGTATTTTGGGGAGCAGCACGGCCGCTCGATCCTGGAGTGGACCTTATCCAGGGAGGAGGAGATCTGCTTGCTGCGCACGGACACGAGGGAGGAGCTGCGTGGGGACCAGCTCTTGCCATGCACGCTGGCGCCACGGGGCAGGTCGGTCTGGAGGCCCACGCTCACCGTCTGGATGGTCTGTGTGCCCACGTGGGCCAGCCCCACTGTCTGGCTGGAGGTGCTCTTCACCTTCCTCTCGAGCGAGCTGGAGCAGATGGCCTGGCGCACGCAGTTGGTGATCTCCTTCATGTCGTCGCTCATGTTGCCGGAGATCTCCAGGTCGTGCAGCGAGGGGGGGAAGCGCGGCACTGGTGGCACGGCGCTGTCCCCCGTGCCACTGTCCAGCAGCTCCTGCTGCTGCTTGGAGAAGTTGCACAGCCACTGGCTGTAGGTGCCCTCGGTGCTGGCAGACTCCTCGGGCTCCTTCGGCTTGGCCATGGTGAACAAGAATCCAGGCTCGATCATGATCTTGCCCTCCTTGTTGTGCACCAGGGGTGCCTCCAGCCTGCGCACCACCGGCGGGCTGTAGTAGATGCGGATCCCTGTCTTGTCGGGCGCCGTGTAGCTCCTCTGGATTTGTTTCTGAGCTGGGTCGTGCCCAGAGAGACTGCTTGCCTGTGAGTAGTCCCAGGAGCAGATGTCCAGCTTCTCCTTGGCCAGGCTGTCAGGGGCAGGTTGTTCGATATTCACATATGTACAGTTTGAAGAAGAAAGGCTGGTGCTGTCCCGGATCCCGTTAGGCAGCATCTGGGTGGTTGAGGATGCTTTTTTGCCCCGGGCATGGTCACCCAGCCCTGGCACATTCTTTCCAGGGAGGTAGGGAGAACAGTCGAGCAAGCTTTCAAACTCTGACATGGAGGAAACAGACTTGGTCCTGTGGGAAAAGGAGGATGGAGATAAAAAGGGGGCAGGGCAGCTGGGCGACAGCTGAGGCACTCTGCTCCCACCCCAATGGGACCTTCCTGGATACCCAGTCTTGCTCCTCACAGAGAGCCTTCTGCTTCCAGGACTGTCCTGGAACATGGCTGCATCTCCCCATGACTCTCAGGGATGTCAAGCCCAGCAGCCCCTTCTATGTTCCAGGAACCACAGAGGCACCAGCACACTCACCTTTTGAGGTTGGTTCCCTTGGCTTTTGCTTCAGAGATTGTCTCCTTGTCTGTGATTTTCTCATTGAGAGCCTAGGAGGGCACAGGAGAAAGCTCCAGGGTCAGCAAGCACAGGACCAGAGCACAGACCAGAGAGGGGCTGGAGCTCAGGGGCTGCATCCCACTCCCCTTCCTCACACACTGAGGCACAGCAGTCCCAGGACTGCATGGGGCTTGCTGCAACCACATCTATTTAAAATCAGCTTTTTTATAACCCAACAGAAGCTCCTGGGGTTCAGCCATGCCCTTCACGCTCTCATTCTCCTGGTGCTCTCCCTTGCAACCTCATTTGCTGTTTAAGGGGGTGTTAATTGGGGTTCACACACCCTCCCATCTAACCCTTAGCACAGACCTGAGCCCTAAAAGCAGTCCACTCTCTCTTACCCACCTCTTTCCAGTTGCTGCCGTGCTTCTCCATTTCAGAGTGCTTCAATGCCCATGGATTGGATCCTTTCTGCAACTGGAGAATGTATTGGTCACTCAACAGGTGCAACATGAACCTCTCTGGGCAAGCAAAAGCATGAAACATTCTTGGGCAAAGCAGCAGAGGCTGGAGGACATGTGCGGGATGAGGGACACCATACCTGGTTGAGTTTGTTCTGCAGGTCCTTTGCTTGCTGCTCTGCCTGCTGCTGCTCCTCCTTGAAGCGAGCCAGCAGCTCCACCTTCTCCTGGTTCCAGTTCTTCTCGCTGATCTGCAGCTGCTTGGTGAGGTCCATGACAGCGCTGTAGGACTCGGCCAGGAGATGCTGGTGCTCCTCACGCTCCCTCTTCAGTGCCACCTTCCAGTCTGGCAGCGCACGCTCTGCGATCCCTTTGCCAGCCTTTGACTCCAGCTGTGGGGACATGGTGGTGGCTGGGAGGGACCCATGGCTCCAGAGTGGTGCTGGACATCTCCAGCAAACAGGCAGGGCTGCGGGCATCCTGCTTGCCAGTGCCAGTCCCATGCTGCCAGGCTGGGCAATAACCATGTCCCCAAGGATGTGATACACACAACATGGCTTGCCCATGGCACAGCCAACCCATGGCTTGCAGCCACATCATGCCAGCCAGCCCAGCAGATGGTCACCCAGCAGGACACAGGCTGAATGTCCTGCCTGCCCGGCTGTGCTCCTGCCTGCAGGACATGGCTCCTAGAGAGGAGCAGCATCACCTGCAGTGCTGCTACAGCGGCCCCCAAGGATGCAGCACCACTGGGGTGCTGCCACCATGGCTGTTCTGGTCGCTTTTGAGGAGGAGGTATGGGAACTGGGGACTCATGCTCTGCCAGGAGAAATCCCGCCTATAAAGTGCTGATGTCTGTGCTGGGGAGCAGAGCTGATGTACAGCCATGGGCTGCTGCCAGCACAGCACAAGTGGAAACCTCTCAGCATTGGGAGGGCAGGGCTGAGGGACCAATGGGACTCATCCAACGGGTAGAAGCTTCCCGCAGGCTGCCCTACCTTCACTTCCTGCTTTCCCTTCTGCAGCATCCGCAGGGATCCTGCACCTTGGGGTGGGCTCTTATGCTGCTCTCAGCTGCCTGCCCTCAGGAGGGATGCTGAGCCCCTGTCCCATCCCACCCCCCCCAGGTAGAGGAATAAAGAGCATCCTCTGCTGCTCCACAGTCAGATTTCCATGCCAGCCCCGTTGCCATGGAAACTCTCCTGCCTGAGCGGCTGCTAATTAAGATTCCCACAGTGCCACCCTGCTCCCAGCCCAGTGCTTGGCACGGGGCACAGGCAGGCCCCCAGCCCCCCAGCAGACATGGGGAAGCTCTGCCAGCCCACAGGGTACCCGGGGCTCCCACCTGGGCGATGTGGCACTTGAGTTCAGCACGCTCCATCTCCCAGGCAGCCTTGGCTTTGGTGAACTGCTGCTGCAGCTCGCTGGCACCACGCCGCTCCTCTCGCAGCTCCGTGCACAGCTCCTTCAGGGTCACCTTCATGTCTGCCAGAGTCTTGATGCACTCGTTGGGCTGCAGGAGAACAGGGGTGAACACAGGCAGCAGGAGGGGACCCAACAGGTGGGGCTATGTGGGAGCTGTCCTCTCTGCACCCCAGCACTGCAGGCTGCTGCCAAGGTAAGGGACAGGGGAAGCCACCAGGGCAGGGGACCGTCCTCAGGGGTGGCGAGGACGTGTGCTGGGGAGGAGCATCCCCACCCAGCCATGCACCCCAAGAAGAGCCACCACCCCATGCCACGCAGCCACAGCAGGGGCTGATCCTACCCTGATCCACCCCCTGGGCTCGTGGGGACCCTGCTCACCGTGTTTGGGGTCCAGGTGTCCCCAGCACACATCTTGTTGTCTGCCTGTTGCTGCGGGGCTAGCTCCTCCTCTTCCAGCAGCAGGTACAGCTCCTTCATGCTGTTCACCTGTGGGTGACACAATGCCTGGGGTGATACAGAGACCCACAGCCTTGGTCAGGGCAAACAGGCATGAGGGACACACCCAACACTACGGTCTCCCCTCCATGGCAGCCCACTGTACCTCCAAAAAGTCCTCGCCCTCACTGTGTACCACCTTGCCCTGGCGCCAGCGTTTGAGGAACCACTTGAGCTTCATGAAGAGCAGAAGGAAGCTCTGCCTGAACTGCTGTGACTCCTGCACCAGCAGATTCTTTTCCTGGCTCCAGAACTTCTGTTCCAGCCTCCTCTGCAGGTTCAGGCTCTGCAGCTCAAACTCCCGTCGCAGCAGTGCTTTCTGGTGGTCCTCCTTCAGCTGTGGAGAGACCAGTGGCTCCAGGACAGGCACTGGTGGCAGCAACGTGATGCCTCCCCCCCAGGGTATGGGCTGAGCCTGGTGCCAGCCCCATATCCCCATCCAGGGGACCTGCACCACCCTGGGAGCATGCTGGGGACAGCAGGGCCATTGAGGCAGTCCCATGGGGGAAGCCCTGCATGGCTTCATGCCCATGTGCAAGGTGTGCTCAGCCTTGAAAATGGGACATGCTGTGTGTGCTCCCAGGTGACACCCAGGGCCCCACGTGAGTCACAGGGCTGGGGCTGGAGGTGGTACTGTTATGGGTTGAGGACAGCTGTCTCTCAGGGGCAGAGGATGTTACCAACTCACCTGGCAGATCTTCTGTGAGAAGTTGTCCACCTCATCCTTCCTCAGCTGCCTCTCCTGTGAGAGCTGCTCCTGCAGTCCCCGCAGGCTCTCGTTGGCCTCTGACAGCACCAGCTGCAGCTCCTTCATCTGTAACAGCCCAGGAAGGGGATGGGAAAGGTGGCCTGCACGTCCCTGTGCCCCTCCCTGACTAGGCTCTACAGCTTCCCTTGTCCCCAGCTCTCCAAAGGGTTAATCCCATCCCACAGCCCTGTCCCCAACCCCGCTAGCCCAGGGGACGTGGCTCCCTGCCTGTGCCATACCTCGGTGGCGTAGGAGTCGTTCTCCTCAGCCCGGCAGGTTTTGTAGCTCCGGGGATGTGTGGGGTCCATGTCCTTGGTGTGGGGGATGCGGAAAGGGTCGGCGTCCCTAAAATCAGGCTGCTGCATGCGTGGGCAAGTTAATGAGAACAAACCAAAAGAGCGGGAAGAAAAAAAAGCCAGAAAACAAAACAATGGGTCTCCGAAACAGTAAAGAACTACAAGACGACAAAAAGGATGAGGAGGAGAAGGAGCTTCATCACCATGGCGGGAGACAATGCGGAAACCAAAAGGAAACACAGGATGAGGAGACACGTGGCCTGGATTGTTTGGGGAAAGGGGAAAAAAGAGAGAAAGAGGGAAAAAATGTGCAAACACCAGTTACGGTGCCATGCAGTGACTGGGGGAGACTGGGACCTCGGGCTGGGGGGACCACATGCAGAACAATAGGACTCTGAACAAGTGAGTGTGCTCCAGAAAGGGGCTTGTGCCTGCAGCCCCAGCCACCACTGACACTCCTGGCACCCGGCACGAGCTGGGACCCCTGAGAACAGCAGGACAGCAGGGCATGAGCGGCTCTGCACTGCTCCCAAAGTGTTCTCCCTTGGTTGCAGATTTGCCCTGAAGCCTTTGCTCTCCAAATTACCCTGCCTGGGTACCTCTGGGGACAGAGGATTCTGGCAAGTGGGGTCCCTTCAATTTGGGTGGCTTTCAGGGGCTGCAGACTGCTCTCCTCCCACCCAGCTTATCCCAAACAAGCAAAGAGCTGAAACACAATGTTGGGCGAAGGCAGTGAGAGCAGCCAAACAATCAGGCCCTGCTAAGGTGAGATTGCACCTGACAGCCCCTGGCCATGGGCAGGAGAGCCTTGGCACAACCAGCCTGTGCCAAGATGTCCACTGCCTCCTGCCCTGGGCACACTCTGTTGCAGCAGAGTCCTACCTTGTCCCCAGTGCCACTGGCATGCAGTGAGGTGTTAGTTTGGATTTTGCTCTGGAGAGGCAGGAGGGAGGTTACATTGGGGATCAGGGTTTGCTCCGTTAAAGCAGGAGGAAACGTGGTGGCAAATAAAGCAGCAGCTGCTGTGAGGGATGTGGGAAGAAGCCATACCTGGAAGTCGGAGGCATGCTCCTTCTGCAGCACCTCTTTGGTGACGTCGTGGCTGCTGGGACTGGAGAAGGGGAATGAGTCCATGTGCTCCTTGAAGCCACCGGTGAGGTGGTCCACCTTCCTCACAAAGCAGCCCAGGTCCTGCTGGAGCACGCCCAGCCGCATCAGCAGCACGTTCATCAGCTTGGCATCACTGGGGCTGTCAGCAGCGCTGCCCACCGCCTCACCCAGCAGCACCCCCGCACACTCATTGTCCAAGCAAGCCTTGAGCCCCGAGGTGAACCCGTTGGCATCCGAAATCAGGACATCGATCGCTTTACTGACCAGTGTGGCCTGGTCCCGGATGCCCAGCAAAGTCTCCAGGTCCTTGGGCTTGAGGAGCTTGGCAGGGCCATCGGGCACCTTCCCACTGCCCAGCCCCCTGTCCTGCCCATCAGCCTCGCTGCTGCCCAGGCCGTCCCTCCAGCCGGCGGGGGGGACGCACTGTGCCGAGTCGCCGGCCTCGGCGTCGGTCTCCAGCATGGGCCGGGTGCTCTGGCAGGAGGCCAGGTCGCAGCGCTGCAGGTTGGAGAGCAGCACCCTGTTCTCGTACTGCAGCTTCTTCACCTTGCCGCTGAGCTCGCTGATCTGCACCTTGGCCGTGGCCAGCTCCTCCTGCGAGGGCTCGCTGACCACCGAGCAGCTGTCCTCGGACAGCGTCACGTCCAGCTCGTGGTCAGACTTGTACTTGGTCAGCTCGTTCAGGAGCAGCTTGTTCTGGTCCTCCAGCTCCAGCAGCGAGCGCCTCAGCAGCTCGGCCTCCTCCTCCACGAACTGCAGGTGCCGGCGCAGCTCCGCCACCGTGTCCCCTGCGTCCCCGCAGCTCGAGACGCCCACCAGGAACCGCGAGTCCTGCCCCGGCAGCTCCCTGTCCCCCTGGCCCTTCATGTCGTCCATCTCTGCCCGCAGCCCGCGATTTTCCACCTCCAGCTCCACTATCCTCCGGCTGAGGATGTTGGCTTCCTCCTCCACCAGCTTGAGGTGGACTTTCAGCTCAGCCTCCCGGGAATGGGGAGAGTCAGCCAGCTCCTCCACGGAGAGGGAGCTGTCGAGGTCCCCATACAGGGACCTGTACTTCAGCAGCTCCTCCTTCATGCCATCGTTCTCCTTGGCCAGCTTGGTCAGCTTCTTGCACATCAGGGCTGACTCCTCCTTGGCAAAATGCAGCTGGCACTTCAGGTCTGCACTGTCCTCCTGGGGACCAAGAGAGGCTGGGTATTAGAAAGATGCTCCCAGGGGCCACGGTGATTCTCAAAGAGCCCTGGAGACATGCCACCCTCCCACTCCAGTCATCTCAGGGAAGCTGCTGGCTCTGCTCCTGGATGGGGAAAAGCTTTGAGACCCATCCAGGAGGCTTTCAGGGTGAGCCTGGAGATGGGACAGGATGCCCTGGATGAGGAGACCTGTGGGTCTTGCCCCAGGAAAGACACTGAGCCACCACCAGGATGTTTGGACCAGGTCCAGCCTGATCCACAACAGGGGAGAGGGGAAGGGAAAGCTCTCAAGACTCCACAGGGTTACTAAGGTTTCCTCCCCAAAACTGGCAGTGCTGCCACTGCAATGCCCTCGTAAGTGCCCTGCTCCTCTTGCTCAGCCCCCCACTGGCATCACAGGGCAGAAAAGCAGCTGAAAACCTCTCAGAGTCCCAACCCCCAGCCTTGCTGCCACCACCTTGCCAGGGCACTGAAAACCCAGGCAAAGCCTCAGCATCAGCTCACTAGTCCCTTCCCAAGCCCCTCTGCTTCTCAGGACCGTTTCTTCATGTGTTCCTTTTTTATTTAGCAGTTAGGATCTTGGCTGTTTGCCCAGACAGACTGTTTCTCTGCTCTGGGAGCTTTTTGGATGGAGGACCAGGATTTCCTGACGTCCAGCTTACAGCTTCCCGTGCCCTGGGGTCACTCGAGTGCTCTGAGCTCTGGCATGGTCAGTGCCAGGAGGGACCTTCTGGGCTGTGACCCTCACCTCACTGCACCCGCTGGAGCTGGCCACTGCTGGAGGTGGTCAAGCCCTTTGGCTGGGTGGCTGCTGACCCTGGCAGCCCTCTGCCTGGCTGAACTCACCCCCTCTCCCCTTTCCTTGTCTGGAAAAACAAGGTGTTCCCTTCTTTGGGTGCTCTGGACCCCCAGCCCCCCCAGCCACGCCCACACTCACCCCAAACCCTGCAGCAGTATTTACTCTGCAGACTTCCTGGACTGCTCATAACAAGCCTAGGGGTGATGGAAAGCAGGTTCCCACGAGTTTGGGGTGCCATTTCATTCCCTAAATGTCCTGCTGTGACCACAGGAACCACCCTGCTGCACTTCCATGCTGTGCACCAGGACACGACCTCACTAAGGCGCATTAAAGCTGTGCCCCCCTAATTAGGTGAGGAGATTAGGGGAGGGCTGGTGCGGCAGGGCAGACATGACCTCAGTTCCTGTTTTTCCAGGGGAAAAAAAAGAAAAAGAAAAGCAGCGACCCAGTGTGTCCCTCTATGCCTTGGTATCAGCAAAGAGACACACACACATCCCCGAGACCACCTGGAGTGCTCCTGGGGTCTGGGCAAACCTCAGTGTTGAATCAGTCCCCTCCCAGCTCCATTTTCAGGGAGTGCTGATGCTCACCCAGCACAGCCAGGCAGGAAAGAGGCCCAGGAAGCCACAGATGAGTCACAGCATCTATGCCTGCAGGGCTACCAGCCACAGGGAGCTGATGGGGGCCACATCGAGGGGCATCTGCACCCGGGGAAGCCCAGAGTTCCTGGAGCATTGGTCCCACCACAGAACTGGGGCCACCCTGACCCCAAGCTGAAGGGTCTTAGCTCCATGGGGGTGTGGGAAGCAGAGGGGGTTGGGGTTGTTTCCTGCCCCAGGAGGAGGCAGATGAGGGCCTTCAGCCTCAGGAAGGAGGTGATGGAGGAGCCCACTCAACTCAGGGCAGAGCTGGCTATAAGTGCTCTCTGGGGAAATGACGGGAAGGATGCTGGGACCATCAGCTGGCCAGAAAGGGCTTTCAAGAATGGAGTTAACAGGAGGTGATAAATAAAGACTGAAAGGGAAAGTCTTTGAGGGCCTGGGGGTCTCTGTCCTGTAGCTGCACAGAAGGGCTTGTGCCAAGGACACAGGCCACCCAAACCCCTTGGATTGCTCAGGGTTCCTGCCATGAGACACTCAGCAACATGTCAGGAGTGTCTTTACATGGTCTGCCTCCGTGTCCCAGCTTTGGGGGAGCAGATCTGCTCCCCAAAATAAACCCTTCAGTTCTTTTGCCTCTGAAAGAGGATTTTTCCTCTTGCCTTTCTATCCCTGCAACAGCAGCTCTGCCTCTCCAAGCCCTGGTAACAGCATTAGCGAGTCACAGCAGCTCAGCTCAACAGCAAGTGACAGCTGAAATCCTGCTGCCAGCAGCAAATCTCCCTTCCCTGTGCTGCCCCAGCAGCCTGTGAGGGGCAGGAGTGGTGTGGCCTCCAGCCATCCCCACAGGGACCCTCTGCTCCCCCAGATGCTATGAAGCTCCCAGACCACCCCCAAACACAGCTGCTGGCACTGGCAGGAGGGACACGGGCTGCAAAAGCCACAGGAGCAGAAGCAGCTTTGCAATGTAAAAGCCAAACTCCTTCAGCTCCTTACACAGGGAAAGGGTTAAAGCCACAGCCTGGCCACTGCTGCTCCATTGATAAATGAGACAAGGGAGCGGTTGAGGACAAAGAGGATGGCCCAGCACATCAATCCCTCCCTTATGCAGGGGCTCTGAGAGGCAGGAAAGCTCTGCAAAGCCCTGCAAGAAGGGGATGGCACTGCCATGCCCAGATTTACTCCTGGTCTGGGCTCAGCCTCCAGCTGGCACCATGACCTGAGGAGTTGGTGGGACACTGGGGCATGCCCTGGGTGCTCAGGTGCTGATACCTGCACTGATGGCTTCTTCTCAGTCTTGCCCATGGAGCGAGACCCCCGCTTCTTCAGGGAGTTCTGCAGGAAGAAGAGAGATTTATGACCCACAGCAATGGCACTGCACCCCAGCAGCGACAGACAGACAGACAGATTCAGTGTGGGTGCACATTGGCACTGACATTCACAGGTGCTCGTGGACTCCAGGAAAACACGAGCCCTGGTGGGCTGAGGGAGGCCCTCTGCTTTGAGGGAGCTGCACTGGCAAGCATCACATCATGAGGTTTGGCCAGAAATTCCCCCTGCAGGCAAACGAGCAGTGAAAAAGCAGGAGTGAGCAGGAAATGAGCCATGGAGAGTGGAGAGGCTGAGTCACTGTCCCTGTCAGGGCTGGATGGAGCACAGAATCCAACCCCCACTCCAGGCCAAGGGACAGCTCTCAGGACATTCCAGTGTGAGAGCAGCAGATGATGACATTCCCCATCACCTTTTCCCCAAGCAAGGGACATGTCCTGGTCCCTCAGCAGCACGATGCTGACTCTGCTGTCAAGGTCACAAGGGGACACAAGGGACAATGTCCAGGCTAGTGAGCACAGCTAGGAGGTGGGGAAGGCAGACAGAGCAATAAGGCAGAACAAAAGCATGGTAAAATTGCGGGTGCCCAGAGCAAAACCAGTTATCTGGGAAAGGGAGCTGGGGCAAGACCCTCAAGAACATCCACACAGCCTCCCATGAGCACCGGCTGATCCATGCAGCTGCCCTGGACCTATTTCCAAACTGGTGCTGAGGCCCAGCAGCCAAAGAAAGCAGCTGTGAAATGTAAGCTGCTGCCTGTGCCAAGGTGCCGGGGCTCCAGGCTTTCCTATTAAGGCCACGACCATCCCTGGAGCTGCTGGAGCTGCAGAGCCTCTCCCAGGGGCTGGTTGTGCCACATCACATCCCTCCCCCCACTGTGCTGGGGACTGGGCTGGCAAAGGGCAGCACCAGCCCCAAACAGCCCCAGGCACAGCCCTCTGGGGCAGATGTGGCTGTCAATGCTGGGGTGGCCACGCCTGAGGGTCCCATGGCCAAGCTGGTGTGACAGGCTTGGCATGGGGTACCCACACCGATCCCATTCTTTCCTACCCCTTTAGGAGACAGAAGAGGGGAAAATGCCTGTGCCTTCGGGAATGATCCCCAGACAATTATCCAATTATGGGAGAAACTTCTTGGAAGGGAGGAATAATCAGCCCCGAGGGGTGAGTGCAGCCCTGTGCAGTCCTGGCTCTGGCTGCTAACAAGCTCTGCCAGGCTCTGTGCCCTGCAGCAGCAGGGAGGAGGAGGGCTTTTAGCTCACTTTGTCTAATGTTTGCCTAATTAGCACTCTGCAATCAGTGAGTAACCCCAACGCCCTTGCTAGCCTGGGGATGTGCCATACTGAGCTTGGGGACCATCTCTGAGCCTGTGCCAGCCCGCAGTGTCCCCAGGGCTCAGGCAGTGGCTGCCTCTCGGAGCTCCCCATGCTGACCACACAACCATTTCCCTGCCTGTTTTCCGAGTGTGGGAGAGCTCCAGCCCAGCTCCCGCTGCTGTCATTTGTTATTCAGCTCGCACTCCCAGCTGCAAGGGAAACCCATTTCACGGCTGTTAGCAGGGGATGCACAGCCCAGGGACCAGGCACCCGGTGTGGGGGATGCTGCTCTGTGTCACCGGTGTGGGGATGGCTGAGAGGGGATGGTACAGCTGGATCCTGCAGCTTCCCAGGCGCTGGGCTCGGCTTTAAGCAGGGATGGCCCCCGAGATCCCAAGCTGAGATCCCAAGCCATGTGCAGGAAGCAGGGTGGGGGAAGTGAGAGCCTTCCCTTGGCTGTGTCTCCTCCCCCACACTGCCCTGACAGCTCAGCCAGAGATGCATCCCGAGGCTCCCCGGGGACCAAAGGCATCCCAGGCAGTAGGGAAGTGGGTTACAAGGGCTGCAACGGCTCTCAAGTCCATGCTGTCACCAGGATGCCTTTCCCATCACCAAGGCTGACACAGATCCAGGCCAGAAGCTGGTCCCAAACATAGCAAGACATGGAGTGCCCTGGACCTGTACATATGGATACATTTGTGGCTGCCCAGGACACAGATGAGATTGTGCACCCACCCAGCTCCACAGCACCACTGGGACACCAGTGCTGGGACATCTCAGCCCAGTTTGAACCGGCAGGATGTGGTCAGGATACAGCCAGCACCAGGCACTCTGCCAGGGACAGGGACCTCACACATCATGCGGAGCTTTGCCCAGATGGAATTGGGCATGGCCCAGGGGGCTGGGCTGAGCAGGTGGCCAGGGATATATAAAGTGTCCCAAGTGCCACAGTGGGGAAGTCCTGTAGCCCTGGACGGGGCAGAGCCAGCCTGTGCCCGCAGGGTGGGATGAAGCATGCCAAGGGCAGGTGCTGCTCGGGTTTCACAAGCATCTGTAGCAAGGTTTAGGTTTCAGTGACTCAAGCAGTGCTGGGGGATCCCATGAGCCAGGGTCAGGACACCTGCTATGAGCAGAGCCCTGGGGATGCCTTGCAGTCCCCCTCCTGTGTCCCACTCACCTCTCTGAGCTTGTCCATCTCGTTCTGCACCACCTGCTTGGCCAGCTCGGTCTCGATGAGCCGCTGCCGCAGGTCCTCGTTCTCCTCCTCCAGCCTGATCCTCTTCTTCTCCACCACCTCCAGCTCATTGTGGAGCCGCACTGAGACGTCCTTGGCCACCTGGGGACACAACAGGGCTCTCATCAGACTGGGCACAATGTGCAGGGGGCTAAGACTACACCTCCTGGGCACCCACAGTCCTCATACAGAGCTCACCAGGCAGTTACTGAGACTCTCTGGAGGGGGGAGTGACCTGGCCCTTATGTCTGTCCCCTCAGTCATGTGCTGTGACTGCTCTTGTTCCTTCACCAGCTGCAAGGCTGCTCTGCATCCCCATTCCCTGGCCAAATCCTGTCTTCTCCAGCCCTAGCATGATGCTGGGAGATGTTCATCACCTTTTTCCCATATCACAAAGCTGGAAAAGCCCCCAGAAGGCTGGAAGAGCTGGTAGGCAGCAGCAGAGCAGGAAGCCTGTCGCTGCAGGCAGCAGCTGTGCTGGTCAGGAGAAAGGCGAGCTGCTGCATCACATTACAGAAAAACCAGCAGCTGCCCCGGGTAAAGGGTGCCTACATCCACCCCAGAGCTCCCCCTCTCCAGATCCCTGCACGGGAGCAGTCCCCAGAATAAAGGGAGCTTAATCACATGAAACATTCACTGCTGCATTTGCAGGACAGCAAATATTGTCCCAAATGCCAGTGGTCTCCTGCACAGCCTGGGATATCAGCACTGTGGAGGCAGCAGCAAGCCCTGCTGCAGGGCTGGGGGATCTCAGGCCACGGGGTCAGGCTCCTGCTCCCCCGAGGATGGGCTGTGCTTTCTTTCCCAGAAAGGAAGAAGCTGGAGGGGGTGTTTTTGGCAGCAGCCACCCAAGGCAGGGGGGAGCTGCTGGGTGGTTTGGAGAGGGGATTGGGGCCCCAGCAGGGATGGGCAGTGAGGAGGGTTCACAGCCCCACACTTGTGGCACATCTTGGCTCCAGGACCGGCTGTTTTCTGCTCAAAAAACAAAAGTTAGTCCTCGAGCTGCTGCACATCCATCCCGAGCTGTCTCCAACTGCCACTGCACCCCCTCTTGGCAGCAGTCTCGCTGGTGAGAGCCCTCAACAAACACTCACCAGGCTCCTCGAGGGCAAAGCAACGTCACCCTGCAGAAATCCTCTTGTCCCTGCCCCATACCCGCGTGCCACCATGCCTGGGGCTCTGCAAGGTTTTCCTGATGGCCGAGAGAAGCAGCTCCCAAGCCTGCAGGGTTCTGGTCCTCACACTCCCTCCCTGTACACTCATGATGCTCCATCCTGCAGTGGTGGCCCCATCACATCCCCATAGGAGCAGGATAAGGGAGCTCAGCCCCAGGGCACAGGGCTGGGCTGGGCTCCAGCCTGCACAGGATGAGCCTCACATATGCCACATTCTCAGGCATTGCTGGTCTTCTCCACCACCAGGATCTCCTCAGACCACCTGTGAGCTGGAAGCACTGCTCCCCACTTCCCACATCAACAATGCTGGCAGGGAATTACGATGTCTCCAACAAAACTGCACATCACCACAAACTGCACATCCTCAGAGAGCTCCCCGCACCTCCACATCCACAACTCATCAAAACCCCCTCTGGGGGCTGCCTGGGTGGGGAGGTGCCCTCGCAGGCTGACCTTGACGTCCTGCTCAAGGCTGTGGATGAGCTCTCCGTCCACCTGGCCGGTCTGTGCCACGCGCAGGCTGCGGCGCTCGGCCTTGCGCAGCCGGTACTGCAGGATGCGGCAGGTCTTGCTGGCCTGGTCCAGCTGCTGCCGCAGCTCCTGCAGCTGGTACACGTCCTCCTCCATGTAGACATCCCGCATCTCCAGCATCTCAGCACGCAGCTCCTCGATCTCATCCTGTGGGGAGATGCTGTGTTAGATCCTACAGCTTGCTCTGCCCTCTTTTCCCCTGCGACACCTCCCCACCATGGCTCTCCATCCACCTGTCCATCCATCCATCCATCCATCCATCCATCCATCCATCCCATGAGCCATTTTCACAGGTCTTCAAACTCTTGAGCCAAGCCCAGTCTTTGCAGGCAAAGGCTCAGAGCCAGCTGGATGCCATCACTCAGGAGTGAGCCAGTCACCCAAGGGGGGGGAGGAACAGCCAACGAAAGCGCCTGAGAGTATTTGTGGTAAAAGAAAGAGGAAGGTGGGGGAGGGAGAGGAGCTGCAGGAGCAGCTCAGGCAGCAGCCACGGGGACAAAAATTAGGTTATCTTTGGAAAAGATGTGTCAGGGAGGCAAGGGAGGGAAGGAGGAGATGGCAGGTGAGGACAACTGCTAGGGGAGGCAACGTGGGCACATGAACCAGATGCCACTAGTGCTGGGGACCAGAGGTTGCCCCTTGTTTTGCTGCCAAGCAGCAGTCCTTGGGCTGGGTCCTCTCTTCCACCTTTTCCCAGTCACATCAGCTCTCCCACTGACCTCCTCCAGCACAGCAGAGCCTCTGGCACAGAGCAATTGCATCACTGTCACAGCAGAGCCAAGGGTGACATCCTGCTGGTACCAGCACTGACCCAAAGCCTCTTCCAGAGCTGTGGAACATGACTGCTGTAGGGTCCCCAGTGCCACCTCCTCATCCAGAACAGGACTGTGATCATTGGGGATGCTCAAGGACTGTCCCCTCTAGTCCCTGGGGACTGACCAAGCCCTGTCTACACCACCATGAACATGGTGTCAACACAAATCCCCAAAGCAAACTCCCCAGCCATCACACTGGCTGTTCTCCTCAAGACCCGGTGGGACCAGCACACTCCTGGGAAGGGATCAAACATCTGCCTTCCTGCCAAAACCCCTGCCACTAAAGACCTCCTGACATTGCCAAATGCAATTACCACTTGAGAAGTGAGTGTCTCATGCTGCCACTCTGCACCACGGCATGGTCAGGGAAGGAACAAAAGGCACAGGCATTGGGGATGCTCAGCTCTGATTCACCCCAGGCACAGGGGACAGGGGACTGCTCCCCACATTGCTGTGACAGTGACCCAGAGTCTGAGATGGCAGCTCTGTGCTGGCTCTGCCAGGCACTGGCACGGTGGCTGCCACACTCACCCGGCCTGACAAAGCCCCAGCTGCAAGAACTCCCCGAAAAGAGAAGCCAAGCCTGGGGAAAGGGCCGGCAGCTGCAGGGACAAGTCACAGTCGCTCACTGTTGGCTTTAAACACTTTGTGACAAAGAAGGAACGTCAATTAGACAATCCCGGATTATCCCCTGGCCTGGGCTGCCAGCACCATGGCCACCAGGGTCCTATCACCCTCCACTGCTCTGCTTCTCAACAGGGGGTCTTGAGAACAGATCTGCTTCTGTTCTATCTCAGAACAGAAACAGTCCCAAGGCTCTGAGATGAGCACAGGCAGTCCTGGGATCACTGGGCCAGGCTGTTCCAGAGACAGCCAGAGACTGTCCTGTGAGGGGGCATCACTGCAGACATGTTTGAGAAAACCTCCTGGACATGTCAGGTGTGAAACCCCCCAGGAACGAACCACACGTGCTGGCAGACAGCCCTGCAAGGGCTGGGATGAACCCTGGGGTGACAAACTCGATGGGAACCCCCCACCAGCACTGCCAGCTCCCCCCCTCCCCACCAGCAGGGCCACAGCTCTGGGTGCACCAGCAAAAAAAAAACCATAAACCAAACCAGCCTGGAGAGCTGGTTTATGGCATCTGTTCCTTGGGAGCTGCCATAGCAAAGAAAGGCATTATGGATTGCAGGTGAGCAGGAGCACTGCAGCAGGTGAGGGAGAACAGCCTTTCACCACCAGAGTCAGGCAAATCATGGCTTGAATGCAACTGCAATCTCCCTTCAGTGCTGACCATTCCAGCTCCCACTTGCCATGTGGCTTCCCCAGGCAGCAGCTGAGCAGGGCAGGGAGCAGGGACCTTGGAAAAAACCCAACCACATCTTGCATTTGCTGGAAGGAAGCCTGGGCTTGCCCTGCTAAAGCTCCTGCTTGTTTATGCTTTGGGTTGTAGCAACCGTTATTTTAGGGGGAGGCCGTGTCCAGCACGTCCAGCCTGGGCAAAGCCTGGAAGTGCAGCCATGGAGTGGAGCTGGGGGGATTTGCAGCACTGAGGCCTGGGAAAGCAGCGTCTGTCTCTGCTCGTGCTGCAGGAATTCACCCACATCCCGTAACACTGATAAATCCTCTGAGTGGATGCAGCCTGGCAGGCACACAGCCTGCCCCAGTTTACCCCACGGAGGCAATGCTGCTAAACCACAGTAAAGGGATTAGAATTGGAGAGTGGAAAAATGCCAGCAAACTGGGAGAGAGCTTGGAGGACAGAGCTAATCTGCTAAGGCAGCACATGGGGGTCCCCTCACAGCTTCAGGGGTCCATGATGACCACAGAGCCCCACTCTTTGCACCTGCACATTTTCTGGAGTTGATGCTCAACTCAGCAAAAAATCCGTTTGGATTAAGGTGAGAGCAGAACCAGGAGAGGGGAGGAACCCCACAGAAACATCCCAAATTCAGGGATGGCATTGAGCATGGAGGACTGTAAGTGATGTTAAATGAAGCGTGAAATGGTGACAGGTGGGCAACACTGAGGAGGAGATAAACGACTTCTCTCCAACACAAATGCCCCTGGGGACTACCCAGCTGGGCCACTTGCCCTGTAAACAACAGGGTGCCAATCTCTATGTGCAGTCACAGCCTCCCAGCACCATGGGCTGCTGCCCTGCTTATCCTCCAGGATCACCCACCACTGCATCCCGCTCACCCCATCTCTGTAGCAGTGAAGATTTCACTGTGTTTTCACGGTGAAATCCCCTGTCTTGGAAAAAACGCTGGGAATCCACAGTCCAGAGAGACTCATTTGAATGCCCCAGGGATTGTGTGCAGAAGCAAACACCCCATTTCGTGGCTGCAGGAGCCAGGTTATGCTCGGTGGAGGAGCTCAAGAGACAACCTACCTTCAACCTCCTCTGCACAAACCTCGGAGACACTGTTTCTCCCTGGGGAGATCATTAAAGAAACTAAGAAGAGGAAAGGTGGGATGCAAACTGCCTGTTTCCAGTTCAGGAAAAAGAAACCTTGCATTTTTAGAGCAGGAGGAGGCAACAGCTGTGTCCACACTTGTACTTGAAGGACATCAGCTTTTTCAGGAAGGGCTGAGCTTTGGGGTGATGACCCTGAGCAGTGACAGGGCACGAGAGGGACCAGTGGAGATGGCAGAGCAGAACGCAGACCAGACCTGTTACAGGTTGTAGAAGCAGAACTAAACCCTTAGATCTCCTGCCCAAAGGGAGTTACACGCTGACTTTTGGGCACCTGCAAGAATGCAACAAGCTCTGAGCAGAGCAGGGGACACACACTGCAACCCCAGCAGGACCTGCTATCTCCAAGCAGCAGGAAACAGCAAGGGACACCAAACAGGCTCATGCAGTGCTGTGGTGCCCCTGACAGCACAACCCTCTCACCTTGGCAGCCCCAGGCTCTGGTGCACAGTCAAGCAGCAGCAGCCTCTGGGGATGTGCAGCATTTTGGGGAGCACAGCCCTGCCTGCACCCTCCAGCCTCACCCCCAAACCTCAGTAGAGGAGGAGGAAGGGTGGGAGCTGCCTGGATGTTTGGCAGAGCTGCCTTTGTGCAGAGCTGGGGCTGTGCTGGCAGGGGGTGTGCCTGCGGCTCACCACGATCCCCGTGCAAAAACGGGGATTACCGTGCAGGAGAGCAACAAGCACGGCTTCCTTCGAGATTACTGCACAAAAGCAGCAGCTTTCAATTAACTCTGAGCACCCGTCAGGCAGCACAGGGAATTATCACTGAATTTGCTGGGGAAAAAAAGCAAAATCAGAGGGGATTTTTAAAGGAAACTGCCCAGGGTGCTCAGGCACGTCCCCTGCCAGCAAAGGGAACCCAGAAAATGCAGTGCACCACAAGCCCATGCCAGGGTGCAATGGGTGGAAGGATGGGCAAGGCACAGCCATGTCACGCACAGGGGTTTCTCCAGGTGCATGAACAGCAGCTCTGGCCCAGCTCTGACAGCAAACACCGGCCATTCACATCACCCTGGAGCTCAGTGCATCAGCCTGTGTGCTGATCCCTGCCCCTGGCTGTCATGGCAGCTCCCCCTTGGCAATGTAGTGAGGGAAAAATCAACATTTCTCAGCTTTACACCTGCCCCCATAAATTACCAGGCAAACAGCTGGGGGCTCTCTACAGCCCAACCCATGCTGTGCACCATCCAAAGAGGCTGCAAAGCCCCTTCCAGGGTGGCTGCTCGACACAGCTCTGTTCCCCAGCTCTGCAGGTGGTTACTGGGATTTCCAGGCATGGGCCCCGCCCCTGTGGGCAGCAGCAGGACAGGGACTCAGTGCCAACCAGGCTGCCCAGACACAGCCCCCAGTACCCCTGTGGGATGCTCTCAGAGAGCCCTTGCTGGTGACATGACTACCTTGGGGGAAACAAGGCACCCAGCTATTCTAAATGTTTCTCCACAGAGCTGGGAAATGCATGTGAGCCCCAAGAGATGTGGGATGACTCAGGGCAGGGAGCAGGAGGGGGACAGGCAGCACTGTGCTCCCAGCCCTACATGGCTCTTGCCTAAACCCCTTCCCTCGGAGAGGAGAGGAAAGGGTTTGCAGGCATCCCCTCCCCTTGCTCCAAACCCTCCCGTGCCCACTCTTTGTCTGCCTGTCACTCCACAGCTGCTGCCGTATCACATCTCACATTTTCCAGCCTGCTGAGCAGGGCTGGGAGCTGCTCTCCATTGCACGGCTCAGCAACAGCGAGATGGGGCAAGGACACCAAGCCACCTCCTCCCTCACCAGGCTGCCAACCTGCCTGTGAAAGCAGCCCTTTTTGGGGAAACGCTTGGAATAACCCATTTGGGGGGGTCACAGCAGGTGCACAGGCCTGAGAGCAGGGGCCAGAGGAGATCCCAGCCTGCCCAGCACACCCAGAGTGGGAGGAGGAAAGCAGTCTTCCACAAACCTGGGTTGCAAAGAGAAATGGGTGAAGTGTGCTTAAACAAGTCGGTTTTATGATGGCAGCCGAGGAAAGATGGGACGTGAGCTGGCAGTGCTGGAGCACTGCTGGGAAGCTCCCAAACCCAGCATTACACGGGTGTAGTAGCACCACACACGGCAGGCTCGTGCCAGAACGTCACCAAAGCCCTCCCACCCCCAAAAATCCTCATCTCGCTCTAAATATGCACTAGGCTCTGGCTGGTGCTGATGAATACATGAAAAAAACATTCATTTGCAGGTTTTTGGGTGAGTCCCAGGAAATAAGTCACCTGGGATAAGTCTGATTCATTCACACCCGAGTGAAGAAGAGCTGCATAGCAAGATGGGCAGTGCCAATCCCTCGGGTTAGGGCTTTATTTTTGTTTTAAATGAAATGCCTGAATATTTGGGAGAGACGGGACAAGCCAGCACCCTGCTGCAGCCCAGCCCAGTTTTCTGCTCCTTGCTGGAGCAACTAGGCAAATCTTCCCATAATTTTTGGAGCACAAGAGGCATATGATCTGGGCTCCTGCCCAGCTGGAGCCAGGGTACCACCCCAGCCACCTCCTGCTCCAGAGTCAGGAGAAGCGAGCTACAACACAGAAACACGGATATAAGCAGGATGCAGAAGTCACGGAGGAGACACCAGTGCTGGCAAAGAAAGGATGGTGCCACCAGCATCCCCACGGCCATTCTTAGTGCCTGCCTCCAGCAGCTCCCCCCTCTCCCACTGCTCCTGGCCAGAGGATTTCAGCTGCCACCCCTGAGGGCAGGTAGATCACTGGCACCCTGCTGGCCTGCAGCTTACCAGGAAGGAGATCACGTGGAAATGGAGGAAGCGCTCTCTCTATCTGCACGAATGGCAGAGCTCGCACGCGTGTTCTTGGAAACCCAAGGGTCTCATCTCTGTTTTTCCAGCTCCCAGTAAATCAAAGCCCATAAGCTGTTGCTGCTAATTCTGGCCGGAATTGGAACACCAGCCATGAACTGGGGCTTTGCTAAGGGACAAAGGGCCTGATTGAGTATCTTCCAGTGCATCATGCAGTGCCCACCTCCAGGCTGAAATCCTGACTCTTTCACAAACTTGGGCAGCAGCAGAGGACAGCTGACCTGACTTCCAGCCTTCAGCACCCAAAAAGCAGCTGGGGAGCCTTGGTACCCAGCCTGAGCTCGCCAGCAGGTCACTGCTCAAGCAGCTCAGCCACAGCTCCACCCTGAAGGAGAGCAGAGGGCACAAAATGCCTGCAGCCGCCCCAGGACGTGGCACCTGGTGGGTGCTGGTGCCCAGCAGGCTGATGTGTGACCAGAGGTGGGACAGCTCCGTGTCCTTGTCCCCTCACAGCACATCTGCCCCGGCTCAACCACACCCCTGTGAACTAGGCAGACCCAGAAAAAGGCCCCAGGGAGCACAGGAACCAGCGGGAAGAAGAGAGCTGGAAAATGTCCCCAGGGTCTGGCAGCAGCAGCAGACAGGGAGAGCAGCAGGGAGCCATGCCCAACTGCCAGGCTATGCCCAGCTGCACGGGGTCAGCTTATGCCAGACTGTGTCCCAGGATGCCCAACAGGGCTGAGCACATCCACACCAAGCTGAGCTGAACTGTGCTTTGCTAAGCTGTGCCAGCCCAGGCTGTGCCAAGCCTTGCCATGCCAAGCTGGGTCCATGCTAGGCTTGGTCATGCTGCACCCCACGTGCGTGCCACGGCAAGCCACGCCCAGCCAGGTCACGCCTGGCTAGCCTTGCCCACCTTGTGCCAAAGGCTGCCCTGTGCCAAGCCATGCCATGGAACATTGAGCTGAGCAGTGCCCAGCCATGCCACACCATGCTGGACCATGCCCAGCTGAGCCATGCTGTGCCAAGCTGGGCTCTGCCCTAAGTTTAGTGTGGTCATGCCAGGCTTAGAAAAGCCAGGCGCTACATCTTGTCATGTTACGCTGCGCCAAGTCAAGCCCAGCCACAGCATGCCAGGCCACCCCTGACTGTGCCATGCTCAGGGATGCCAGGCTGGGCTGAGCCATGCCAAGCCCTGCACCCAGCCATGCTGTGCTGTGCTGCTCATCTGAGCCAGGCCAGGCTGAGCCAGGCCATCCTGAGCTGAGCTATGCCCCATGCCCAGTCATGCCCTGGGATCCTGAACTGCACCAGGCTGGACCCGAAGATGCTGTACCACACTGAGCTACACCTTGGGATGCAGTGCCATGCCACGTCATGCCATTCCCAGGGATGCTGTGGCATGCTGAGCCATGCTTTGACATGCCATGCCGTGCCATGCCATTGCCAGAGATGCTGTGCCATGCTGCACTGTGCACAGGGATGCCACGCTGTGATGACAAGGGATGTTCTATTGTGCCCAGGGATGCTAAGCCATGCTGACCCTGCCCTGGGATTCAACACCATGCCATGCTAAAGCCAGGGATGCCGCACCATACTGAACCATGCCCTCAGATGCCCTGCAAAGCTCTGGGACGCTAAACCACGCTATACAGCCAGGGATGCTGACCCTGACCGACCCGTGCCCTGGGATGCCATGCTGTACCACTACTGCCCAGGGATCCCCTGCCACACCGAGCCATGACAGCGATGTCACTCCACACCGAGCCGTGCCAGGGATGCCACACCACGCCGCGCCGTGCCCACCTTGAGATAGTCGTTCTCGGAGCGCAGGTCCTCCAGCTCGCGGAGCAGCCCGTCGGTGCCGGCGTCCAGCAGCTCCTCGGTGAGGTCGGAGAAGGCGAGCGAGGTGCTGAGCTGCAGGCGGCTGCTGGCCACGGAGGCGGCCGAGGGCTCCTCGGGCAGCGGCGACGCCTCTCCGGCCGAGGGCGGCGGCGGCGGGGCGCTGCCCGGGGACTCGCCATCGCTGCCGCTCAGCCCCAGCTCCAGCGACATCAGCTTCGCCTCCTCCGAGGCGCTGCAGTCCGACACCTCCGAGCTGCTGTCGGTCAGCCCGGACCCCGGCCCGGGCCCGGGCACCGAGCGGGGTCCCGACGCCGTTCTTCTCGCCCCGGGGGCCGCCGTCTCGGCTCCGTGCCGCCGGCCCTTCGGCCGCGCCGCACCGCGCCCCGCCGGCCCCTTGCCGCCNGGCCGTGCTGGCGGCAACAGCGACCCCTCCGCCCGCCCGCAGCCGCGCCATCCCACCCTGCCACTGCCGCTCCGGTGTCCCTCCCGGTGGATGAGGGCATCCCCGGTGGATGGGGGCATCCCCGGGGTCAGGGGTCCCCTCCGGTGTCTTCAGCAACGCGTGTCCTTTGGGGAGCCGTGACATGGCAGGTCCCTCCCGGCGGGTCCCTGGAGCATCCCTGGGGACGGTGTCCCCCCGCCTGTCCCCTGCAGAGCAGGTCGCTGGGGTACCCTGCGGAGGGGGGTTGCTCCGGGGCATTTCAGTTCCTGGGACACCCCTGAGGGTAAGTGTCCCTCAGGACAGGTCTGGGGAAGGAGGTCTCCAGGGTGTCCTGAGCACTGCGAGTCCCCTGGGTGTCCCTGTAAGCGCAGCTCTCCCGGGGCAGTCTCAGAGGCGAAGGTTCCCGAGGGATGCTGAGGGTGACAGTCCCTCGGGGCACACTGTCAGTGCGGGGCATCCTCGGAGCTACAAGTCCCCCATGTGCCCCGTGGGTGGGAGGTCCCCGGGACCCCTGTTGGTGACGATGCCCTGAGACAGCTCCGCTCCCCGCCAGCTGCCTTCCCAACAGCAGGAGCGCGCACAGTGCCTCTCCAGGGGGAAGCCTGGAGCAGCGAGTGCCTGTTCAAGTCTGCTCCCACCCACCCGCCGCGTGTGTCGTACGTTACCAGCCGGCCCCAAACCCACTGCGGAGCGTCCAAAGGCTGAGTTTGAAAAATGCTCCTCGGCTGTATTTGTAAAATGCTCCTCTGTGCTTTCCCGCGCGGCCGCGGTAGCCTCAGCAAGGGAAGCGATGCTCTGCTGCATCACATAGACCCTGGCACCCCCTCGCTGCTCAGATTCCATTTTTAATGCTGGGCAGCACAGCCCCAAGGCAGCGCCTTCTTTTGCCCGGGGCAAACCCGAGACTGGCAGAGGGGCAGAGCCGGCTGCACGTCTCGGTCCTAATCTGCCCAAAATAAACACACGTGGGGTTTATTAGGACACTGCTCAATACCTCTCTCTGTTCAGCTCACAGCCCCCTGCCCTCCTCCCCAAGCACCCTCTGGACACAGGCTGGGATTGCATTCCTGGTCTGCCCTAAGCCAGCTGTGCATCCCATACAGGAAAATCAGGATTGTACAACAAACCCGGGCTTTTGTTGCAGGTATCACTCCCTGCGGCTCGTGGCCTGAACAAGCGCTGTAAATCGGTGTGTGCCTCTGGCCACGGCTTGCTGAGCCCCCCCGTGGCTCCATGAACGCCAAGGCGGTGTCTCCAGCCTGTCAGCAGCTTATGAGCGTGACAAGAGCGATGTGGGTGGAATAAGGGACCCCAGGAAAACGAGAGGGGCTCTGTGTCCCAGCCCCACACTGCAGCACAGCCACTGCACTGGGAAAGGAAGGTTCCTGCGCATCCTGCCCTTTCCAGGATGGATCGCAGCCACAGGTGCCATTTTCCAGGCTCTGGCACCTCACCTTGCAGGAAAGCAGGCTGAGCAGTACCAGGTCCTGCCCCACAGCGAAGGACACGAGGGACGGGCGGAGGATGGCACGGACCTGCCCTTCTGTACGTGCTGCAGAGCAGCCCGTGCCCTGTGCCCAGGGCTAGCGGGAAGCTGCTCTCCCCACGGCTCGCAGCATCATTAGCAGCGCCGTGACTCAGTCCTGCATGACTGCACATGCCCTGAGCGGGACGGCAGGCGCTGACCCACCAGCGCTGCGCTCATTAATGATGATCATTAGTTCTGCTCCGAGCAGTGGCTAATTGCGTAACACTGGGCGCACGGTGGCTGCCCTGGAGGAGCCACACAGCTGCAGGGGAGCGAGGGATGAGGGCAGCATGTCCGCAGCCTGCTCCTTGGGAACAACCCCCAGGATGCCATAACGAGGGACACGATGTGCCCCAAACTCTGCTAGGGGCTGAACACAGAGTGAAAAAGGGTTTCCCAGAGAGCAGCCTCCCTCAGGGAAGCCCACCTCCCAGGCTCTGCTAGATCTCATCACTCACAGCCTGCTTGCTGGAGCCGGGGACTCATCCCTGCCCTCCCAGCCCGGCTCTGCCTTGTCCCCACTCCTGTCCAGGTGATCTCAGATTGTTGTACCTCCATTGGGTTGGTGCGGCCGGGTTTTGGTGGGGGGGGGAGGGCTATGGGGATGGCTACAGTGAAAAGGTGTCAGAAGCTTCCCTCACGTCCAGCACAGCCAATACCTGGTGGCCCCGAGATGGATGTAAACCCTGATTGTAAACCTGGCCATGCAAATCCAATGCAGCCCCTGAAAGAGGATAGGACATGAATCCCATCACAGTGGGATGTGCATCCAGTGGTACCTGTGCATCCCCACAGGCATGTTGTGTCTCACCACCTTTGCAGAGCTGGCAACAGCCTTTGGAGGCAGGTGAGGGCTGAGCCCCATTCTGGGACTGCTGCCCAAGGGAACAGGGCTCAAAGGTGGGAACAGGTTTGGGGTGGAAGTGGGAGGGATATTACCAGACCTCAGAACATCCCCTGGGGCTGGAGGTAATGCAGGCAGCCAGGTTTATAGCTGAGCCAAGGCTGCCCTGTGCTCACCATCATCACCCTGGCACTGCCACCGAGCTCTGCTGGAGGGGACAGAGCACTATATGGCCAGAGCCCTGCCAACTGATCTCATTGATGCTCTGTTGTAGTAGTTAGTCCTGAACTAGTTGTTCCCAGGAGAATTATTCAATAAATTTGAATTAAATGTGGGCAGGCGGCTTTCTGAAGCCTCTGAAAGGAAAGCAATGAGCCTAACCAGCCCCCTGGGCCCTCAGGAGGTCTGGCTGGCAGCCAGCAGGAGCCAGGATCCAGCACATCCCTGAGCAGTGCAGAGGGAAAGGTGTCCTCACCAGCATCCCTCCACTGGAGATGGGGCTGGGGCTGAGCAGGGCTCTCCTGGCCACCCAGCCTGTCCTCAGGCTCACCAGGGGCCTGAAAAGGGGACACAGGACGGGTGGCCAGAGGCAGTATCACCCTGTGCTGGCTCCTGGTACAGGGACACCAACCCTGCACATCCCAGCTGTCACCAGCTCAGGGGTTGCACTGGAGTCAATGGCACAATTGGTGTGGACCAGGGCAGGAGCACCCCAGGGGATCAGGGAGACATTCAAATTCTGTGTCCCCAGTGCAAAGGGCAGGATCCAGGGGAGAACCAGGAGCCAGCAGCAAGTGTTCACACCTGAACATCTTCTGAATCAGGCCCTGGGCTCTGCACACTCCCTGCTCCTTCTCTGTCTCCCAGTGGCAATGCTGGCTTCTCTCCAGCCCTCTGATGAGGCTGTCAGGTACATTACAGGTTAGGGTGATAAAAATCTTGTAGCAAAGTGCAGCAAGCTCTGAGGAGTGGCAGGAGGCAGGGCTGAGCCCTGGGTCTCCAAGGGTGCACATGGACCCAGTGAACCTGGCCCAACTGATGATTCTACAGTTTCTTAGGAAAAAAAGATGTAGAAATGGTTATCATGCTCAGCCAACATTCAGCATCCCCCTTGTTCAAACAGCATTTGCACCTGCTCTCCAGCACTTTACATAGACACTCACACGTTTGAGTGACAAATATCCCAAGTTCATTATTTTAAAACACCTACATGCATTGTTTACTGTCAGAGCTGTGCTCCTCCTTCCCCAGTGCTGCTTCCACTGAGAGGATTTTTGCTGCCAAGGAAGGTTCTGAAGCCAAGCATCCCAGGGGAGGCTGTGGGAGCACAGGGCAGTCTGTGTGGCCTGCCATGCCATGCTCACACCCACGGGAATAGCTTTGCTTTCCAGCTGTGGCACATCTGCTTACAGAGCTGCTTAACATGATGTTGCATCAGGATGGTCTGCAGCAACCATAGCAATGGGGCTGCCTTGGATTTCCACCATCCCCAGCAGAAACTATACTGATTTCTCCCAAATCTGCTGTTGCCTGAGAGATACCAGCAAAAACCTTCGGCCAGGCAGGAGAGAGTGTTTCTGGGGAGGTGCCCAGGTTGAGGCTTTGCTGTCCTGTGTCAGGTGAGGACTCTGGTGCTGGGCCCAGCGAGCAGCTCCAGAGGCTCCAGCCAATCCCACCTCCACCAGTCAGACCCTCCATAGAACCTGAGCTGCATCCCAAACCCTGGCTCTCTCCTCCAGCACCAGCAGGGTGGGAAGCACTGCTTCTCTGCCCCTACACCTTGGATTCCACAAGAAGAAGGAGGAAGAACAAGACATGCCAACAGCTCTGGGCTCAGCAGCAGCCTGTGGACACACAGCTGTGCCAATGCAGTGCTGAACAACAGAGCACGAGGGCATTGCCCACTGAAATGGCCACTGGTGTTTGGAGATGGAGGCTCTGGGCCCAGGATTGGTCAGGGGAATTTAGGGAGTCAGACCAGCCCTTCCAGATGCTGAGGGCACCCTGGGATAAGGGCAGCACCCCGTTTCCATGGCACAGCACAAGCTTCTCACAGACTAGCAATAAAGGATTAAAAACCAGCTGGTGTAGGGAAAAAACCAAATACGAGATACTCTGGGCTCTCCTTCCCTGGACCCCAGCTGCCCCCACTCCTGGGCCAACCAGGTCAGGATGCTGCAGCACCCTCTGCTCTGTCACCAGCCTCTCCCTGAGCCAATCCTACCTCCCAGCACTTTGCAGCTCACACTCTCCTGTCATCACAGCTTCCCCACCCAGCCCTCAGAGCAAGTCGAAGAGCTTCACAGAGCCCCCCCTGCAGACATAATCCATGGCCTGTTTTGCTGCTCCTGGGACCTGCTTTGGGGAAGAAGTGGAGGGGTTCTTGCTTTTGGGGCACAAGATCACCAGATCTTGTGATCCAACTGAGATCCATCCTGCCCTCCCCTCGCCCAGCTCTACTCTCCCCTACCCTGGGAAATGCGGCTGTGCAGGGACAGCAGTGCAGGGCCCCCAGGCTGGCTGTCCCCAACACCAGTGACACTGCAGTGTGGCAGGATGGGGATGTTCATGAGCAGAATCCTGCTCCAGAAACTCAGCACAGCACTCAGCACATCCCACTCTTGTGGGACCAGGGAAGTGCCACACTTCCAGGACCTTGGCAGGCAGCCTGGCTCTCCCAGGCTGGAGATGGCTGCTGTGGTCCAGGAATGGCTGTGGGAATTTAGGGCATCCAAGTGGCTCCCCCCGCTCAGCTCTCAGAGGTTGCTGTTTGGGACAGGGACAATGGCCATGCGCCAGGTGGGTCCTCTCGCCCATGAGTCTTCTCCTGACCCAAAAGCCTAAAGCAAACCCTTAACAAGAAAATTCCACAAAAACCCCCAAATCTGCGTTTTCGGCCCCATTTCTGCTGGGCGGGGCTGCATCGCCACCTGGTGGCCTCAGGGAATAGCGCAGCCTCCTTTGCGCTGCTTTCGGGAATAAGGAAAAAAGACCGGAAAAAAAAAGTGAAAACAGTTTTCAACACTCTGCAGACACAGCAGCGTTGTAGAAGAACGCTTATAAATCACTATTCATATAAATGTTATTATGTTTGCCTTTATACATAAAAGTGATACAAAGTTCCTTCTGGTTTTGTGCAGTGTTTTAATTTGAATTTTGTATCCGTGTGCCGGATACCTTCACCTCTTTAGTGCTTTTCCCTTGGAGCAGGGAGGGGCAGAGGCCGCAGCTGTGCTCCAGCCCTGCCCGGAGCACTCCAGCCTGTTTCAGGCACTGCCCGCAGCGTGTCAGCAGGGCAAAAAGCCTTCCCTTGGCTCCCGTCACACTGCTGCGTTCGTGCAAGGAAAATTACCATTGCAAACATTGGGCTCATAGTTAAAGGATATAAATTATCTGGATACCAACTAGAACAGTTTAACAACACTAGAAATGTAAAACCCAGTCAGAGCTGAGATCACAGGTGTCCATGTCCCCTACAGCCACCAGAGACACCTGAGGATGTTCAGCCAGGGAGGGAGGAAGGAAGGGCAGCAGCTCAACAAAAAGCTGGAGAATACATAAATAAAAACCTAAATAAACTCTTTCTTTTTGTTAACCTGGCCACTGAGAAATTCCAACCTCCTGCCATGCGAAAATTTTCAAGGCTGGACACTTTCATTGGTGTACTGAGCATAAACGGGCTTTTAAGAAGCCTCTAGTATGCATAACAAGCTTTTAAAAATATATCTGTCAGAAATGAAAGAAAAAAACAGTCAAAGCCTGAAGTTTTAGCAATATCCTGCAGCTAGAGCAGTGCCCAGGAGCTCTGAGCCCAGTGCCAGCACAGCTGGCACTTCAGAAAAGACTTTGTAATCAGAAACCCAGGGCAGGACTCGAACACTGATAAGGAAGAGAGCTTTCTAAGAAAACCAGGAACTGCACTTTGTAGCTTTAAAAACAAACTGCCAACATTTACAAATTGGATAGAGATAGCAAGTGACCACAGAGGAGAAGGAAATAACCCACTCATATTTAGTCTTTGTTGGGATCACCAGGGTATTTTGGCTTTCTCTGTCAGCTGCACTGACCATTATGGGGGCTCAACTCGTCCCAGCAGGGTCTCTGATTAACCAGCAGTGCCCAGGTTGCCCTGAGAGCCCTGATGAGCCTGAATTCCCAAAAAGCCTCACCTGGGACCCACCCTCCACAAGGAGTGTTGGAGTTCTATTTAAGTTCTATTTAAGTGCAAACCCTGGCTCCTCCTCTCAGTTCTTGCCAGTGGCGCTTTCTGGGCTGGTTTCTCTCTTGTGACTGTTCAAGGATGATGCTGGGAGGGAATTCTTCTGCAGTCTTTGTCTACCAGTGCTGTTTTCCTAGCAGATAGTGAGTGTTGCAATGGCTTTGCTGCTTGCTAAGTGGTTTGTGAACACCTTTACATACCAAGGAATTGTTTGCAGCTGCCAAATGCAGCTTCCAGCCCTAACACAGCTATGGGCCAGTGCTATTCCTGTGGGAATTACACCCTAGGGAAGAGCTGTGTTGCAAGGAGCATTTTCTCTACTAGGAGATAGAGCCCTCGAGGGGAAAATTCCTGTGGTTGCTATGCTGATGTGAGCCCTGGGTCTGTTCCCTGTGGCTGTGATGCACATCCTTGGGCAGCTCATCCTAGGATTCATTTGGGTGACCAGAGATCTTGCTCAGCCTGACCTTCCTCTAGGGAAAATCTGGGTACAACTTGGAAGGGCTCAGAAGAAGCAGTGAATGGTACTCACACCTCCCTGGGTGAAGCTCTTTATGCTGCTCAGGCTCAGAGAAGTTTTCTGTCACCTTGTGGGAAGGTAAAAAGGCTGGGTTAGCAACTTCCTGCAAGGAAGAAGAGGAGTGAGGGTGTCCATATGTGAGGGAAAAGACTGGCTGGACATGAAAAGCAAGCCAAAAACGTTAAAATTATTTGTAAATTTAAATATGATAAGGAAGTCTCTTTGATCAAGTGAGGGGGCTTTTTACTACTCCATTCCCTGTGCCCTTGGATGTACCATGTCCTCCTCATCTTTCAAATCTGTTTTTTGTTCTGTTTAAAGAGTGTTTCTAATCAGCAGAGCTCAAAGAGCAAAATCCAGAGGAGAGCCAGTGCAGAGACCAAACTGCCAGAGTTCAAGGGGATTTAGTTCAGCCAAAAATGACTGGCACACTTAGAAAATTCTCCTGAATTCAGACTTTGATCAGCACATGTCCCAAAGTGCTTGCATTTGGAGTATGAGAAAGGCTCTGTCTTTGGCAATTTGAGTTGTGACACTTCACCTCTGCAGCAGCTGGGTCCTGCATCCCTGTAGGAGCAGTTCTGGAAATGTGGCTGCAGCACTTTGGCCTCCGCACTCAACTCCTCTCACCCAAGCTCAGCAGCTTGGTGTCAGCTCACTAGTAACTAGCAGAGTTGGGATTTCTTGGGATGAGTGCCTGTTCAGAAATAAAACACAGGCTTTGCTTTTTCTTGAGAGCTTAAGCAAAATGGGATTTTTGTAAGTTTTAGTCATTGTAGTGCCTTCAAAGTGTGTAATATCAATAAAACCAAGGCAACTTTCATGCAGTGGAACAGATCTATGTTGAATAAGAATCAGGTACTTCACGTAAGGAAGATTCTCAGCTTTTTTACAGCTTAACCCCTGGGTTACCTGTCTCAGCTCTGTTATTCCATCCAGTTCTGTGCAGTGTGGGGAAGGCCACGTTGGTGCTGGTGACAGGGGACAGTCCCAGGCAAGGTGCCTGCAGTGTTGTCTGCCCTGAAGGTGGCAAATGAAGCTCCTGTAATGAGCTGGCCGGGGCACAAGGGCACAGCCACCACCCCCGATGGGCTGGGAATCCCTTGGCTCTGAGCAGCAGCCCTAATTACTGCTCATTAATGGAAAACCCATTTCAGTGTAATTGCTGAGAGTTTGTGCACCTGATATGCAGGATCTGGTCTCTGATCCCCTGCTCCAAGCAAGTCCTGCGGTCTGGGGAGGAACTTCAGCCTCCATCTGGTCTTTGAAATGTGACTGAAGCTTTTCCGTGTTGGGCTTTAATTCCCAGATGTCACATCACAGCTAGTACACAAAGATCTGGATGCCAACAGAAATCCTTTCCATCTTTGTCTCTTAGCCACTTTTCTGAAAAACAAAGCATCAGCCAGGCTTGATTACAGCCAGTTTGAGGGGTGGAAGCACTGGGGAGCTGAGGGGCTGGTAGTGTGATAAATGAGTTAATAAGTGTTGGAGAAAGCCCATGGGAGTGGACCCTTGGAATGTTTTGGGAGGTTTCAGCTTGCAGCTGACTCCCTGTGCCGGCAGCTCAGCCTTTCCTGGGTGGAGACAGCACAAAGTGCTCGTGGCTGACACAAAAATCTGTACAAAACAGGCTGCAGGACACGGACTAAACGAATTTCCCTGCACGGGCTGGCTCCTCCAGGGGATGGAGAAAGCCGTGGGGTGAACCCTGGGCTCTGCCCTATAAGCCCCACAGGGATGGGCTCGCCCTGCTCCTGAGCCTTGCAGAGCAAAGAGCATCTGCTGCAGAACGGGAGGATGGAGAAGTCATTGCAGGACCCTCTGTCTGCTGGCTCCCTCCCCAGCCAGGGCTGAAGGGGCAGACTGAGGTGTTGGCTCTGCTCCCTGTCCGTGGGCTCAGGGTGCACAGTGCTCTCTCCACCACCAGCTCACTCTCCTTGTTTGCAAAAATAAATCATCTGGAGGTTGGCTCAGCAGCTGGAATCTTCCTGGCTGCCTGACATGCCACATTTCCAGTGTGGTGGTATAAATGGAGATCATTAATAACCCTCCAGGGCTGGGATCTGCAGGACCTGGAAGCTCCTACAGCTCCAAGCTGGAGGCTGAACTCTACTTTTGGGTATGGAGGTGGGAGGTGCAGCCAAATGTCTGGGGCTTGTGCCTTTGTGTGCAGGCTGCTGCTCCCAAAGGAGATTCCCAGAGCTGTGGGATGTGGAGGGAAGAGGCATTAGCTGCTAATTTGATGTGCTTTATGTCAAATGTTTGCAGCAGAGAAGAGCTATTTGCTACTCCCACTGTTCTCACTGCATCATTGGCTAAGAAGGGTGAGAGTTTCTAAACAGGATGATAATTTTATTAATGATGCAGCAGAAGATGTTTTTATGGGATATCTGTGTGGAGGCCCATCAGGGAAAGCTGTGCTGTTGAAATAGGCTCTGGTGATGCTTTCCCAGCAGGTGAAGGTACTGGGTGTCCCCATGGCCCATGGTGGGACTCAGCTGATGTCCTGCAGCACCCAGGGTTGGGAGAACTCTTTCTCCTCTGTTTTTCCCAGTATCCTGCAAATCTGTAGCTGCAGGCAGGTTGCTGAGATAAGAAATCATACTTTTTCCATGTAGAAACTAAGTAAAATTTAATTAAACAATGGTTTTCAACATGGTAATTCCACCTCCCAACATGCTCTCCAGGAAATCTCAGGAGAAAGAACAGGCTCTAAGCCTGGCACATTCTCTGGGCTGGAACCTCACCCATACCCAGTGTCTGGACCCCCTCTTCCTAGACACCCAGCAGTGCTGCCATGGGAAATCTTGTAAATATTGGAAAAATCATCCCAGCAATAGCTGGTCCACTTCAGTCATGGCCTCCAAAAGACAGAACCACAAATACAAACACGTTCTTGAGATGATGAAAACTTCCTCTGTTCTAAGCTTCTCTTACATATCCTTCAGGCACATGGTTTTGGGCCCACTGAAAGATCTCCCAGACCAGCCAAGGAGATATTTTATGAAACTATTTTATGGCTCTGGGGATTCTTTTCAGGGATATTTGAGGTGGAGGGTTTGCCAGCTCTTGGACATGAGTACAGGTCAGGGGTTTGCATGGATTCTTCTCTCACTGATCCTGTTGTGAGAGCTGAGCAGGCAGCACTGGAGGGTTTTCTGTGAAGAATGGAATTGCAATACAGCACTTCACTGATGTGCTAAATAGTTCAAATAATTCAATGAATCAATAATAATTCATATGATTCAATAGTTTAATAATTCAGTTTGGAAACGCCTTTTGAGATTAAGTTCCAGCCATTAACCCAGCACTGCCAAAGCCTCCAATAAACCACGTCCCTAAGCATTACATCTACACCTTTTTTAAAAAACATTTCCGGGGTTGATGATTCCATCAGTGCTCTGGGCAGTTGTTCCAATGCCTGGCAACCCTTTCAGTGAAGAAATATCCAATCTAAACCCCACTGGTTCAACTTGAGGTCATCTCCTCTTGTCCCGACACTTGTTACCTGGGAGAAAAGACCCAGGTGCATTTCTGCACTTCTGCTCCTGGAAAGATAAACTGGGGGTGAGACTGTGCCATGGAGGTGCTTCCCTGTCACTTCTTGATGTTTTAGGGGAAACACTGCAAACCCTGCAAAGATGCAGCGTTTATCCTGCTGTGCAGATATGCATAATATACAGTGTCTTGTATGTATTGGTTTAACTGTGTTTTTTATACTATTTGCAAGAATTTTCCCTTGCCTTATTTTGACTAAGCCATGAAAACTGACAACAAAGCAACACACTCTATGTATTAGCTTTCACTTGATTTTGAATCAATCAAATGTGATTGATTGATTGATTGATTGATTGATGGATGGATGGATTTTAAATTCATCTGACTTCATGGGCAGTTTTCTTTGCTTGTGCTGTCTGTGTTTGTTCAGCCATTTTTATTTTGGCTTCAGATATTATGCTGTCACATAAGCTAATCTCCTTTCCATTTTTGTTGAGTCTGCCAACAAGGTAGCTACCCTAATGAGTACTGATGGTGATTTTTATGTGTGCATATTTATGATCTGGGTCCTTATTTGTTGGGCAGTTGTCCAAGCACTAAAGTGATTTTATTTAAACCACTAACTGGATATTAAATGATGACTTCTTATATTAACTACAGACTAAATTTTCATATGAGGTATGTTCATAGTCATGTCCCTGGTTATGTATATATTTGCCTATTCTGGAAACATAATTTGGAGCTGAGAGAAGAGCAGTGGCATTCTTGGAAGTGTATTTATTCCAAGTTGGTGGTTTTGCTGGTGGGTTTTTCCAAGGCACAGTCTCCCACGAGATGGTGCTGTGGGATAGGGGACAATGTCATCGAGACACGGCAGCCTTTGCTGCAGCTTCTGGGTATAACAGAAAACTAATTTGTGGCTTTGTCAGAAACTGAGGGTTTTCTTTGCAAAGTCTGTTCAGGGAGAAAAATGGGGAGTGAGTAACATCAGCTGCAGCTAGGGAGAGTCCCTTCCACAGGAAAACCCAACCAGAGGGAAAGGAGTCACCAAATCCCAGTAAACAATTCACAAATGGCACCTTCTACTGGTCCAGTTTTCCCTCAGAAATTAATGCTGCTAATGTTCTGCTTAATCACAGCACCACAGGGGGTTTGGGGTTGGGAAGGGACCTTTCAGATCATCCAGGGCCACATGGCAGGGACACCTTCCACTGTCCCAGGCTGCTCCAAGCCCCAATGTCCAACCTGGCCTTGGACACTGCCAGGGATCCAGGGGCAGTCCCAGCTGCTCTGGGCACCCTGTGCCAGGGCCTGCCCACCCTCACAGGGAACAATTCCTTCCCAATACCTCTGTCAGTTTAAAGCCATTCCTGCTGTCACTGCAGGTGAAAAGGAAGCATATCTAACATGTGAGCAAAGCCCAGGACCTATTACTGGTATATGCAATATCTTAGTAGTTTAATTAGGTAAGATTTACAAAAAAATAATTAAATTAAAGTATTTAAACATTCACTTGGATTCTACCCCTCTTTTGGGGGAAGGGGTTTATGCTCATCCCTGCCTTGTTCCCCTGGCTCTTGAGGTTGGTGGTTTCTTTCTGGTTACAGCAATTTGCCAGTGCCTGAATCCTTTGCTAAGGATATGATGTTCCCAGTGGTGGTTTTGGTTTTCTTGCCCCGGGTCAGTTCTTTGTCTGCTGACACACCTTTACACCTTTGCTCTTCCTTTGTTGCTGAAGGAGCCTTTAGAGCACTGCTGCTTCCTTCACGATCTGGAGCTATGTCTAGATTTATCCCATGCACTTTTCATGTATTGGTTGCTGATTCTGCCTTCTCTGCCTCTCCTAAACCCAACCCTGCCCACCTGTGGGTCTGCATGTCTTTGTCTGACCATCACTGAGGTGTTTGCAGTCCCCAGTGCCACCCTGTGTCCCAGCTCCTGTCACCCACTCTCCTCTGTGCTGTATCCCATGGCTCTATGGCACTCCTGGGCTTCTCTTAACTTTGTACAAAGCTTTTCACCTGCCCTTGGTGATGGCAGTGCTGGGTTCCAGAGTGTGTGCTTACCCCGTGGGATTTCTGTCCCACAGCCCTTCCAGTGCCTTTTTCCTCCACTCACTTTGTGCATCTGACAGAGTTTTGGGGCTTTTTCAATGCTGAGCTCCTGATCTGAGAGTCTTGTAAGGGGAAAATGACTTTTTCTTGAACATGCCCTGTCCATGCTCCTTGTTAATAATGATACCTTTGATCAGTGCCATGGAAAATGTGGACGGTGCCTAGAAGATTTGGTATTTTGCAGAGAAATTGCAAGAAAGTGAATGAATGGATAAATATTTGCCATAGGGATCCTGCTTTCTTTTCAAGCAAACATCTAGGTTATTCCAATTAAAAAAAAAAAGGTGTAGTGGCAAATACAAAAAAATCCAGGAATTTCATGTCAACCTGTGTTTTAGCTTTTTAATTTCAGATCCTCTCCATCTAGAAATAAAAGCATGACTGGGGTTTGATCTGGAGTCCTCTGAAGCCAAAGGAAGATTTCCCCTCCAAGTGCTTCAGTAGCAGTAAGTACTGGATTGAGGGAGGCTGAATAATTTAGGCAGCAGTTCCCAGTGCTGTGTGTTTGCTGTCCAAACCCACTGCGAGCCAAAGGTGCCCTGAGATGTCCATGAATACAGAGATCCCCTTCACTTCCAGTGCCCTGGCTGCTTCCAGCAGCAGCTGAGCCCCTGCCAGCCTGCCTGGCTCCTCAAACCCTCCCTTTGTGTCAGCTCCTGGGTTTTGCCTGTGTTCCCACTGTGGAGATGGGCTGGGATTTGTCCCTCCTGAGTGCAGATTGATGATGGGCAGAGCTCTCTGCTCCCACCATGTGATGTGTGTGTCTCTGTACCCCAGGAGAGCTGTGGGTGATTGCCAGAGGCAATGGGGTTGCACGGGTGCGATTAATTCAGGTAGTTGAATTTGCCTTTTTCTGTTTGGTTTTATTCTGAGGAATAGGCTGGCCAGCTAACAAGTAAAACACAAGTTGCAACCTACTCATGTAATGCTCCAAAAGCAAAATAATCTTGGTTTGGGATTTTTCTCTTGTTCATGTTGATTGACAAGGCCCTTCATTACTGTCCACACAGTTATTTTAAGCTGTGCTTCTACAGCAGTAAAAATGATGATCAGTTGTATTTTTCACCAACAAATGTGATTAATTTATCTCACCCAGTCACTCAGGGGTGACCTTCCCCCAGTCTTTCCTTAATGAACTGTTTTGTGATATAATGCACCCCTGCTCTAAGGCTACAGTGAATTGTTACCTGCTGCAAGGGTGGTCATGGTGGATGGGACTTAGAGCAATCTGGAGTAGTGAAGGTGTCCCTGTCTGTGGCAGGGGGTGGAATGAGGTGAACTTTACATCCCTTCCAACCCAAACCATTCTGTAGTTCTAAGAAATGCTCAGCTCCTGATTTCGTGCAGACAAATTCTTTCTCTTCCTGGTCACTCCACTTGTGTTTCCTCTGTCCTGACAAAAATCTCAGCCTGTCTCTTCAGTGTCCTCTGGAGTTACAGCCATCAGTCCAATCTCTGCATGGCAGAGTCCTCAGACTCTTCCCTATGCCATTCCCTCCTTGATCTGCTGCAATATTATGATTATCATTCATGTCAGCTCCCTGTTGCTCCCTTAGACTCAGATTTCCCTCTGGGTCCTGATGTTGAAGCTCCTTCTGAATTTTGAAGAATTTCTGCCTAACATTTCTATAATTCAACCCTCCTGGTCCAGCTGTGCAGGTGTGCTGTGTGTGCCTGTCAGCTAATCTAGGAATCCAGTGTTTCTTCGGGGGCTGCCAGGGATACACAGTGCAGGGGGAAGTATTAAACACTTCCACAGCCACAGTGGGTTTGGGGCTTCTTAAGCTTACTGCAGGTTTGGGGGTACCTCAAGCCAACTCTTATTATTTCTCTTAATGGACTTCCAGAAAAATGCAAACTTCGACAATGTCATGAATCTTGTTTTCTTCTCCTCACCAAGACTGTTTTTCATGAGATGGAAAAAAACCACCATGACTGGGTATTCAGGTAAACCCAGACATGTCAGAAAATTGGGAATGTGACTTCACCTCTGCTGCTGCCCTGTTCATCCCCCAGCAAATACAGTCCTGCCCCACTCTGCTTGGTTAAAACTTCCCTGAGAATCTTGTTTTAGCAGATTTTCCAGGATCACCTCCCCTCTGCCTGCACCCCTGCTGCTCCCCTTCCCTGTCACAGCACAAGCTGCTGTCTTCAGCACCAAAGCTGTTGTCTTCACTCTTTAAGTGTCTCCAAGTGCATTCCTTCCCTGATGCTCATCTGCCCTCTGGACAAGCATCTTTGCAGCCTCTCCTCAGCAGTCTTCCACAGCTGGACAAACTGCCTGTAAAGAATTCCTAGATTCCTCACCATGGGCCTTTTCAAATCTTGGCACCAAGCAGAGCACCCAAATGGGATTTTTGTCCATGGGCCTGCTCAGTGTAGTCTCCCTGGCTCCTTATTGCTTATTTCCTCTCACTGAGAGCAGCAGGAGGTCACAGGGGGGACGACTCATCACAGAATCATGGAGTGGTTTGGGTTGGTTAAGGTTGTCTTGTTCCAACCCCCCTGCCATGGACAGGGACACTTTGCACTGGATCAAGCCCTGTCCAGCCTGGCCTTGAACTCTTCTAGGGATGGGACAGCCACAACTGCCCTGGAAACCTGTGCCAGTGCATCCCAGTTAGCAATTTTTTTCCTAATATCCCATTTAAACCTCCTCTCTGTGGGTTTGAACCCATTCCCCCTTGTTCTGTCACTGCAGGCCCTTGTAAATACCCTCTCTATTGTTTCTGTAGGCTTCCTTCAGGCACTAGAAGGCTGTAATTAGAACACCCCAGAGCCTTGTCTTTTCCAGGCTGAACAACCCCAACTGTCCCAGCCTTTCCTCCCAGCAGAGCTGCTCCATCCCTCTGATTATCCTGGTGCCTGCTCTGGGCTCTGTCCAGCAGCTCCAGCTCCTCGCTGTGATGGAAGGAGGTCACACCAGCTCGCTGCCCTGTGCTTCTTGCTGCTCCCAGACCACAGCCTGGAGACCTGCTCCCAGTTCCCTCTGCCAGTCCCTCCAGTTTGGCATGTGACACCTTCACCATGCGAGGCAGAGCCTCCTTTGTGCTGAGGCCAGCCGAGCACAGGCGCGTCCTTCCCGGCATTTGCGCAAACCTTTGCTAATTGCATCCCGAGACGTGTGCCCTGCTTCCCTGCAGGCACAAGGCCCTCAGATCAGTATGCACAGGGAAATTGGTGCCCTGGACAGGGCTGGTGGTGGCCCAGATCTCTCTGATGTGCTTTGTCTCTGCAGCTCCCAGGCTTTGTTTGTTAGTGCTAAGTCATGACGCAAAGCGGAACAGTCCAGACTTAGGGAAACTGGGTCAAACTACTAAGGAGGAGCACAAAAGCCTAGTGTGTGAGCCTGGGAGGGCAGAACAAACAGGCCAGGGCTCAAAATGGAGAGAGAACTGGGAAGGACAGGGAGGAGGATGCTCTGCACAAGTGTGTTAGACACAAGAGGCACCTGGGTGTTGGATCCCAGAAACCTGGGAGTTTTGAGCTTTCTGTGCTTTCTGTCACTGACCCACAGGAGAACACTGCTTTTGACCTGAGGCCTTGGAGAAGGCTTCCAAATTTGAGTGAAGTTAAAATCACTGGTGTGTAGTTAAATATGCTTTCACATGCTGAAGGGTTTTAAATTTTATGTTTTTATAATATAGTAATAGGTATGGGACAAGATGGAGGATTTCGGGTGGTGTCTTTTTCAGTGCTCATCTTCCTTCTTCTTCATGGTTTCAGGCAGTAGCTTCTGGTTGGACAGTTAGTGCTGCACTGAGGGTCATGGGAATTTGGTTATTGGATTAAAAGTATAAATAATATAGGTGTTAATTCTCTATTGGACTGTTTAGCTTTAAGAGACCTTGTAATTAGCTAGATTCAGCTCCATTTTGCTGGCTTTTAGCTGGTAGCTGGAAGTGTTGCTGAACTTTCTGTACTTTAGATAAGATTTAACAAACAACCAAGCCCAAACACAAGAAAATTCGTTTCTTTCGTGTGTTTTTTAATCCTGGCTCTGAGTGAAGGCAGAAGAGACTGAGACAAACCACTAATTAAGTGGTGCAAACTCCTACCACTGTTATAGCTGGGGAAGTGTTGGGCTTCCCTTGGAGGGGAGGGAAGTTTGTGCAGGAGCAAAGCCCAGCTCGTTCGTTTTGATGTTGAATTGCTTCAGATTCAACTCAAATGTGCAGCTGCCACCAGGCAGCCAACACAGGAAAAGAGAAATTAAAAAGTGTGGATTGTTGATCTCAAATGACCTAGGTGCTGGGGAAAATCACCACAGGGTGATTTGCTCCACCATGCAGCTGTTCACCTCTGGTTTTGAGACATTGCAAACTGTGGGTAATGTCTCCCTGCAAAGATTAAAAAAAAAAATTCCCATTCAAATGGGGTTAAGGAAGCTCCATGTACAGACCAGCAGTTTATCTGCCAGGAAAACATTGGAGCAAATAATGAAAGTGTTAGTACATAGTGAGGAGGTCAGCAGCATCCCATGGGCTTTGCCTAGAACAAGTGGCTTCCAAAACATTTTGATTTTTCTCCTGTGACAGTATAATTCAGTTTTATGAGCAAAAGAAAAGCGGTGTTTTTTGTATAAATTGACATTAATAAAGCTTTTGATTTTCTCCAATTATGTTTTGATAATCGAGATAGAGAAACCTCATTAGAAGGAAATTTTCATTTGGTGGTTGCAAAACTGGTTGGAAAGCCATGTTGGAAAGTTATTTCTTATCAAAAAAGAAAACTTCACAAAGTGGGGTTCTGCAAAGGGTTTGCTGTCAATCAGTGCCTTCATTAATCATCTCAAGGATGAGATAGAGATTGTTCTTATTAAATTTTCAAATGAGGTCAAGCAGAAAGTCTCAGCTGCAAATATGTCAGAGAAGAATAAGGATATAAAACTAAAATGCTCTCTTTGCCCACTGTTCATGGGAGGAGAAGTCATGGGTTTAGGTTCAGCTATTTTGAGCATTGAGTGCGACTTCCCAACAGGAAGGATAATCCAGGACTGGCACCAGGGCACTTGAGCACAAGCATGGTGTCAGAAAAGGGAATTAAGCCATGGTCTGTGTAAAGATGATCCTCCCCCAGTGCAGAGCTGCCCTTTGAGGTCTCTTCCCACCTCATTTCTGGCCTGTAAGGTGGGAGAAGGTTGCTGGGATGGTGCCTGGGATCAACCCCACCATCAGGAACCAGCTCTGTGTGTGGGAGCTGGAAGGCAAGAACGTGCATATTCCCCTGCCATGACTTTCAGATCTTTTCTTCTCTTTACAGTCTTCTACTGCCTTGAGGACCACCAGGGTATTTAAAACTGCTTTTGCTGTTCCTCTGGATTTCTTTGGTTGTGGGGGTGAATGTGGGAATTCATAATGTGTTTTATCAACTACACAAGTTAATAATGTGGATCTTGTGTAATTTGGAGCACTACCAAAGGATGAATCAATGATGCACAGTTCTAAGTTCACTAAATTCCCAGAAGTAAAACTTGTTCAAAATATATCTGGAATAGTGTTGTCTTATCCTTTACACTCGTGTTTCTATTTCTGCACCAATACAGCTCATATAACATTTCATTTCCCATTTTGAACTTGAAATGCAGCAAGATGAAAAACTGATTTTTGGTAAACAGGGATTTTTATTTTGGATTCTATAGAAAGAACAAAATTGGCTGCGTGGAAGCACTTGCTGCTTTGAAGTGGTTAATTTGCCTTTATCTTCAAGACATGTGACATCAGATCAGATCCAAGTGTGTTCTTAAGCAGAGATGGATGAAGCCCTGACACCCCCTTACTTTGGGCTCATTTACAGCTGGGTTATACTCCTGCAGTAGAAAGCAATCCTCTCTAGAGCCAGGCAAAACCCACGAGGCTTCCCCCAAACCTTGGCTTAAGTGGGTTTTCCGAAGCTGGACCTGACCTGGATCCTAATTTAGCACTAATTTTTTGTGCTTAAAGGGAATGCATAGGCAAGGAACATATTGTGCTCTGTTGTAATAAGATCTGAGTTTCATCAATATTCAGTACTAGCACATGCTGGGTGGTGTTAGGGACTGAGCAGATACTGTGAGCACCAGCTGCTGCTTTTATGCCAGTTTTTCATGCTGAACTGTAGGAGACTAAACTCTAGCATCACGCAGAATGGAGAGCTATCACGAGCTGGGAGAAGCACAGGGAAATTCATGCAAATGCCCCGGTGCTCGTTAATGGTGTTGGTGACTGTGCTGGAGGAGAGTGCTCAGGGGCTCTGAGGGGCAGAGCTGTTCCCCTGTGCTGTCACTGTGGCTGTGCCACCTCGGGCATGTCTCCAAGGCATAATTATTTTGAGATACTGAGGTCCACAGAAGCCTTTACTTTAAGGTTGACTAATGCATTATAATGTCTTTTGAAACTCTGGCCCCCAGGCTTCTTGGCTATGAGTCATCTGGCTGAAAGCATCTGGCCATGTTCTATTCCCTCAAGTCCTGGGAGGCTCTGTAGCTCTCTGGGCCCTTAGCTGGTGACACAGGGCTCCCCAGAGCCTCGTCCCAGTCTGTGCCAGCCCTCAGGGTAGGTGCAGGCAACCTGCCCAATCTGCCTTCCCTGCCTCTGCATGCAGTCATTTGTTTGTCTTAATTCTCAACCCTCTGCTTTGCAATATAACCTTGTAGGTGTTTTTGTCCTTTTTCCAGGTACTTTGAGAAAAGATTGTGCAGGTCTCCTTGTTTCAGATGACTCCAAAAAACCCAACAAATATTCAAGGATGACAAGTGCTGGAGGCTGTAGTGTATTCTGCAATGACACCCAGCCAAAGACCTTGTGGTTGTCACACTGGCTGCCCTGGGGCCACCACCAGGAGAGGTAGTCCAGTGTCACCAGGAGTTGTGTTGATGATTTCTTGACTGACATTGGACAAGCCATCCAGCCCCCCCACATCTCAGCAGACTTTTGTGGAAAGCAACAGTTCTCATTTTCCACTCTGTGTCTGCCTTGAGCTGTCAAATTGAGACATCCCATAGTGGGATGTTCTTTCAGTGATTGATCTATGGGAAAACTCAAATCTTGGTGGCAGTCAGTGCAATTCTAGAGCTCCTGGGGTGAAAGTGTTGGGACTAATGTCTGGAGAACAGGTTTTTTTTGGTCCGCTAAAATCCAACCACAGCTGTTCATACTCTTTCAAATTTTTATTTACTAAGGATATATCATAACCTTAAGAAATGTGCTTTTGACTAGGAGTGGAAGTTGCTCTGAGATTGGAACCTGCTTTGATTGTAAGTCTGTAGTGGGTGGTCAGAAATCTCAGTCTTTAATGATTAAGACATTCCCCCCCCCAATCCTGTTATTGTTAGTGGTAGCTTCTTGCTACAATATAGAGTTTCAATTTATGCATCTATTTTTTTCAGAGCAGGTCTCCACATTTAATGCCTTTAGGCTAACTGAATTCAGTCATCAAATTACAATTAAGTCACAGCTCAGAAATGTCTGTAAATTGGACTCTTTAAGGGTTATTATTACTATTTTTGTAATTCATAATACAAGAGTGACTTCTAATATAATGTTAAGTTTTACTGTTGATTTTCCCATACTGAAAGACAGGAAACACTGCTGGATTTTATCTCTGACTTGCAGGAGCGAGGGGGGTGGCACCAAACAGCAATTTCCATCCTGTCTGGTCCAATGACAAGATGGTGAATCTGCAGGAATGGGACAACACTGGGTTATGTGCCATTTGCCAGGAGAGGAAGCAATTTCCTGTGGAGACTGAAGGCCTCTGTTCCCCCAGCAAGGTCAACAGAAGCATTTGCTGCCTTTGGCTACGCCATAATTGCATTAATAAAGACAGCAGCTCCCGTGGGGCAAAGGCTGCAATTAGCAGCAGCATCAGAGGTTTCATCCCAGCTCTGCAGTGCTCCCCTGCAAGCAGAGAGGTTCTGCTGGAATTCATTGATGCCATTCCCTGCTTTTGAATTAGCAGCTCCTGCTGTGCTTTCACCACCCAGCAAATCTCTCCACAGCTGGAAATTGTCTCTGGGGGTGCTAATGTGGAAATCAGGTCTGCTCCCTGCAGTCCCCAGCTGGGGGAGGTGGTGGGAGCTCCTCCCAGCCCAGCACTGAAAATCGAGTGATTTGGGGAATCATCTGCTTCTTGGGGGAAGGGTCTGACTGTGTGGGGAGTCTTGGTGTAACTTCTGCCTGCTCTGCCTGCCTTGGATGCTCTTCCAAGTTTAAGGTTGGTCGGGAATGACAACTTGTGCCCAGAGCATTCTGCAAGAGACACAGCATCTCTGAATGGCTCGGGTTGGAAGGGACCTGAAAAATCATCTCATTCCAACCCCCTGCCATGGCAGGGACACCTTCCACTAGCCCAGGCTGCTTCAAGCCCTGTCCAACCTGGCCTTGGACACTTCCAGGGATCCAGGGGCAGTCACAGCTGCTCTGGGAAAATCTTCACTCACAGGGAAGAATTTTTTCCCACTACCTGACCTAAACCTACTCTTTGTCAGTTTAAAGAAATTCCCCTTTGTCCTGTCACTCCATGCCCTTGTCCAAAGTCCCTCCCCAGCTCCCTCAGAATCCTTTAGGTACTAAAGGAAGATGCTCTAAGGTCTCCCCAGCACCTTTTCTACTCACATCTGTGCCTTCACAGAACCCACTTAGGTGACAATTCCTTGGCAAACCTCTGCTGGATCAACATCTTCATTTCATTGCAAAAATAAATGATAGAATACAGGGTTTGAAGCCCCACAATCCATGACATTGACTGAGATTTTGGAAGTGTGGGTGTGTTTAAGCACACACATACATGGACACAGGGAAAGGCTCAAACCATGTGAGGCTCACGCTGGGGCTGTTGGTGAGCTGCCAGCCACAGCTCCTGCCACCCTTACAGGGGAGAGCTCTCCAGGGAGCTGCTGCCTGGCAGAGTGAGGCAGAGCTGCCACTGAGCTTTTCTTGCTGAAAACTCCCTCCTCTGTGCTACTGCCTGCTCAGGAGATTATTAATTTTCTCCAAAAATTGCAGATACGAGGGAGGTCTTCAAGAGCTTCTTGACCTACCCATTGCACTTTGTGGAGTTGCTGCTGTTCAACATTTCAACTTGAGAGAAACTCCTTTTAAAGAAAAGGAAAGGAGTAAAGTAGTGTGGTAGTTTACTCACTGCTTGCATGTGGGAAGTGTGAGCAGAGTGGAGCAAGAAGGAGAGCTGATGGACTCACATGTTCGTTAGCACTCCCCTTGGAGCTCCAGTGAGGAGGGCACAGCAGGGACGTGTAGGAGACTTGGACTTGACCCATATCTGGAGTAAATCAGCCAGATCTTTTGTTGGATTCAGTGGAAGAGAACGTGGAAAAGCTTCCACCCTATAGCAGGAATATATTCACATCCAGGACTAACTTTGGTTAGCTTGCAGTGCTGTTTCATTCTATGTCATACTCCACAAATGGGAGAATGCTCCTGGTTCCACCCCCCACCACATCACCACCCACCAACCTGCTGCACCACACCACTCCTCTCTCCCTTTTCCCCTTGCCAGTCTGAGGAACTTTAAATGGGGAAAAAAAATATCATAAACCACCATCTGGTCCCCACGAGCAGGATCAGCTCTCAGGCCATTTCCTCAGCACAAGCTGGCACAGTTCCCTCCTCTGCAGCAGATTGACTCATCTTGCTCTAGCTTTGGGTCTGCTCCCATATGGTCAGTGCCTAAATTATTGATATTATTTATACTACTGTTGTGCCTCAGGTCCAGGGCATTTTTGTGCTGGCTACTGTGCAGATTCAAACAAAACCAGTCTCTGCCCTGGGATCTAATACATGTTAGTACCAATTATGCTCAATACCTGGCTGTATTTTTACAAAGTAATATTCCAGGAGCTTCATACTCTTCCTCCACAGCACCTGTGGCTCACAGCTTTTCTTCTGCAGCACTTGACCATTTTCTTCAAGTCCCAGGTGGAGTCATGCGCTTATATGAAAATGGCTGCTTTTAAAACAGGAAATAGAAGTTTATATCACTATAATTTTTGTTATGAAAACTTCACATCCTAACGACACAGACCTCAGGGCCTCCAGCAAACTGAATGAATTTCTTATCAGATTAAGTTTAAGAAGACATTGACTTTGTCAGCCTCAGCCTGAGGTGAGAATTGAGATTAATAATGACAATTCTGTCCCAAGAAGGCTTGTTTATCATGGAGCTGTACACAGTATTTAAACTGTGTGTTCTCTTATTTCCCTAATAATTAGGAAAAAATCAAATGTTTAAATTATGTTCATCAAATGAAATATCTGGAACTCTTTCCTCTGCAATAGTGACTGAATAAGCAGTTGGAAATGAATTCTCACTAAGCCACCTGGGTGTTCAGGCTGTGGTATGTCTGTTCTTTCAAGATGTAAATAATAAAGTTATCTGGACCACTGGAAATTAAATGGGAAAGAGTTCTACCCTTTTATGGAAGCCTGGGACCTCCTGGTGGCAACAGCCCCAGCCCATGAGCACAGAAAGCACCACAGGAGCTGTTTTACCTCGAGGAGCCATGTTAGAAAAAGATGGATGTTTTCACATCCAGAGCCTTCTGAAGGATCTTGCTGACCATATCTAGAATTTGTAGCCAGGGTTGTGTCCCCATTTGGAAGCTGGTGAGTGGTAATGGATAGAACTCACGACAATGGAATAGCCAAATCCCAGTGGATGCTGCTCTGGAGCTTAAGTGAAGTCTCCACAGGTATTTGGGAATGGAGAAATTGGAGTGAGGCAAAGAAGAGAGCATTACTACAAGAAAAACTCAAAAGTTTTTTGTTTTGGTGGATTGATCAAATTTAGTGCTGTTAAATGGCATTTATAGTCCCTGAAAGCAGCAAAATAACTTCAAATTGAATAACCTTTGATTTTTAAACAAACACTAATAATACTGGATCAATGAGTGAAAGTCAATTATAGTTCAGTTAAGCCATGCCCTTTAAAACATCCCAGAACTGCTCTGCTGTTTTCTCCAGTGATGGATCACAGCTTCCAAGGCTGCTCAGACAGCAGGAACCCATCTTTATTTCCAAAAATAAAAAAAAAAAATCCAGTCCCGAGCACCTTTTTCTTCTATCTTCTGAAAGAGGAAAGAGTTCCTTAACAGCTGAAGAATTGTCAAGGAAAGAAGTGATGAAAAAACTGTTCCCATTTGGAATGGAATACTTTGACATGCTCCCCTGCCATTTCCCATGGGTGTTTCTATACGTGACAGCCACTTATGCCTTTAGAAATGAAATGCAGTCACTGACAGTGCACAGGGCACAGCAGCACAGAAGGGCTCTTAAAATAAAAGGAAATAAAAAAAATTAGTGACCTTATGACCACAGCCCTGCTGTGTAATCTCAGATTCTACTTTTTGCCCCTGTTATATTTATTTACTCCGTGGTTCAAACCATGTTTTGTAGGTTGTTATTGAAGCTTTTCAGTGGTGGCCACATCTTTCCTTCATGATGGGAGACAGAAATGCCTCCTGAGGATGTAACTGAGTGTCTGGATGTGGAAGGGCTTGAAAAGGTTGATATCAGGATATCCCTAACAAACTTGTTTATCAGCAACATGCAACAGTCTTTGTAGACATCAGGCAATTTTTTTCCCCTGTGTTTAATTATATTAAAAATCAGTCTTATACACTGAGGAGCCAAATTGGAAGGGGAGGACCTTGTGAACCCCCAAACTAAAATCTGCTAATGACCTTGTGGGAACCTTGGATCTAGCCAGCACAAGATGAAGTGAGGTAATGGTGCAACAGAAAGCACAAAACTCAGATTTGCTTTGTGCTCTTGAACTCTTGGACAGTTCTGTTGAAGGAACTGCATGTAGGAATGCTCAGGGAGTGGTGGGAGGGCTGGGGCACCTTCAGCCTGGAGTGTGGTGTTTCCATTAATTTCATCCTTGTGAACCATCAAAGTCCTTTTTCTTTAAGTTTTGCCTCTTAAAGAATCCACAAAACTCTGTTTCAGAGGACATCAGGGTTGAGGGAGTGTGTATGGCACTGCATCTGCAATTACCACGAGCCAGCAAGTGCAAGGAGGTTTCTGCTAATCCAGAGGCTGAATTTTATCTGTAAATTAGGGGATAATACAGATATATAAAAGCAGTAGCATATTACAGTGGAATGATTTTGTGGTTAAGCTTATTAAACAACTATTTCTGAGTCAGTCGGTGTCCCAGGCTGGATTTGCTGGGAGCCTTTTTCCACTTCCATTTCCTTGTGTGCATTGGTCAAGATGGAGACATCATTCTGTGTGTGGGACAGGCTGGGCCTTGATGCCTTTCATGATGAAGGGAAGACAGATCTCTAAGGCAGAAAGAGTTAATCCATTAACATCCTTTAATTATGCTGCTGCCAACCAGCCTGGTTATGCACCTGACCAAGTGAACCTGGGATGCTTTTTATGCAGCAGAAAAAGAAGCTTCTGGAAAGTGTATCTACTGTGGCTTTCCAATTACTGCTGCCCTTTTTGTGCTTTGTTCATTTTGCATTAATTTAGATGAGTTCAGAGATATCAGGTTAGCCAGGATGATAAATAAATTAACCTTTATTAATTAGACTCTTTAGGACTGATTCATTTATTTTGTTTCAGCATTTGTGATTCACCACAAATGAATGTGCTCTGTCTCTCTGCCTCACAATCTGTTTGTCTTGAATTTCAGTTTATTGTTGCATCTGTTTGGGATCTTTCAGTATGGGAGAGAGCTATGATTTAAAGATTATAAACATGTATAAACAATGTAGGGATAAATGGAGAGGCTTGGCATGTTGCTTTGGGCTCTGTGCCATGCTAACGTGACTATTAGGTTTATCTGATCTTGAGCTGTCTCATATCTGTCTGCTTTGGAGAGGAGGTGGTGAGAACAGGCAGCTGTCTCTGTCTGTCCATGCTGAATCATTCCTGCCTGCCAACATTAAGGAGCATTCCCTGCTGAAGCACCAGGGGCACAGGAAATAGCCCAGGCTGCCTTCCAGTGACCAGAATTTGACTGGTTTTGGTTTGATGGGCACACATGGTGCAGCTTGTCTGCTGGACACAGCTGGCACTGAGCACAATGCTCCTGCCTCTCAGTTTTGCAGAGTGGGGCTGAGGATGGGCTGGGCTCTATTTCTGCTCTGAGAAGAGGATCACAGCTCTGGTGTCCTCTGGCTGTACACCAGCCAAGCACCCCAGCAGACAGAAAGAAGCAGAGAGGCTGTGCTGCCCTTTGCTGCTGCTGCTGGGGCTGAACCTGTCCCTGCTCAGACTCTGTCACAGACACTGCATCTTCAGCATGGCACCAGGTCTGTGCCTTGACAGCCCCTAATAAAGCCATTTTTCTTTCCAGCCTCCACCAGGCAGGCCTGCTCTGGATGCTGATCAACAATTTAGCTTTACTTGGGTGACTTGGAACAATCCTGGCTCTTTCAAGGCTGAGTGGAAAAATGTTCCCAGCATGCCTGAGGGAAGACCTCGAAGATTTGTCTCTCGTTCTTATTGCTGGTGCATCCCACTGGGCATTTGATTCCCATGTTTAAATTCTGAGCAGATACCACTTAATCTTCACCAGAACAGGTTTTTTTTTCCAACTCCATCAGCATATCAGAGAACAATATTAATGCTTTAAAGTGCAAGTCCCTGACACCCCAGCTCTGCCTGGAGCAAGCAGCAGGCTAAAGCATCCAGTGGTAGATAAGCTCAGCAGATTCCTGATGGAAAGTAAGAGAAGGGGCACATTGGGAAGAAACAACAAAATTTTGTGTGTCCATTTGACTTTATGAATTTGCTAGAAAAGAATGATTTCCACATAACACTTTTGATCTGTAATTTCTGTGTCTCCAGCTTTCTGCTTTGCTCATATCAATGTTGGTTTGTCTAACAGAAGGTGTATTACACCTTGCCAAAAATTGCCTCACTCTTTAGGCAGTGCCATGGTATCACTGCAGCCTAAGTAGACATTCCAGGCTTTGTGTGTGGTTTCTCTTTTTCTATGTTTATCTTTAGACATTCCTCTAAATAAACAGGTCTAAAATATCTCAAGCTGCCTTTTTGTAGGGAGCAACTTGGCGTATAATGCAAATTTCATAAAATACTACTGGGATGAGCACCCCTATTCCCTCTGAAAGTGGATGGGATCAATTACTTTTTGGGAGCAATAGCTGCTGGACTTGAACTCAATCAATGACTCTGTCTCAAGTTTGAAGTGTCCATTTCTTATTAAAAAATAGCAGAAGTACACAGCTAGAGTGAAGTTCTCAGAAACCTAACCTTGGAAAAGGATTGCTTTCTTTCCTGGAGAACACAGTAAACCCACAGTTGTTTTCTTTTAAATGGGTAGCATAAAAATACATGTAAAAAAACCCCTAATCTTAGCTCTCAGTTCTGAAAATTACTTGTAGAATGTCAAGGTTGTTTATTGCCAAGACAGGCTGGTCAGACATGAGCTTGTATCAGCTATGTTTGTAGTTTTGTGTGTTGAGTAGGTGAGAGGGTAAAACAACATAAATAGAGGTAGTTTGGGCAGATTTGTTAATGGGACTGGTAACTTTCCCCCACCCACTCATCCCCTTCCTACAGGGTGTCTTAGATAGAAGTCACAAAGTAAGATTTTTTTCTCTTCCTGTCTGTCCTTTACAACTTACCTTTAGCTGTGAAACCATCTGGAGCCATAAAACAAAGCAAATCCTCACTGGAGCTCTTCTGCTTCTGTACTTTTATGTCACTTTTATGGGCAAATAATTAATGCCACGTGGGATTTGAAAACAAAGGTTGTAGTTGCAAAAATATTTGCAGGCTGTGGTTCATTTCCAGCAGCCTTTGCTTTATGTCCCAGGACTCAGCAGCAGAGATTGCTCCTCTCTGAAATAGCCACAGCCAGACGTGCCTGAGGTGTTTTAACAGCAATACTGAGGAGGAATTGCTAATGGATTTTTTCATCTCGAGAGCGAGTGGCCTCTGTTGTGTGTGCCTTGCAATTAATAGGGAAAGAGACACCTTGTATGAAGCTGGCGTCCTCAGGCTTAAAACACCACCCTGTTAACCATTCTTCTGCTGCATTTTGATTTGAATGCCACTTCAAACCCCCTGAACACAGCCACAAACATATGCTGCAATGCAAAGGAGCCCTGTGCCTCACATCCGCTTCCTCCTGCTCCACAAACACTCTCTGAGGAAACAGAGAACAAGATTTTGATATGCAAATCTCTCCTGTCATTAAAATATAATGCTGCCTCGTCCTTTATCAACAAGCTTGTTCATCTCTGAGGCTCAGCTTGTCATGTGTAAACGTGTGCTGTATCAGCTGGCCTCTGGGGAGGGGGAATATTAAGACCAGACAGTTGGTGTTGGCCAGCCACATTTACTTAGATCTCAAATATTTCTGCCTGTGCCAGCACCAGTGGCCTTGTGGAACGTCCCTTTCTGGCCTTGCAGTCTCTCTTGCTTCTCTGATTTCAGTGAATTGCTCCTCACTTGGCTGGAGCTGCTCTCATCTGTATCTGCTAAAGCCAGAGCAAACTCCAGCACAGCTTTTGTCTCTTTAATTTGATTGATCTACCCTAAAGTTTCAGAAGAACCAGCTCCATTCTTGCAGACAGGCATGGGTGTGTAATTGCAGAGAATGTGACATCTTGCAGAGGGATCTGTCATCTCAAAAATTCCTCTAGAAAGTTTTTTTGGCATTGATCTCTCTCAGACACAGCAGTTCCCAGTCTCTAACACCACATATCTCAGGGCAGAGTGGATTGCAGAATACTTCCCTACCATAACCATTCCTTGCACTTTCCTCTGGCCTCTGCTGTGATTCCACCCCATGATACAGACACTGCATAGAAATAATTTATTTTATTAAACCCATCCATTTGTGGCTACAGAAAGCAAATCAAAGGCTTAAACTTCCCATAGCACAGGCAGGTGTGATTTGGGGAGCAGCACATTCACCTGCCATCAGCTCTCCAGGGATAAAACCTGGAGAGCACCACACAGACATTTCTGATTTTATCTACTGGGATGGATTATTGGAACAGCAAGATAAAGGGGGAGCAAGGGCTCACAGCATATTCCCTGTCACATACATTGTGAATTTGCAAGGAGTGTGTAGAGTGGGATTATTTTAGTTTATATGCAGTAAGATTTCCAGCTCCACATTTTCCATGCTGATATTTGTGAGCACACTCATCCTCTCTCCTATTTATCTCCATCCAGGCAAATGCCACACGTGCTTGGTGAGTTGGTGGCATCACTGCACAAAAGCCTGGCTGGGCATCAGGAGCTACACCCGGGGAAGCAGAATCCATCTTGCAGTGCCCTGTCCTTCAGGCCTTGGCTGAAGGTGGGTCAGGCAAACAGCCCTGGCCAGCAAAACAAATCCTCCCTGAGGAGCAGCACGTTGTTCAGGTCTGGCTGGAGCAAAGTGCTATTGATCCCACATTACGGCATTTAGGAATGGCTGTAATACAAAGGAATAAATGTCACACTTATAAATAAAGAGTTGAACTCATTTAAATTATCCTTGCAAGACAACTAGAAGCTGTTCCAGCTCTGGATCCATGTGCCCCCTGCTTGAGCTAGATAATTTGGAAGCAGACAGCCCCTTTCTTCTGTATTTTTTTGCAAACTTTCAAAGGGCATAGCAGTAATATTGGATGGAAATGAGAAAGATGCTTATAGCATGGATTGTGCTTTCCTATCAGGAAAAGCTCTCTCCTCATTTCATGTCAATAAAAAAAGCTAAAGATAGAGGGCAGAGAAACAGAGCCTTAAGCTTTCAGAAGCAATCTTTCTAAACTTGCTATCCCATACTGGCTTTTTAATTAAAAATTTATCCTCCAAATTACTTTTGGTTTCCATCTGAATTCGGTTTTTATTTACCTTTTTTGACTGGCTCTTATTTTGGCACGTGCAGCAGCACAGAGAGGGGTGGGGGTCAATCTCTCCATCAGTGTATCTTCCCTGTTTACCTCCAGCCTTTCATCTCACTCCTCTGCTGCATATGCTGAGCATCTGGCTGCTACCCAAACACCCTTGACTGCTGTCTGCAAATAACAGCATTCCAAATATAAAATATTCTGTGACTCGCATTAATTACAAACAAAAAAAGAACAAAAGGGGAGAGGGGGAAGGAGAGAAAAAAATTAAAGGAGGATTCTAAAGAACTGGAAGTTCTCCTGGGAAGATGAAGCCATGTATCTGACTGCCATGAGCCAAGTAAAGAACAAGACAAATCCAAAGAGGAAAAAAGTCTTAATTACAGTCTCAAAGACAGTGAGCTATGTATTTTAGATAACAGATTTAAAATTATACTGTTTTACAGTAGTCTCTGATCACATCCCACCTTGCCTTGAACTGTGCCCTTTTCCAGAGCTGAGAGTAAGCCCAATTTATTTGTTGGCGTTTGGCAACGTAGCTACTGAACCATTTCAAATTTATTTTGTGCACCCACATTCCTTAAAGGTTGGGGTATCGTGCCGAATTGCTACAGCTGCCCTTTCTTCTGCCCTCCCATATTAGGAACTGTGACTTTTCTCTGTCCCTCTCCCAGACTGCCTGGGTTACCTGTTTGCAGGGAAGTCTAAAAACTCCATAGAAAAGCACATGGGGAAAGTCACTCTCGGTGAGAGAAATGTTATTTTCAAGCTTATACTCAAGTACCGCAAATAATTACAAAACAGAGCCCTGTATTTATGTAGCTTAGTGTTATTTTAACGTGCATTGATCAGGGCTTGCTCCAACCCTTTGCCTGGAAAATTCTCTGGAGGATAATGCTCATTCCCTGCGGTTCCGTGGGCAGGAATAGATGCTCAGGTGATACTTTAAAGAGGGCATTGTGTGCCTCTGAAGGCTCTCAGGAGGAGGAGGAGGAGGAGGAGGAGGAGGGAAGAAGCTCTCTGAGACAACAGCGAGCTGACTGGGGGGCTGCAGGTGAGGCAGGCTGGAGGTGCAGCCTCCCCAGGGCCAGCCCAGCATCCACAGCCTTCATGAAATGCAAACGAGAACAACTTGCAGAAACAAAAGAGACACCGGCAAAGGCCAATTAAAATGAGATGGATGCAAATCTTTGCGGGGATTTGGGAGGGAAGCAGCACCGGACTGTTCCATCAATGCTTGTGGAGATGTTTGCTGTCAGATTGGCAGCTGGGACAGGTAGCTGGAGTGTTGATCTCTTCGAAAAAAATGCATGTTTTTGTGTGTTTCTGAACTCCCTTAACAGACTTACAAGGCTGTTAACAGCTTACAAGGCTCTGGAAGCAGAGACTTGTTCTCCAAATCAGATACTGGGTCAGGCTTTCTGTACAAACGGTGCTGAGCCTCAGTTAACTGTTTTTATCCAAAGAGGTAACAGCCAAAAAATTGTATTTCAAATGTCACACTAGTTTATCTTGTGTGCATCACAGCACCTGAACCCCTTCCTGAGCTAGGAGCTGCTTTTCACAGGATCACAGAATGGTTTGGGTTGGGAGGGGCCTTAAAGCCCATCCCATTCCACCCCCTGCCCTGGGCAGGGACACCTTCCACTGTCCCAGGTTGCTCCAAGCCCCAATGTCCAGCCTGGCCTTGGACACTTCCAGGGATCCAGGGGCAGCCACAGCTGCTCTGGGCACCCTGTGCCAGGGCCTCCCACCCTCACAGGGAAGAATTTCTTCACAACATCAATCCTAACCCTGCTCTCTGTCAGTTTAAAGCCATCATCCCTTGCCCTATTACACAATGCCCTTATAAAAAGTATAATTTGGATTATAATGGAAGCAATAAAAAGTGCATCCAAATGTTGCAGTACCCTAAGTACCACCAACATGGAAATGGCAGCACTAGCAGAGAGGTGATACCCCAATGTGCAAAACCCATGGAGGTGTTTTGGGGGCTCAGGAAAAACGAGGTGTGAAACTCTCCCTTGAGTCAATAGCCATTGAATGAAACCCCCCTTTTTTTTTTTCCTGAATGTCCTTTACTTATTGAAGTAGTTCATGACTCGGAGGGGATGAGACAGCTAGGATGTAATTAGATGCACATTCATCACTCCTGCTGCTAATTGTTTTCTAAGAATGCATGAGAAGAGCATCGATTGCTTTCTCAAGTGCCTCATCCCGCTGCAGGTACCACTCAACAAGCCCAGCCCAGCCCCTCCTGGGCTCATCTCCACAGGAAACCTGGGAGGGATGGCAGGAACAATGAAACACCGCTGGGAGGGTGTGATGGCAACCTTCCAGGAGCTAAAGAGAGCCCCCAGGAAGGATGGACGGGGGCTTTTTGCAAGGACAAGCACTGATAGGACAAGGGGGAATGGCTTTAAGCTGAAGGAGAGTAGATTTAAATTGGATATTGGGAAGAAATCCTCCCTGTGAGGGTGCTGAAGTCCTGGCACAGGGCGCCAGAGAAGCTGAGGCTGTCCCTGGAAGTGTCCAAGGCCAGGTTGGACAGGGCTTGGAGCAGCCTGGGACAGTGGAAGGTGTCCCTGCCCATGGCAGGAGGCTGGATGATCCTTAAGGTAATTTCCAACTCAAGCCTTTCTGTGATTCCAAGCACTCTGTGATTCTGTGGGGCTGGGAGGGAAATGCTTGGAACATTCCCAGAACTCACCCAACTGCTGAAACTTGGGACAGAGTGGGAAAGGAAAGGAAAGGAAAGGAAAGGAAAGGAAAGGAAAGGAAAGGAAAGGAAAGGAAAGGGAAAGGAAAGGAAAGGAAAGGAAAGGAAAGGAAAGGAAAGGAAAGGAAAGGAAAGGAAAGGAAAGGAAATAAACCAAGTTACTTTCTTCAGATTTGTGATTCAGCCTCTGCCTTTGTTGTGAGAGCATGCATCAACCCAAATTTATTTTAGAGAACTCTGACTGCAAATGATGCATTTTGTGATCTGGCAGAAAAAAAGGTTTAAAAGTCTCCCTGTAAAAATGAGGCCAGTTGATCTGTGCCTTGGCTGTTTATTCCACAAAATCAAAGTGTGAATAAAATGCTCCTGAATCAAAACAGCAACACATGTAGCAGCTGGAGAGAGCCTCTGATCAGTGCCCCAGTGCTCACATCTGCCCTGAAGTTTATCTTCTTCTGGGTGACCCAAAATGGGCTGCAGATGTGATCTAATGATGACCAAGATAGGGAAAAGTTCTTCCTTTGAGTTGATTCTGTGGCCACAGAAGGGACAGCCAGCCAGGGATGTTACAAGATTTTTTTCAGGTCAATGGCAAATATAATAAATAGTGAGGGATTTTGCCCCATTTATCCCCTGTCCATCCTCCCTGTGTGATGGGGCTGCCCTGTCCACAAGCTGCAAAAACCCTGGGAGCCACCCAAAATAATTAAAAGTATCAGTGTGGGTTAACAGCAAACCCCCCCAAACTGTAAACAAATACACAAACACCCACCCCATAAATAAATTAATAGCATATTGCCCCCTCAAGCAAATCAGAGCGAAACATCAAACTAATAACAGAACATCAAATAATATAATAAACAAATTTTAAAAATCACAATTCCAGGAATGCTTTTCTTGGAAGGCTGAGGGCACATTTCCAGCACAGCCTGGAAATGGTGGATCCATCCCTCCAGATGTGCAATTCCCTTTCCATTTTAATAAAAACTCTTCTGTCTGGAGCTGACAGAATACAGGGTAATACATGCTCGTTCTGCTGGTGTTCAAAAAGGTTATGTCTACCAAAAGGTGCAAGCCAGTGTTTTGTTTTATGACCCTTTTAATTGGTACACAGTCCATAATATGCATTATTGCACTCTGGAAATTAGGTTTATTGTGGTATTGCATCACATGCCATTCCGAGGCGCTCACTGTGCCCCTGTAAATGCTGAGTTTGCCTCGTGATGTAGGTGCTGAATAGAAAAATCCATTCCTCTGTGAGCTTTCCTTATTAGTAAGCTCTAATAAGCTGCTGAACAGCACCAGTCGGGAAACCTGCCTGCAATGGGAGCCCTGAGCCCCAGCCATGGCAGTCCCAGGTAATCCTGCCAGGCACGACAGTAGATGGTGCTCTTGGTTTGCTTTAGCTGCCTGTAAAGCACCAGGAGATTCTCTGCTCTGAGGCCTGAGCCCACAGAAATGTCCTGCAGCAAGCAACACTTGGGATGCCCGAGTGTTTTATTAGCCTTGGTGTGTGTCCCAGTGGCCACAGCCCCCAAATCACCCCCTGTGCAGTCCAACATGTGTTTCAAGAAGTGCTAAGTGTGTGTATTTACAGAGAAGCTGTGGCTGCCCCTGGACCCCTGGCAGTGTCCAAGGCCAGGTTGGACATTGGGGCTTGGAGCAGTCTGGGACAGTGGAAGGTGTCCCTGCTCATGGCAGAGAATGAGATGAGCTTTAGGTCCCTTCCAACCCAGACCATTCTGTGACTCCATGATACAGGCAACAAGCCAGCTTTTCCATGGTCCTTTTCCAAGCACCACATCCTGGAGAGGTCCCTCTGAAGGAGGAAACACCCCAAGAAGGCAAACCAGTGCTTGGCTGTGCCAGGGGGGTGGTGTGGCAGCTCCCATGGGTGAAGGAGCTCTCCCTGCTCAGCTGATGTGGTCACAGCTCTGCAAAACCCTCCCCAGCTCCAGCCAGCTCCTGTTGACAGCAAGAATAAGGCAAGACTGCTGGTTTATGGTTTTTAATCTCTGTAGGAAGTGGAAAGCCAGTAAAGATGGGTGTGGGCAAAGCTTGGTGTGGTGAACACACCCGCTCAGTGAGGCAGCACATCCCCAGCACAGAGAGGCTGCTTGGGGCTGAGGATGCTCTGTACTGAGAAGATCTATCCTCAGGCAAGCAAGGGAAAGCCTTAAAATACTTTCCAAAAGGATAAACACCTGTGTGAAGTCTTCTCTGGAGACTCACAGTTCAGGGTGAGAATTTGATAAGGCCTTAAAATGCAAGGTGAGCTGTAAAAGGTTTGGGTTCCAGCACTCGTATAAACAGCTCCTTCTCAGTCCAAACATGTGCTCCAAGCCAAAATGTGCTCTCTGAGACTTATTGATTTATATAAACTCTATTCACCCACTATAGGCCATGGCTGAGCACCACCAGTTTAAGATTACACATAATCTATAAAAATATTTCTACTTCAACAAGTGGTGTTCCATCATCAAACAGAACAGCTGTGCCTGGGTGGAAAGGCGAACAGAGACGATTTTACACACACAGATGTATATTGCCTTGATGTGCCTTCATGCCTGTGCACAGGCACAAGCCTATCTTTAAATAAGCCCCATTGCCTGGACATTAAAAGGCTTGAAAAAAAAAGGTAAGGAAAAATGAACGCTTCTGCAGCTTCCTCAGCACTAATTGAATTTCTGTCCATAACATTTACAGACTTTAAGAAGAGCCCACTTATTTACCTTTTCTCTTGGATTTTTTTTTCTCTCCATTTAAAACTCATTGTGTTGTGTCATTTGATAGGCGCCAGGAATAAATCTTTTGTCAGCTCTATTGCATTATTATGCAAAGTACACAAAAAGTATAGGAATAATACAGCCTGAGAGAAGCCGAGTGCTGTTCCTTTCAGCCCTCCCAGCCTGCCCCAGCAGCAAACTCTCCAAGTTTGCTAACACAATCATTTTCTCAGGAAAACTTCCTCGCCCTTGGTCATTGATTGCAAAAGATTCACTTGACCGTGCTAATGCTGGCTGTAGGGAAGTGAATTTACTGAGGGAAGAAAGACTTGATGAGGGAGCCATCAATTAAATCTGCAGAACTGATCCTGCAGGATGAAGGAGCTGCTGGGCACCAGGAGGATTTCTTGGCAGCAGGAGAGAGGTCAGCTGCAATAAACTCCCTTCTTCCCCAGTGATGGAGATGTGCCCCAAGAAGAGTCACTTTAGGGAAAATCAAAATAATTGCTGTTAAAAAGATCTAGAAGGGCAAAGCTCGAGGAGCATTTCAGCTCCTACAGGTGCTGTTGTCAGGCTGTGGTTCGTGTGAGGGGATCAGAGTGAGACCTGAGGTATGCAAAGATCTGTACCTGGGGCTGACCCTGCCCTACCTGCCACCAAACCCCAAATCACTGGGGGCTTTAACACCAGGGACTGACCCTGCCAACCAAACCCCACATCCTTGGGGGCTTTAACTCTCACCCAGGTTCGTTCACATTGCTGGAACTGAGCTTTGCTCCCACAGTGTAGCCACCAAATGGAATTAAGTCACTTAATTAGTCTGGGTGAAACACAATGAGGGATTGAGGAGTGAGGGGACTTGGCAGCTCTCTGCAAGGTGACGTCAGGGGCTGCTGGAAAAGCTCATCCACACAGGTTTGACCCTGGAAATTTCCTCTGCTGGAAAAGCGGTGGAGTAGGAGGTTTGCCCATGATTTGTTTGGTTTGTATTTATATTTTTTCTGTCCTACCATAAAACATTGCAGAGAGCTGGACTGATGGTATGAGAAAGTCCTGGCACTCCTGACACCCATTTCTCTTCCCCTCCTTGTTTATATAAATAAAGGCCCTTTGCTTGGGAGAAGACAAGTACAGCAACTGTCTGTGCTGGTGGAAAAAAGAAAAATGAAGGCAGAAAAGAGTCAGGAGTAAACTTGTACATTCTGGGAGGTAAATAATAAATCTATGGTCACTTGGGGAGCTCTCTCCAGGGATTACTCAAACTTATCCACTCTCATCCACCTATTATTGCCCATTTTTTTTCAGTTGACAACACAGAGCTTGCAGTAATGGGAGAAACAGCCCCCTGCCAAATGGAAAAGTGTGAAATACTTTACTCTTTGTTATTTATTTACTCAAGTATGTGTTTAAATGAAAGACTGAGGACTCCACACACACCTGGAGCCACCCTTGGAGCACCTCTCTGGTGGAGCACAGGTCCTACCCCTAGAGGACCCTGCCTAGTGCCTGGAGCTGGATGTGTGCAGGGTGGGATGAGGTCTGGGAGCCTGGAGCAGCTGCTGGCTGCTGGCTGTGCAATGACTTGTCTCTGCTCCAGAGGTGCCAGAGCAGCGTGGGAAAGGTGGAGGAGCTGCCAAGGGAAAGGTCTCACTCTGTTTCTTGGGCAAATTTAACGCTTCTGGGAGTTGAGATGGAGACATGCATCCCTGGGAAGTGTTTAGCACCACTGCAGGCATTAATTTCCCAGGGACATGTTGGACAGGGGGGTGGTTGGGTTCTTCACCTTTCCTTGGCACGAGCTGACTCCTCATCCCACAGGGATCCTTGCCATGAGCTCAGCTTGCTCCTCCCCTGCCCCACATCCCCATGGCCCCAGCTGGCTCCACTCCTCCTGCTCTGAGGAGCTGTTTTAGTCACTTAAATTCCTCCAATATTTATTCACTTTATTCCTTAAATACCAGAATGCATCGATGGATATTTTAGCTGAAGATTTTTCATTATTTTCTTTCATCATCTCCAGCTATTTTTTTACCTTCAGTCAAGCCACTTATATGTAATGCCACCTCTCTGCACCTCTGCCTCAGGTATCCTGGCACCCCAGACTGTACCAATAAAACATCTCACCTGCAGACCTGAAAAAATGAGAAGAAACCACCACATTTTAAAGCAAGATGATGAATTTGAATTCATCAAGCCTCATGACATTACCTTGTGTGACTTGGCAGATCACCCCATTGTGAGTCCTGAGCCCTGCCACTGAACTCTTTATCAAATAAAGCACTAATGAGAGCAGACTAATCCCATTTCTTTGGGATGGGAAGACATTTATTGCTGTGCCTTATCTTGCCCCTTTCAGTACAGCTGGTTTGTAAGTGTTTGCTCTGCTTTTATGCTGCTGTTTGCAAATAGAGATGGAAAAGAGACTGGGAGCATCAGTGCACCCACAGGTTTCTGTTTGTGGAGCTGTGCTGTGCATGGCCCCCAGGATGAGCAGAAACAAGTATTTATGAATTATTTACATTTCTTTAGTTGCTGTTCATAATTTTGCTGTTCAAACAGTTTGTCCCCTGTTTTAGGATCAGAAAGAAAGCCAAAACGACTTCAGTGACAGCTCCAATATCCCACAGAATGATTAGTAAGTAATCAAAGTAAACAACTTGTGAGGAAAATACGGCCTGAAAAATTATTCATCCCATCCACACAACAAATTGGTCATAGAAGAGGAATTTTTGTTCTATAGAAAACCCTCAAATTAAAAAGCAAAGAGAAGAAAAATGGTTTACCTTTTCCACCATAGAATGGGCATGTTACCAAAAAAATAGAATAAATATTCAATGTTATTGTGGTTCTTTCTCTCTAAATTGTGAGAACATCTGAATCCTGCAGAAAAGTAAAGAATTGAATTGAGCCAGCTAAGGAGGTGATGTTTTTTTTTTCTTATCAAAATGAGACAGAAGCAATTTATTTTGACATTTTCCCATCAAAAATGTTATGGAAATCAGTGATTTCCTCTGCAAGATTTGGATGAAAACAAAAATCACGTTTGCTAATGAAATACCAGACTGTAGTGGGGCTGTTTCTGGTACCAGCTTTCCCTCAGCACAGGTCTGTGGAGTTCACTGGGGCTGCTCTGGGTTCCAGCAGCTCAGAGATTCCTCACAAAATCCTCCTGAGCCGGGCAGGGGCTCTGCTCATCGCTAATTTATTCCCCATGAATAATTCAACCACTTCTTGTCATTGCTCTGCCACACACCACACTCGATTTTATCACTGACACCTCCAAATGGAGATGGGAAGGGCAGAACAAGGGTTCCCAAGTCCTGGAATATTCCCTGTGCTCTGTTGGTGTGGGGTGGAGATGAGCCTGGCCTGGCCAGCACAACTTCAGCAGCTCAGGGCTTACACCTCAGCATATCCCCCAAACCCAACCAAACGTGGGCTGTGGATAACTACAGCATGACTGGGTTTGAATATCTGTATTTCAGTCAAGTTTACTGGAAAAAAACTAAACCAAAACAAAAAAAAACCTCCCAAAAAACCAAACCAACTTGTTTCTGCACATAGGCAAGATACAGGTATGGAGAAAATGGCATTTTTATGCAAATAAAAATTGCAGAGAAAAATATATTCTTCCTCTGGCCGGCTAATATTTGAGGATACACTCCAGGGTTTATTTTACAGACGAGCTGCTGGAGCTCTAACTCTATAAATAAGCCTGGCTCCACTGATCTCAGTGGCACGATGCTGACTGACACCTGCTGAGGATACATGAGTAAGAATTTCTCATAACGAGCTCCTTCAGAGTGCCAATTGCTGTGGCAATTGCACATTAATACGTGTGACTGTGCACAATCAAACTGGGCCAGAAGGGATGCAACCTTTTGTTTTTTAAAATTAATAAAATATTTATTGCAATCAGCTCATACCTCCCAATTTGTTGCCAATTAACTAAAGTGTTTAGTGTGAAGCTGATTGAGGCTGCAGCCACAGGGCTGCACTGGGGGAACAAATTGGAGGCATCTTGCCCTGAATTTCTCTCTGTTTCATTCTCTCCAGGTAGGAATAGAACAGCAGGTGCCAGGAAATGGTGAGAACTTTCCTCTCCAGGGAAAGGAAAGACATCAAAAAAAATCAAGAGGAGACAAAGACAGCAGACAGCTAAAACATCCCACAGATTAAAACTCTGAAGTGCATCAGGCTAAACTCCTGTTGATGAGATTTCAGCCAATAAGTTGAAGTTGACTTTGAAATATATTGCTTTTATTTTTGGGGGGGGAATATTGATTAAATGTGGAGCTGCAAAACAGAATGACGTCAAGTTTTGAAATATGTTTGCCATGGAAATTCAAACCTTGATTTTTAGCTGGTCTGTTGTATGGGGGTCTGTTAATCTAATTTGAGGAGATCCCTGTAGTATGGGAAGAAGATTTGTGTAATTATGCAGAGGCCAAGAAAGGACAGGAAAAGTAGTGGAGATGATGCCTTGGATGAGCAGAGAGGCTCCTCAGCTGCCATGGGCTGCACTAATGCTGCTGGGAAGATGACCTGGCTGCTTGGATGGCACGTGGTGTAAATCTCTTCTGGAAGTCAGCGACAACAGAACTGCCTTGAACTGGAGACTCTGATGAACATCTACCCCTGTCCAATGCTTTGCTCCTGCTTCTGCTCCTCTTGATCTTTCTCTTGGCACAGCACAGCTGATGTTCCCAGGCAAGCCAAAAAAAACAACCCCAACCCCCCAAAGGCCAAGTTATTTCAATACTTGAATTCTTACTTGTGTCCCATAGAAGTTTGTTTTTTAAATTACATTCACAGCCTCAGTGCCTTGATGACTCCTTTACAGAGCATTTTCTTCCCATTTGTTTATTTTTAATTTAAACCAATGAACTATTCCTGCATTCCTTCCTTCATGCCAGAGAGCAGGACAGATTTGTTAGAACTCCAGTGAACTGTGGAAATGAGTTTATAAAATCTTTACTTGGGATGTTTCAGACGAGCACAGGCTGTGCCAAAGGGAGAGCAAGATTCTGTGCCAAAAGAAAGAGCAGGCCCTGGGTTTTATTTATGTGTTTTGTTCAGCTTATTCAAACTCTATAATGAGGAACTGTCTCTTCATCAAATCTGTCTCATGGGATCTTTGATCTCCATTAGGAACTGGAGCTCAGCAAGGACAGAATCAGCACCAGTAACACATTTTATCTGAACCTCCCCACTGATACAGAAAAGGTAATTCATCCCCAAACTGGGCCATTTTTTTCAATGAGCTTGCCATTCATGGGAATTAGGTCTAGTCTTTGCTGCTGCAACTCACATAATTATTAATAAACTGAATGTCTGCATCTAAAACAAGATCAAATCACATCTTCTTTTCTAAGAATGACTGGGCAGAGCAGAGCTGGCTTTGTTCTAGCTGAGGGGGAGCAGAGAGCCAAGCCCCAGCAGAGTGAACATTTAATGATGGCTCACAGCAGCAGAGTAGGAGGTGCCAGGGACACAGGAGGTGGCAGCAGTGTCACAGGTTCTCCACTTGCATCCTTGTTGGAGCTGAGCCGGGTTGGACTGAGCTGGATCCGTGTTCTGTAGCATCCCCCAGGGTCAATGTGTCTTGGAGTTGCACAAATGTTTACTATGAACATGGTAAGGGACATGATGGGTGAGGAACTGGAAGAGGACACAGAATGATCCTTGGAAGTCTCCCTTTTTCTTCTTACAGTGATCTGAATTCATCATCCCCTGATGAAGCCTCTCATTTTTCGGGGAGATGAGCACATCATCCTCTCTACACAGAAAATGATCACCCACAGGCACAAGTACCCTGTTGGCACAGGACCAAGACATAGGTGATAGGTTTTTGGGTGGTTCAGGCTCAGGTGGAGCCCAGCAGCTCCAGCCCTGTCCCCTGAGGTGTTTCCAGCCTTCCCAAGGGTGCTCTGGAGCCTGGAGCTGCTCCCTCAGCTCAGCTGAAGAGTTCATCCAACACAGGCTGTGACAAGCTCTAAATCCACACGTGCAGCTCCACTCCCCCTGGAAATGGGCACGGACTGGGTCCATGACAGCAAGATTTATTGCAGTGTGAACAGCAGAGAAAGAACATTGGGAAAGAAACCTCTGGCCCAATATCTTGATCTGCCTCTTTCTATTATTTCATTGCAGAGTATATAATGGTGAGGCAAAAAAAGTCTTGCAGAAAAACAAGGGAAAAAATAATATTTCCATCATTTCACAACTGTTGGTGGAAATTCAGGGAGTAAACAAATTCCTGCCCTAGCACAGGGCCCATTTAAATGTAGTTAGTGCTGAATCCTGTCGTGTGGCAAAGAGCTGTCCTCCACTGCAGGGGCCAGCTGCCCAAAGTGGGATAAGTGGGATTCTGCCTCCTAACACTGGGAATGTCACTGACCTGTTTTAACTTATTTCTGAGAAACTACAGGTAGATTCCTTGAATCCTAGAAGAGTCTGAGTTGGAAGGAACTTTAAAGATTATCCAGCGCCAGGGACACAGGAAGGAACAGCTTCCACTGTCCCAGGCTGCTCCAAGCCCTGTCCAACCTGGCCTTGGACACTTCCAGGGATCCAGGGGCAGCCACAGCTGCTCTGGGCACCCTGTGCCAGGGCCTCACCCCCTCCTCAGTAAAGAATTTATTCCTAAATCACATCTATCCCTACTCTCTTTCAGTTTGAAGACATTCCCCTTTGTCTGTCCCTACAGCTCCGTATGAAGAATCCCTCTCCATTTTCCCTGCAGGTTCCTTTTGGGCAGGTTCATATCTGAGGTGCATCAGAAGAAGGGAGAAATGCAAATATTGTTTGTCTTCTTCTATCAGCAGATCAGAGAGAGAATGACACAGCTACCATACATTGAATTGCTTCAGTTCAAAACAAATATTAGGAGGTAAATATTTCTTTGGGGGTGGGTTTGTACAAAAAAAACTCACAAAAAACTTGCAGACAAATTCAATATCATATTAAAATAGAATTACAGTTACTAGCTGAAGGGGATGTGGTGGGTGTAGTCTATTTGAATTTTAGAAAAGCATCTGATGCAATCTCTCATAAAATTTTAATCTCAAAATAAATTAAAACTGGCTTTGATATAAGCACAGCTACATGGATCCATAACTGGCTAAAGAATCATAAAAGTAGGAATGAAAAGTGGCATTTACATTGCACTGGAGGAAGTTGTCTTTCTTACTGCAACTCCGATAAGAATAATTGCCCTTATTTATTATCTCCCCAGCAATAGAGAAAGGGAAGCATTAACAGCACATTGCCAGACTAAACAGGAAGGCATAATGCACATGAACTTTGAGGAAAAAGTAGTATAGTGGTTTTCTGCCCATGGTGGGCAGTTAGAGCAGGAAATTCAAATTGCTTTAAATTCATGGCTTTGCTTGCTCAGAGGGACCTTGGGCAGCCAAGGAGCAGCAGTGAGGCAGCTCTCCTGCTCTGAACCCACAGGCAGCAAAGTGAAATGCTTGTCTTTCACAAGCTTTAATGTGCACGATATTCATGCTGTTAACAGAGTTATCAGAGTTTTCCCTTAGCTGGATCCAGCCTGCAAAAGGAACCTGCTGTGTCTCATTGGGAGGCTCTGGGACACTGGTGCCCTGCTGGGAATTGGGGCTGGGCTGTCCCTCAGTCACCTATGTTCGGGGAAACTGAGCTGTTCTGCTGTTTGGTGGGTCCAAACTGGATGGTCTGGAGCTGTCAGCAACTTGTCCATACACAAGGTGGGAGTGAAAAGCCATTGGTGACTTATCCTGCACTGCAGCACTTGGAATCTGGGAGTTGGTTTGGACCTCCTTGCTCTAATTAATCCACATGCACAACTGAGCTGGTTTGCCTGGGAAAAAAAAAAATTAAAAAGAATCTTCCAGAGTTCTGGGAGAGAAAAAATTGAGCTGGAAAGTCCAGATGAGGCAGAAGTAGATATCACCCCTGCACAGTGGTAATTGACTTTGAAGACACTATTCATCTGAATTACTCAGTTTGCAAGTATTCCTATCCATTCCATCTTCACAGAGGAATTCAATATATTCAAGTGTAAAGATCTACAAAGAACTGATTTTTCTGTCATTTGCCCAACCCAAATGAGAAAATGTAAAAAGAAATAATTTCACATCAAGCTGAAGAAATTTATGAAATTCATTCAGGGAAATTAATGTAGAAAAATCTTTCTCACGAAACCATAGACTTTCATTATCCATTTTTAATTAATTTAAAATAAAATATTTTTCTTGTTGTTATATAATGTAGAAATACTTTGTTCAAGGGCATTGAAAAAATTACCCTAGTTTAGATTTTTCTCCAAAGGATTTCTTTTTCCAAAACAATTTCTCAACCCCAAATTTATTCAAAACTTTCCTTCAATTACTAGCTTCATTTTTCTGATGGGAAATGTTCAGAGGAAAGCCTTCCCCAAGTCTGGCTGATTCTGGATGTGCCTGGGTGTTTGCTTTCCTTTGTGCAGTGATGAGGGGCATGGATGGGCACTGCTTCCTCACAGCCCTTTCTGAGCTACAGCATCATCATCCTCAGCACCCAGGAGGGCAGAGGCAGGTGCTGGTGACCCCTCAGTGCTCTCCACAGCAGCATTTTCTCCAGGAACAAGCTGCCACTGTGTGGTGGGAGTTAGCCCTGCACTGTGCTGGCTGGAACTGGCACTGACCTTCCTTCCACGTGGGTTTTGGGCACCATTCCTTGCTTTGGGTGAGCTACAGGGTGCAGACAGAGTTTGGAAATTCAGTCACAGGGAAGATCTCTGCAGTGGAGCTGTTCCAGAACCTCACTGTAGCCATGGAAGTCTACTTCAAACTCATGGGGATTTCCACTGAGGTCTTAACCCTTGGCATTCCAGCCTTCCAGGGTGATGATCCCACTGCACCTTGGACTAAAGCTGGGCTCGTTGTTATTGATGCCACATCCCTGGAAGTGTCCAAGGCCAGATTGGATGGGGTTTGGAGCAACCTTGTCTAGTGGAATGTTGTCCCTGCCCATGGCAGGGAGTAGGAATGAGGTGTCTTTCAGGTTCCTTCCAACACCCAAACCATTCTGGGGTTCCATATTCCCACAGGGAGCACATTCATTAGCTCTGTTCACCTCGGTGAGAAGAATGTCTGGTGGGCTCCTGGAGCAAGCCTGTACCCAGTGTGACAGCACAGCCTGGTGCTCCATCTTCCTGCCCCATAAAGCACCGCCTGTCACATCTGGAGCTCCCTGCTCCAGCAGCCTTTACTGCATCCTTCATTTTGATGCCTTGTTGCACGTCTTAAATAGCTGTGAGTCCCCCATCGCTCATTAGCAGGCTCAGAGAAGCAGCTTTTATAGAGCCATGTATTAAACAAATAAAAGACGTCAAGGAAACTTAAAAACACGTCCAGCCGCTCGCAGATTTACTGTGCCAACATTAAACTCTCATTAAATGCACTTTTATAAGGGGTGGCTTTATTTTTTGACTCTGAATACCTGTGACAGCGGGAAGTGGGGGTTATCGAGATTCACTGGCTAAATGAGGACATTTATCACGGTGAGGTTTATTGGGCACATCGTGGTGACAATGCAGAGCATGCCAGGTGCTTTGTGGGCTGTCACACAGGAAGGCACTACCAGCCTCGCTAACAGGGACTTTATGAAGCAAATAAACTTCTCCTTGCTGTCTGGATTCCTTGCTTCCCCCCCCCCCCAGTCTCTTTGTCTCCTAGGAAGTTATGCTAAACATTTCAGGGCACTAAAAATTTCACTATTTTATCAAGAGGATGCCTTCGTGCATCCAGAGGTAACCTTGTCTCAAATCCCACATTTTGAACTCTGAGGTGGGTGAGATGGGGATTTCACAGGAGCACAGAACAGTCTGAGTTGGAACAGACCTTAAAGATCATTTAATTCCTCCCCCTGCCAAGGGCAGGGACACATTCCACTGTCCCAGGCTGCTGCCAGCCCTGTCCAGCCTGGCCTTGGACACTTCCAGGGATCCAGGGGCAGCCACAGCTGCTCTGGGCACCCTGTGCCAGGGCCTGCCCACCCTCACAGGAAGAATTCTTCCTAATATCTGATCTAAACCTGCCCTCTGCCAGTTTGAAGCCATTCCCCCTTGTCCTGTGGCTACCCCAGCGGGGACCACTATTTCCCATCAAAAATACCTTGAACTAGATGTTTCTGCCTCTGGTCCTTATTGCAGCCAAGGCCAGCGGTGTCCCATGAGGTTTGCAGAAGGGCTGGCTCTTACCTGGCTCCCACAGCCTGTGCTGGCAGAGGTTGTGATGGACACAGCCTAGAGGACAAAGCAGTGACACCAGTGTTGGCACCTCTCTCTCTCTCTGTCACTGCTGAGGTGCTGAGACACAGTAGGGAATCTGCTCACTGCAGCACATACACTCATCAGATGTTCATTGATATGGACAAATGTGAACAAACAAAATTGGTTTATGCCGTATTTGAATTTTTATCTGCAACAATAATCTGTTTATTAGTGAATAATTCAGGGTATTAAATACTAAAACCCCATCTTTGATGCTGAAAGTTCACTCTGAGCCCCAGAGTGCTGGAGGCTGAGGGAGTGTGCTGAGCCAGGCCTGGGACATGCTGCTCATCTTCTTCATCCTTCAGCTCGTACAGATGTGGTAAGAATGTGGACAGACCTGCACTCTGACCCAATGTGACTATCCTAGTTCTCTGAAAATAATATTTTTTCTAATATTACTTACATAGATTCAATTTTATGTTTCAAGTAAAAAGAGATTTGATGGCAGAAAAAAAGGGTTTATGTCTTTGGGGCCCAATTTTCTGAATACTGCACAAAAATATACATGCAACTCTTGGCAATAATTGAGATTTTGTATGCAAATTGGGTCATTCTGTGTGTAATTGCCCTTTCAATGCATAATTGCCTGTGGGCAGATTTTGCAGAAGATATATCAACTGCATGTGCAGATAAGTCGCACATTTTTATTCACTTCAGGAAATGTGCACAAGCAGGAATTTAAAACCAGACACCCAAGAGGGCTGGGGACTTCTTAGTGGTCTGGAAACAATGAATGTTCAGGCTGTAATCAGCAGGCAGGATTTGGTGAAGATTATGAACCTGAGAAATGAAATAAATATTTGTGATAGATGTTGAGGACATCCTGTGGCACCGGAGGGGACAGCACGAGCCTTCCACCAGCTCACACTGGGATTGCTGTGCTGGCAGGCCTGGCTCACATTAACCCTTCCTTCTTCTGTGCCAGAGACAAGGGAAAGGCAAATACTCCTTTATTAATTAGCACCCCTTAATCACTTTGTGGGGAGGATGACATTTGGACAAGCATCCCATCCCTCATACCCTGTTTCCCCATGCACAGCAGAGAGCAGAGCCTGCTGAGAGTTAAACCCATGCTTAACTTTAGGCATGTTTGTTTTCTGTTCCAATTAATACAAATGCTGATTACTTAAGAGCTTTGCTGAAATGGGTCCAAAGCACCAGAATGGCCTGAATGAAAGAGGCATTTTGATATCCTGTTCCAGGGCCTTCAAGGAATATCTATGGAATTTTTGTGAGCCATTTTCCCTTCCGCAATCTTCCTACCTAAGTTTTAAAGACACTTTTACTGAAGATTTACTGATAGAAACCTTCTACTGAGTGCATTTGATTGCTTCATATTTCAGAAACAATGTGGGAATGGAAAAATCTCTCTCTTTAGGCTCCATTATCTTAGAGTCCTGTTGTCGGCATGGAGTTATAAAGAACCAATACTACCTTTAAACACCAAATAGCTTAACTGCTCAAAACATGAAACGAAAGCACTAAACATATCAGTTTTGTGTAAAAAACCCTGCACTTTTTCCCTTGTAATAAACAAATAGATATATAACAGCAGCCAAAATAAACAAGGTAAATGCTTCGGCTCCTCTTCTCGGAGTGCTGGGCTGTAACTGCTGGACAAAAATCCATCACTGTGTGACTTCAGCCTCCATACTGGGAATGAGAGTTGCTGTCTATTCACAGTCTCCAGTGACAGAGTGGGTCATTTCAAGGGTTAGCAGTGAGAAAATACTGTCCCTGGAATTAGGGTCCCCTTGACAAGGGTGTGTGTCCAGGAGAGCTGCAGGGAGCACTGCCTGCCCTCCCATTTTCTGTTGTAGTCAGGATCGTCCTGCTTGACGATTAAATTCTTCTGGGCAAACCCTGTCTGTTTGTGATAAATTTGATAAGATAAATGATTTTTCTAGACAAAGGAAATGCAAGATATCTCATCTATCTGGACTGAAGATGCCATTTGATATAGTGCCACATGGGAAATTATCAGCTCAGCTAAAAGCATCGAGAATTTATACAGGAGCTGTGACATGGGAACAGCGCTGGCTAAAGGGGAGCCCATGACAGGGAGCAGCAAAAAGGGAATTATCACTCTGAAGTGAGGTTACCAGCAAACATCCCCGAGGATCAGGACTGGATATGAACATATTTCATTTCTGCATTGACCTTGGAAGGGAATGATGAGAGTGACAATGACATTTGGAGATCACACGATGGAAGGTGCATCCTCAATGCAAACCAGGATGGGGCTGTTAACTCAGGACTGACCTTGAAAACTGAAGCAATAGAAAATTCATTGTAAAATACAATAATATATAATGCATGGACGAGTACTTATGGAGCAGGAGTGAGAATTCCAGCTCTTTGTTAGAAATGACTGAGGAAGAGAAAGACCTGAATGTACTTGGGCATCACAGGTTAACCATTAAGTGGCAATTACATGATTTCAAGGAAAAAACAATCAGATATACCCAATTCACTTTTTCAGTTAAGGCTACAGGTCTAGAGAAGCACTAATTCAATTTTACAAAGGTAGGCCTGACCTCATCAGAATAGTGCATACAGTTCTCTTCCTCCAAGAGTGAGAGGGAAGAATTCAAACAGTAAATGGTGCCATAAGGGGATTTAGGACAATCAGAGGAATGCAGGAACTGTCCAGCTAAGAGAGGAAAAAAACACTTAGTTTAGTTAGGTAAAGACTGGGAGTGGAACATATGGAAGGGCAAACACTCAAAGGAGAAAATTGCTTCTGAAAAGAAGTAACAGTGATGGGCACAAGAACAAAAGACTAAAATAAGCCAGGAGTTCATTTAGGCTTGAAATCAGAGGAAAATCAATGTAGTAACAAGTGGGGGCAAACCCCTTTAACAGTAATGTGAAATAAAGCATGAATGGTGTACTACAAAGTTCTTAATGGGGGTGGAGGAGGACGTGGGTGTCAGGACCAGGAACATGTTCCTATGGTGTCTTTTATGAAGAACTGAGTGCTGTGGCTGCAATGTGCTGTGTAATGGCAGCCCAGGGGCATGTAGAGATTTCTGTCTATAGGGAAGTTTGAAGAATAGCAGCTCATAAAACAGACACCTTTGAAGGTAAGCCAGGGGATTCATGTCTGAGGAAAACTATTTGGGATTACCATTGTACACTTGGTTTTAAGCCTCTAAGCCATCCATTGAAAGAGGCAGAGATTGGATTGTGAGAATTACCTAGCCTGATTGAGGGCTCTGTGTAGCCAACAGCTCTGATGGGCAGCCCGTGCTCAGTGTCAGAGGAGAGGATACTTACAGAAAATACACATTTTTGCCAAAACTGAACTCTGGTCATGAATGATTCATGAATGGAAAACAAGGCTACATTCATCAGATAATTTATATGTAAACCACTAGTTCCACCAGCTACAGAAACGAGCCCAGATGCCCGCAGGTCAGTGGGAAGGATGCTCTGCTGGTGCTGCCCGGGGCTGTGTCCCCATTAGGCTGGCACAGCCCCTGGGTGGCAGGGCAGGGGGTGGTTGTACTGCTGAGCACTGTGGCCTTCCTGGCTGCCAGCAGCTGCTGCAGCAGGGCTCTGCTCACCTGGGGCAGCCTCTGGGGGTGCTGAGCTCACTGCAGGAGCTTTGATTCGAGCAGTGATGGCAGAGCTCACTGAAATCCAAACGCCAAAATCCTTGTTCCCACCATGACTGGGCTGTGCTGGGTGGAAGGGGGACATGGGACTGCTGGCTGAGCTCATACCTGCTGCAGTTTTCTGAGGCAGAAGGAGGCTTTCAAGGTCTGCCTGCAGACCTGCTCCTGGCAGAGATCAAGGTCACCCAAACACACTGACTGAGTAAAAGCAGAGTGTTTTCACAGAGGCTTGAGGCTGGGAATTTAAACCACAGCCAACACTAATTGCTGTGCTCATGTTAGTCTCACTGATGTCCATTCATTGCAAAAATGCAGTCCAGGGTCACCAGAAACTTCCCCCACCACTTCAACGAGTAATTAACTGCACCTAGTTAAAGAGAAAGAGGGGATAAGAGACCTCACCTGTCTCCTGGTGTTTGCCATGGCCAAGCCTAAGGCAGCCCCAGTCTAATGGAGCTATGGTAATTCCTCCAAAAAATTAGTTCTCCCTCATCCTTCCCGAGGTCTGTTTGTTAAATCCTGTCTCTTTCTATTCGCTTTCCATGTAATGTAAGCATTTGCCCAGGGCCTGGTTGACTAGCAAACAAAAAACACCTTCACTAGTGAAAAAATAGTAACCTTCATTAGTACTGATCTGCCAGTTTAGTTGCAGAAGAGTCCTGAACCTGCTGCAGGACATAATAAACAGCAGAAATGCATTTCACCTGCCAGTAAAGAGCCTGGAACCTATGAAATTTGACTGCATGTGTTCACCCACCCCACCCACCTTGTACCAACCAACTCTACCAATCAGCTTTTTAAAACCTTTCTTCACAGGGAATTAGATGAGGTGGACAGTTGGTCTGACCCAGTAGTGCTACTGTTATTTTTTTTTTTAATAGAAATAGGCTGAATTAATAGCAAATTTATACCAGCTTCCAGCTGGAGCTGCTCCAAGGCTGTGCAGAGTGATAAGACCAGGGGAGAACACACATTCCTGGCAAGAGTCTGGCTTCCCTTCTGCATTGCTGGACCCCCAGGAGGATTTTGCAGAAGAGGCAAAAAGTGTTGTACCATCACTGGGTGAGCCAGACAAATCTGTTGCCCATATCTACCTGTAGATCATCTGTGTTGGATGTAGGAAATGAGCCAAGAGGCTTTCTGGGCATTAATAATGGAAATGTGATCTAACAGGAATGTGATCCAACACTCTGCTTTCTCCTGGCCTTGGACAAAAGCATGTGAGCACTGTGCAAGCTGAGCCTGCTTGGGAAGGCACAGCTCCTGTGCCCAGTGCTGTGCCCAGCTTGTCCTGCTGGAATCACCAAAATCCAGACCACAGGCTCCCTGCTGGGGCTCCAGCCTGTGCTCTGTGCCCTGCCCTGCCCCAGGGCTGCTCCTCTGCCACAGCTCCTCATTTTCTGCACAGCATTGTTACTTTTCCATTCCTTTTGTCCTGGTCTCTTGCCTGTGAATGTGGACACCTTCAAAATGTCTCAGCTCACTGGTTTCTCACTTACCTGGTTTTCCTACTCTGGCTTTCTAAATTGATTCCCTTTTCATCTGCCCTTCCTCAGGCCTCTTATTAACATCAGTTTTCCCTTCATGGACTGCTTCCTTCCTCCTCTGGTACTTCCAGCTCCCTGCTCTATCTATCCCTCCTGCCCACCCATTTATTTTTAGCTCTTTTCTCACACCACTGCATTGATTTCAGCCCTCCCCAGCAATTTTTAAAAGACATGCTGTCTCCAGCCTACCTTTGCATGTAGCTTATACACTTAAACAGAATAAGTTTTCTCCTCTGAATAGAGGCTAAATAGAGTTAGAAAGGGACCTTTTAGACAAATCCCTCACATCTTCTTTTGGCTGTCCAGGTGTGGGCAGATGTGTTGACTTTCTTCTTAGCAAACACATCAGGCTATCTGCTATGGGTAACTTCAGAGATCTGGTAATTTGCTGAATTTTTAGAAATAAATTATATTTGCTATCAAGAGTTTCTGTGGCATTTGCTCTTAAAGCTACTTCATATCTGCTTATATCCACTACGGATTTTCAGTTTCCACATTCATATGTTAAGAGAGAAATTAAAAAAGCAAAAATGCCCTTTTTGATGCTAATCTACAGAGTTTCAACAACCAAATATTTCTTTTTAAGATGGTAGAGGCAGTGACCATCTTCTAACTCACAGCATTATTTCCTCTCTGAGATTTTCACAGCACAGGAGATTGTTGCTGCCAACACATGCCAAGAAGTTTGTTAATTTTCATTCCTACCTTCCAAAGCTGTTATTGAGCTTGAAACCACTGCAGTGATAGCTTAGCTTGTTTGCAGTGTGAATATTACAAGTATTTTCCCCACAGTTCTGCATTGCCTTCTGGTCCTCACATCAGTGTTGGCTAAGCTGTCATTTACAGGAGTGATGTTGTCATTACAATATTTGATATTTTTCTGAGTGTAGCTGTTGTTGAAAGCACATAATGTACTTCCTAAGGAAACTTGCTATTTATTTCTTGCCGTGGAGTTGGTGGCACTGCCAAGTAGCAGGTGTGGAGAAACTCACCCATGAGTTGAGCATGGCTGGAGCATCAGGCAGACAAGCTGCCACTGCTTCACCCTGGGTGGGACAGCACCTGACAGAGGCACATCTTTGTGTGTGTTGTATTGCACCTCCAGACATCCCAGATGTTCTGTAGTGGGCACTGCCAGGTGCTTTTTACAATCCAGACACTATTTGATGGTAATGCCCTGAGCCTAGAGACTGGGCTGTTGATTAGTGGTTTTTTTAAAATTATAATTTATGCTGTTTTGATTTGTTCTCATGGTTTATAGAATCATTTAAGTTGGGAAAGCCCTCTAAGACCACAGAGTCCAACCACTAACCCAGCACTGCCAAGCCTAGTGCCACATCTACACATCTTTTACCCATCAGAAATGTGTTCTCAGGGGCCAAACCACAGTGCTCCCCTCACTTGTCCCATAGCCAAGTCCCCTAGTTTGCTGACAAGCCTAGTGCAGATCTTCCCAGTTTACCAGACCATTTCTCTTTCCCACTGAGAGATTTTGTTTGTTCCTTGCAGGGCTTTGCTGGCTCCAGGTTTTGCAGAGCAGTCACAAGATTTCCTCTGTTCTTCCATTCCAGCTCATACCCTCATTCCAGTAACACTGATGGACTTCAGCTCTGGGAAAACTGCTGTTGAGTCTTCTGTGTAGTGTTTAACTCTTGTTTTTCTTAATGCTGCAAGTTTATTTGCCAAAACCAACAGTTTCATGTAGTTTCTGTCTGTTTGCTGCTTTCTAAAAGTGGTTTGTCCACTTAATTTTGCTTTTGCTATTAAAAATCTTCCTTTGTTGATCCCTGAGAGGGGCTCCAGCTGCTGTAACCTGACCATATAAGCCTTGGTGAGTGAATGTTTTCCTCTCATTTCTTTGAGAAGCTGCTTTGCCTTCATGATCCATCTTCTTCCCCTTGTCTTGATTTGTGTGGCTTTTCCCAGCACTGTTCTTTGTTATATGAAGAATTTCTTCTGCTGCTTTTGTGAGGCTATTTTGAAGAAGCTGATGGTGCTGTTTCCACCCTCTCACTCTCTAGGTGACCTCACCTACCCTGACTTTAGGTTCATTTACCTGTGAACTGGCAGTGGCTGGTACTGCTTGATAACATCCTGCAGGAAGATGTATGACCTGTAAATCAAAGCCTTGTAGCAGCTGATTTATTCTTTAGTTCAAATTGAAATTGATCCTGTGCTTGTCTTAGGGTTTTCACTGTCAGTTTGGTTAATGAATTAGGATTTTAGTTGGCTCTGTAGTTTAGTCCCATACCTTTCCACGCAAATTATGATTCCCTCTCCCCTCACTCAGTCCATACCAGCGGTGGTTCTGCAGCTGCAGTTGATAGTAAGGTAAATGTCACCAATCTTTCACCGTTTGCATTTTCATAATAAAGTCAGCTATTTGATTGCTTTTCCTCGCAGTGTTTGATTTTTCTCAGCAGAAATCTCCCATTGTTTAGAGGAAGTCATGCCTGGGTTTTCATTAGAGCCTGGAGACAGCTACAGACCTGACCCTGCCTCCCTTCCCTGTAGCTCTTTGTAGGTGTGTGGTGGTAGATAAATTACAACCAGCTCACTGGAAACCTATCTATAAGCAATTTTTCTGACATGCAAATTGCTGAAAATTATTGGTTGTGTAGACACTGTACTAACACCAAATCATCCACATAACCTAAACATTTAAAACTCAGAGCAAACTGGGGCAGGGACATTGCTGCTCCCAGCAGGGCTTTGCTGCTGGAAGGGAGTGCTGCTCTGGAGAAGCAGCAGATGATATGATATTTATTCTTTTATGGATCTTAGGGCTCATCAGAGGTCCTATAGGTTTATCCAGTGCAACTTCCTTGCTATTTGCCTGCATGGTGGGATCACAGGGACTCTGCCTCTCACCTTATGTTCTCCTTGATGGTGTCTCTGGTGCTGGGGCAGCTCCCCACCCCACAACTGGGAGGTCTGCTTTGTCTCTTCAGCTCTTGCAAGAGTCTCAAGAACTGAACCCATGACATAAACCTATAAAATTCTCTAAAATCAAATACATTCATTCTGTGACTTCACGAAATCTCAGGAGGAGTTGCTGCCTAAAATAATCCAGTGGCACCCAGCCAGGAGCACATAGTACACATCAAGTCTCATTACTTCAAATTAGAGGCATAGAATGAATTCCAGAATGGTTTGGGTTGGAAGGGACCTTAAAACCCATCTCATCCCACCCCCTGCCATGGGCAGGGACACCTTCCACTGTCCCAGGCTGCTCCAAGCCCCAGTGTCCAACCTGGCCTTGGACACTGCCAGGGATCCAGGGGCAGCCACAGCTGCTCTGGGCACCCTGTGCCAGGGCCTCAGCACCATAGCTGGGAAGAATTTATTCCTAATATCTAATCTAAATCTCTCCTCTTTTTGTTTAAAGCCATTCCCCCTTGTCCTTTCACTATCTGACTGTAGAAAAAGTCACTCTCCCTCTTTGTGGTGCTCAGGGAAACTCTCAGTCATCTAAAGAAACTGTAAAGCAGAGGCAATGTGCTAAAAGAGTTATAAAAAAAGGGTGAAAGCTGAAAGTTGTGTTGGAATCAGTCCTGAAACTTGCTGACTTCAGTTTTGTTTTGGGACAAAGTTCCACACTGAACTGATAGCAATGTGGGATTTCCTGTATCCAGTGGACATCCACAGGGGAGAGCAGCATCCTTGTGAGCCTCCTCCTTCAGACCACGGACTGAAAGACCCCGAGTGGACCAACTGCACCTCGGTGTCAGAGGCTTTCAATTACAGCCTGGGGTGCAGCACGAAGCCTTTACCTGGCTGCCTCTGCTGGACTTCTTCTGCTGGGAATTTTCTTTCCCAATGTTTTGGAAATGCCCCCTTCCCCCAGCCCTCACTGAATGTTAAATCCTGACATTCCAGTTGAAGCTGTGTGTGCAGCATTTGCTCTCCTCCCCCTTGGATCACATGCACAGCCTCTATTTATAGCAGGAGCGAATTTTTGTTCTTATGCATCATTCCAGCCAGCAGAAAGCAAAACAGAAGGAGAAGCTGATGCAGGAAAATATTCCCTCAAATCAGATTTTTAATAGAGAAAGAAGCAACAACCTCCTGCCCTTTGCAGTGCCCTCCCACCCCCCAGTCTCCATCCAGAATCCTCCACTGGCCACTGTGCCATGGCCAAGTTCCTCCTGGAGGCCACCACACCACAGTAATGAGCACATTCAAATTGAGCCAAGTGTATTTAGTTTTTAGAAGACTGGCATATGTCATCTTTATTGAATATAATTTAGTTTTAACATATTGCTCTGTGCTTGAGTTATTATCTCCACTGTGCTTGGAGAAATAAATTACATTGAAGCCTTTATTTTTGACCTGTGACATCAATACACGCCATGGACAGATTCCAAAATCTTATCAGCTTTGGCATGGCTATTAAATTACAGTGGTGAACAAACCTCTTTAGAAATGAAAAATGCTTTTGGAGCTTTGACCTTTTACATTTCAATTCGTAAAGAGCCCAGTGCAAATGGGAAATGCTGATCAAAATCCAGTTACTTTAATCTTCCGGGGTGTCCTTTCTGCAGAAGAAAAGAACAAAATGTATCTTCTTGCTTTTCAGTCCTTCAGATCTTGACACCAAACTTTGCCTGCAACTCTGAAATTTCGTGATGGGAGCAGAGCATAACATGGCAGAGCCAGCCAGAGTCACAGGATTTCCACAAACAAACCTACTGCAAGATAAAGATATTAATTAAAATTGCACAAAGGCACACAGCTGTTCTGCTGCACGTGGGCTGTGTTCATTGGTGTTCCAAGAGGATGAATGTGGATCTGCAATATTTTTACCTCTGCTCCTCTTCCCTGACAATGCACCGAGGCTTTGTCTGTCTGAAAGTTGAAGAATTGTACCTGAACTGGTATTTTATGTACTCTTAACCCCAGTATTTAAGTATTCTGAAGCCAGTACACTGAGATTTGGGTTGTTTTCTCACTTCTCCCGCTGTCTTCACAGAACTATTTTCCCTCTTTTTAAAAAAGTTCTGCCTGATTCCTTGTGCAGCACATGGTGATGCACAGTTAGATGGGGAGTGACACTGGGGCCAGAGGACACAGTTTAGGGACAATATTGCAGAGCTCTGCGTGTCCCTTGGCTGAGGGAGCTGTAGGGACAGGTCTATAGCAAAATGATCCAGGTTACAGAAATATTATTCACATTACCCGTGGTGTTTACCTTCCCTTGCTCTTTTCAGCCACGTGGAGAACAAGGTTTAGCTGCCTGTACTCATGGGGGAAGAATGAGAGGGTTCCCAAATCTCCACAGGCAGTCAGAGACATCACTGTGCACAGCTCTCAGGCACCTTTAGAGTGGTGAAAATTCATTCCTTTCTCATCAGTCCTCTGGCTACGCTTGCTTTCAATATTATTTAATAGTGCTTTCTGTATTTCTTGCAACTTTTGGAGAGAGACATTTTTTCTACTGCTGATGAGAACAAAAACACAAGTTACACTGAAATTAATGGATACAACTGGACAAAGACCCAGTTGCTCCTTATTAAGCTTTAATTAAACTGTAGCACTACAGAAGGCAGAGGAGTTTCTGGATTGTTTGTGATGTTTCAAGTGAGTAATTCACTCTAAGACATCCCTCAGCAATGCTCATTGAAATTCCACTTTAATCTCATATTGCCTTTTCAGAGCCAGGGAAAACCTTGATATCCCAAAGAAGGGACAAACCAGTTCCTTCTGTTGAATTAAGAAACAAGTATGGCCCCAACAGCCTGGGGCACAGAAAGGTCCCTAGAGTTGGGAAAGCAGAGAAGGTAATTGAGTTTACTGATGCACCAAATAGGATTTACATTTCTAAATGAGTAATTATGGTCAGTAAATTCACCAAGGGCAAGTTGGATGTTAATTTTTTTGGTTTTGGCATATTCTAGGTACCATGTTGGACCTAAATTATGGACAGCAAGTGGTTAACCAGTCTGCAAGGATGGTCTCTTGGACAGTGAGCTAAAATAAAGCACTGTGCTGCAGGAGAAACCTAATGTATGTAAATTGAATGCCAATTGATTAAACATATTCACTGAGGTTTCACATCTAGGTCATAAGTAATGTATCTATTACATACTTGTTAAACCTCATTAAATAATTGCCTAGTGGTATTTAACATGCAATAAGTATCCCCTGAAATTCAGCTAAAATGTATTCCTGCATTTGCTTAGGAACTCGCCCGAGTGAATTGATTGAAGATTTGAATAAAAGGGATCTGCTGTACGGTGGTGTGAGATATCCCAGCAAATCTGCTAAAAGACACATAGTATCTGCACAATTATCCATGTAATTCCATGCAGAGGGAAGGATTAGTCACTACAAAGCTGAGCTCAGGGATGGAGAGCTGGAGTCTGCAGGACAGAAGCAGAACAGGAGAGTGAGAGACCTTGGAAGAGTTTTCCAAGGTGTATGGACTTGGAGCTGCAAATTTTACTTTTATTTTCATAGGTGAAAAATGCTTGCTACAAATCTAAATTTTTATCCCCAGGTACAGGGCTCACTTGTTGCTGGTGAATTATTAGCAATGTCTTGCAGTTACAGGCTCTGGAGTGAAACAGCTCCAGTCACCTCACCAACATAAATTAAAGACTCGTGGGGTCTGTGGGAGGCAGCCACTTTATATCATCCATTGCTCATCGAAGGCATAAGCAAACTCAGGCACTGAGTTTAAATTATTTGCCTAGGCTGTCTCAGGAAAATCGATGGGGAACATCAGCCAGAAAATTCAGACATATCTACCTCTCACCTGGGCTGCACCAGGTAACTCCCAGCCAGTGCTTCAGCCTGGGAGTGCAAAGTGCCCCTGCTCCTGCAGGACAGACACTGCAGGACAGCCTGGAACCTTCCCATTCTCCACAGCCCCACGCACCTGGGCTCCTCTGCAGCCAGAATTCATCATGAGCAGCAAACTACAGCCTAATTTTTGATGGATCACTGAGATGTCTGCTTGTGGCACAAATGACCAGCCTGTGCAATTGATTGTCCTTCCTTTGCTGCTCAGGATGTTGCACCAGAATAATCCCTTGGTAGGATTATTGTTCACAGGATCCTCCCAGAGAGCCCCTCTGAGCCCCAAGGCAAGGGGAAAATTCCCCTTTTCCTCCTCACTCCTCTGAGCTCTTTCCAGTCACCAGAGAGTCCTGGGGGTATCCAGCTGGAGACGACATCCCTCTAGCACTTCTCCCATCCCACACAGAACTGATCTTGGAATTAAACCACTTTAATCATCCCATGGAGCAATTCAGACCAATTCCTGAGAGACAGAAGTGTGACAATGACTAAGAACCCTAAATATCTAAGTTTTTTTTTTTTTTTCTGTGATATTTTATAGACATGAGTTAGAAATGTTGATGAAACCTGCTGATTTCCCTCCTTCAGCTTTATCTAATTTTTTTTTAAAGCTTGTAGGGAATTTCTAGCCAAAACTCTGGTAGGAGGATGAGAGCAAACACACGGGGGTGCACTTAGACTGTAACAGCAGAGTACTCCATACACCCAGCTCCTGTACCTGAAATGGCCATTTCAGTGGAAATGCTGGCTTTTCAAAAACCCATTTTGTTCTGAAGAGTTCACCGTTTCCCAGAAACCAAAAGTACCACGTGGAATTTTCTAAATGCCAGGACCACAGGGTGACCCACTCTGTCTCTCTGTGCAAGAAAAGAGGAGCACTTTTAGAAAGTCTCAGTATTCTCAACAACAAAGAAATGCTGAATTTTGAAGCCTGTTTCCACTAAATGCCTTTAAAAAATTTTTACTCCCAGCTCCATTGTTGGAAATGTCTTTCAACAAGCCTTTGCATTTATATTGAGTTGCCTGTTTGCCTAATCTTCGATGTCCAGCTCAGCAAACTTCCCTGTTTGGAAAGGTATCTCCTAAAATACAGATTTGAGACTTAAAAGAGGGTATTTAGTGTGTCCACCATATGAGTGAAGCACTTGGCTGCCATAATAAATTCCTTGCATTTGCAGAGTTTTTGTCATGTTTGCACAGTAAACATTTGTGAAATCGATTTAATGGTTTAATTTTTCCAGTGCTTGTGAAGATAGCTACTTCAGGAACATTGCTTAATACACAGCCAAAGCATAAACTCAGCCACTAAACAGTATTATATAATTAAATTTCTCTTTAATGGTGTTTATGCTTCTGTTTTGTAGCTGGAAATGTGATACATGCACACACTTCATAACAGGTGTGCTGTAATATTATTAGCAGGCAATGATGCTAATGCTTCGAGTTCCTATAATTTGTGCATTATTAAAGAATCCTTGCCTCATTCTCACATAACAAATTCCAAAATTACCTTCACAGGGGTAAATACCTCAATGCTGGAATAACTATTGCCTCTTTGCAGCCATCAGCTCTGCCACAAAGCTCTCTGTAAGACACAGGTGCACCCCTTCTCCATCCTCCCCTTGCCCACAGCTCTGTGTTTAATAGGACCCAAGAGAGAGCAGAGACGAGGAAAAAGGGCTTTTATGCACGTACTCACAAATACAGTAAGGAAATAACATTCCTCTGGCTCTCTGCTGGAACAACAGAGGGCTCTGAGGCAGAGTGTGGCTGAAGGGAGAGGAAGGCAGGCATTTTTATTGCCTGGTAAAGTGAGGAGTTAATTGAAAGGAGTAACACATTTCACTTATTTATATAATTGATTCTATTTTAATATTAATACATTTTGTAACACTCCAGAAATAGGATAAAGGTCTTAGAGTGAGCAGCCTCAGGCACTAGGGACATAGAACTTTTTAGCATATATAGGATTATGCAGGTGATGACTTCTGGGGTCTGTGGAATCATGGAATATTTTGGTGGAAAAAGCCCTCTGATATCACCAAGTCCATCTACTAACCCAGCACTGCCACGTTCACCACTGAAGCATGTCCCCAAGTGCCACCTCCACACTTCTTTTGAACACTTCCTTGGAAGTGCACAGGCAGCCTATTGTGTCTACACACCTCTGGATGCTCCTAAGGCTGTGTTTACAAATGTTTCCAAAAAGAAAATAAAAATATCTGTCTTTCTTGCACTGATGCTTATTTACAGCCAGCATAGTTAGTGGAAAATTGTTATAATGATGATTTAAGAATGAATTTTACAGAAAAACAGAAAGATCTGGTGGCTCTTTTTTCACGAGGTTAGAGAAAAAAGATAATTATATTATTTTTGCTGTGGATGGGTTCAATATCCTAAACAAAACAAGGTTGATATCATGATCTGTATTGTTCAAATATGACAACAGAGCCTAAGTGTGCTCCTTCTCTGGGGTTATGTACCATGCAGTGTCACAGTGTGCTGATGGAGTGGCAGGTAATTCACAGGTGTGAATTTCTCATTAGAAAATACCTGGAAAGCGAAGAGAAATGGTACTCACTTTAATCAAATAAATGAGCTAAAAATATGGTGATGATAAAATGCTGCTTCATCTGATCTCATGGACAAAACTGCTCTCTGCTGTAAAAAATAGTAATTATTTCTCTCCAGCCTTTGACACTTCTTTGTGTTCCTGCAGCAGAGTGGAGAGAGCAGGAGCTTTGAAAAATTTCCATCTGCAACGAGGTTTTAAATAGTCTCATACAAACATTTGCTGGCAGAGTAAGCAGCTGCACGGGCACCAGTTCCCTTGTGAAGGGAAGGGAATGACACAGACAGGGCAAGGCTGGCGCTGGGATGCTCCAGGATCAGTGAGCCAACATAAGGATTTGAACAGCCAAAGGCATCAGTGAAATTATAAATCACTTCAGGAGTCTCCCAAAGAGCTGGGTGGAGTGCATTCCAGGGATCAGCTCAGCTCAAGTAAGCAGAAGGTGAAGCGTAGTGAAAGGAAAAAGGAAACAATTTAAACTGCTCATGTGTGGAGTCGTAAATTAACTCTAGGGAGTCAGGAGAGCAACAAGGTGTCGCTGCCAACAAGACATCCCTTCAGTGAGCAATGGTGGCTGGAAAAGCAAACAAAATGTTCATTTGCATTAAGAAAAAGCTCAAGGAAAGCACAGAATTATTCCTTATCTTTAATATGAAGTGACACCACACTGTGGATCCTCGGCTCAGCTTCACTCTCCAGTCTTATGGGAGGAAAGAGCAGAAATAAAACAAGTCTGGGGAAGGCAGTGAAAATGATTAAGTGTATAGAAAACTGAAGTGTGTGGAAAGATTAAAATATTCGAACTATATATCTTTGGCATTAGAGGAATAAGGGGCAACGATACAGAGAAATAAAAAAATAGCAAAGCAATGATAGAGATATAAAAAATAGCAGAAGATTTAAAGAAGCTAAGTCAAGAACTCCTATTCCTTAAGCAGGAGGTGTAGAAGATGAAATTAAAAATCAATAGTTTAGACCTTCATAACACACTTTGAGGCTCAAGAGAAGACTGACATCTGTATAAATGGTGTTCAACTGTACATTGGAACAGTAACCTGCAACAAATAAGAACTCTCACAGTCTTGAGCTCAGCCCAGCCACGAGTTCTTGAAGTCTGAATTATTTAGAAGGTGTCTTAGTTCATTAATGGATTTACTGCCTCTGCCCCCAGATCAGCAGGCAGAATGAATTTCAGAGAAAAATATAATATTATGTATTTCTTCACTGAGATAGAGACCAGGGTTGGTGGGTTTTTAAAAAATTATTCTTTGGAATTAATGAAGTAGAAACCTCTCTGTGTGAAATCTACAGCAACAGGAATTATGCTCAGCGCTTGTGTCAGTAGATATCCGAGGAATGTTGCAAACAGACACCACACCTTTTCCAGCAGATTGTTCTGAGTGCTACAAGATAACAAAGAGCAGATTTCTAAAACACTTTCAGAGCTGTCCAGAACAAAATCAAATGGCTGTATGGATCAGTGCTGGGAGAGGTGAGCTGACATCACCCCAGGTACCACGGCTCAGCTCGGAGCCAGGACAAGGCTGGGCTTCCCAGGAACAGCACAAGAAATCCTGTGCCCAGCCTCATCCCAAGGGCCCTGGCAGCTGCCCTGGCTCTTTGTCATGGTGAGAGGGAGGTGGGAGACTGATGGGAGGCACTGCCAGCATCTCAGAATGTAAAGCTGGTCCTACTCCTTGGCATTTATTATAAAGTGTATTTCACTGCACCAGCAGCACTCTGGGCTGGGCATTTCCAGGGAATTGTTACACTTCTCCAATGGGTAATCACTTTGCCTTTGGCCTCCTGCCTTATATAACTGTTAGACACGTCCTATAGTTACTACTTGGAGAGTTTTATTACTTAATTATGCAATCAGCTATTGCTATTTAACATGCCATCAATCCCTCCCCACCAGCCCCCCCATAAGCCCCCAAACAAGCTCCCCTTTTCAATCACATTTCTCAAAAATTTTCCACAAAGCAATGAACTGCCAAATTTGTGCTTTGATGAATAAGGTGTAAAATTTTCCAGTGTACAAAATCCTTGATGATTTTCAGTGCCTCTCCCACTCCTCCACTCCTGAGCCCTTTGATTTCAGGCTGTGATAATATATGTAGCCACATCTACCAGTGCTGGCAGAAAGCAGCCAGAGCACCTCATCCTTTTTACTACATCTCCCAAAAACAAATTAAGACTCCACCAGACAAGCTGTTGGCTGGTGTGAACATCTGCCTGGCACTTTGTGAGCCGCTTGCAGAACACTCCCAACCCCTGAACCATGTCCTCCTACGGGTTGGTGGCTCAGCTCTTTCCACCCAGTGCACGTTTGGTGCAGTCATGAACCATTCCAGCACACTTTAAAGTCTGAAACTTTAAAAACTAAAGCAGAAACCAGGTTTGCTGCTGCTGTAGAATTGGGGGAAGATGAAGAGAATGTTGCCATGCCATTCAGGAGGGTTTGGGTTTGGGGAGGAGCTCTCAGCCACTTACTACTCCTTATTTCGTGGTCTTCCCATCAGGAGAAGCAAGGCTGAGGTTCTACAGTGGTTCCTGGAGGTAGAAAAACCACAGTGAAAAATAATTTTCAACCAGCTCGGTTGTCATCCCCAGTCCCCAGTGTAGGGTGTGCTGATTTATGACAACCTCCCAAAGCTGCCCCCAGACTGTTTGACAGCCCAGACAGACAGAGATTCTTAATAGCATGAAGTGCAGACCCGTCCCCTTCCACCTCCAACATCTCCCCTGCACCAGGACCACAGCTCCACATAAATCTGCCGTGCCTGTGCCTGGGGAATTGTCTCCCGGCCTCCTGCAGCTTGTAAGGGCTGTTTCAGGAGATAGAATTAGTACCTTGATGCTTGGTATTGATCTCTGTTTGATTTATATTCCCTTGATCTGATTTTCTCCTCAGCGTCATGAGTATAAATCAAAAGTAATGCCCACAAGAGTCAGAAGTTACACTGGCTTTAAACTTGTGTAAGTGAAATTGAGGTTCCTTAACTCCAGGCTTTTCTGATGAAAAGGGAGGACAGAGTAAAAAGATCAGCTGCCTGACTCATGGGAATACAAAATAGCCAGTCGGTGTAGGATGCAGTCTTCAGCCATTCATTTGTTTTATTTCCTGAACTTGGATTTCAGGTGAAAGAACTCCTGAAATCTCTCTCCTACCGTTAGTTGGGAAACATCCTTGTCTGGAATAGTCAGCAATCCTCCCATTTGGACCTCCACATGGGAGCTGAAATAAAATTTTCTTGTGGGATGTGAGGAGGGATCTTAGGAGGGACAAGAAATGTACTTTTGCAGTGTGATTTCCAGCACATAATCATTTCGTGTTGAGTCACTTGGATAAAAACCCACAAAGACACCAAAACTCTGTCATCAGTTTTTATTTCCAAGGCAGTCTTCGGTGGCCATTCATGGTCATATTCAAGGAACTGACACATCCTGGAGATTGTATTTACAAAATTTGGTGCATCTTTCTAAGACCACTCTTCAGCTGTCTTAAAATATCCATTAGTTTATCCTGGAGCTCCCTTTTACGTGCTGAAGAGCTGCTGAATAATGGAAAAAGGAGGAAGAGTGGTCTGCATGCACTACAGTTCGTCTTTGTGGCAGATGCAGAGAGGGTTGAGAGAGGTCTGGGGGGATCAGGCTGCATCCTCCACACACAGTGAAAGTCCACTCCAGGTAATAGAACTCATGTAAAAAATTTAAAAAGGAGAAAGCTTCCAGGGGGTCCCCTGGCAGCAGCTCGGAGGTTCTGATGTGACTGATGGAAAAGTAAATGTATCTGAGCAAAGGCCAGGGACCATAAAAGGCTTTGTAGAGAAAATGGACCCTCTTAATTAAGTTCTGTGTGGTTTTGCATAGCTGGGAGGCAGAAGTGCTGGACTGTCAGGAGGAGCCACAGAACCTGCTCCTCTTTGTTTCCCCTTCGTGCCCAGGCATTCTTCAGCACCTTCCTCCCAGCACTGTCTGACAAGGCACAGAGTGAAACTTTAGTAGAAGCATTGAAATATTTTTTTAAAAATTTTATTTATTTTTAAACCCAACAGTTAAAAAGCAGGTACCTGTGGGTGTAGAGCCAATTATTCATATAGTATCAGTATTGCCATAGCTCGCTTAAATTTAATTTAAATATAAATGGTCTACATTTACAACACTTGCTTGGGGAATAATCCCAGCCTCTTTCAGTCCTTTGCCTTTAAATTATTGACTGTCATGCTTCGCCCTCAAGTGAAGGAATAAAGCTGTTAAAGGAATGCATTTGCATGCCAATGGTCTGAGACCACATCAAACCCAGCTCAACAGATTATTTTGAGGTTTTCTCTGATTTTATATGTTATACCATGCTTTGAGGGAGCCCTGCTGTTGGGCTCCAACACACCCTGAGGGAAGGCTCTACACACTCAAAGACCACCTCGGGGCAGGAGGCAGCAAACCAAGGAGCACCTGCACAAAATTTTTGCAATATAATGCAGCAAATATCATCTCGTAGCCTTGGGGAAAGAGAAGGGAATCAATGCAGGCAAAGCAATGCCTTTTCAGTTTGTTGTCAACACTGTCAGCTCTTTCTTGTGCTCCCTGTCTTCTGTTAATGACAAAGGGAACGGGAGCTGATGAGGGGTCGGGTTTTTTGGTTTAAGCCTTGCTGCAGCTCCTGTGAGCAAACGCACACAGCGCTGTGAGAGGAGCGTCAGCAATGGGCGCTTTCATTCCAACAACGCCTCATTCCTTAGGGTAAATAATAAACACATCTGCTGAAACTCCAAAGAGCTCCTGGGATTAGTTGTAGTCTCTGCTGGGAAACCAATTACTCTCGAGCTCCAAAGCTCTTTCAGATTGCGACACTTGCTAAATTGGGTTCAGGGAGCGCTGGGTGGACAAAAAGGTGCGTGCTTTTGTATCGGAGCATTCCTGTGTGTGTTCAAACAAAGAGGGGAGGATGGAAAAAACCATTTCCCTCCAAACACCAGCCTCCATCTCCCAGTGGCATCAGACAGAACAGAAAGAGATACAGGCACTGGAGGAGATTTGAGATGAGTTTCTCTCGTCGCTGCAGGATGGAAACACGAACGGCTGCCTTTGATAAATGTATGCCCAAGGTCACTCATGCGACTGTAGCGTCAATAGCAATCAGATTAGTGCGATGTATTATTCAGTGTTTATGATGGTGAATTTGTATAGCGCCCCTGAGGCAGCTTTGATCCCCTTGAAATGTTTCCTGAATGCCGTTTGGGAATGCCACAGAGCCCAGGCAGCCGTGTGGCATCTCCAGCTCACGTTCCCCCTGTCAGCAGTGCATAATTACCCACCCCTGCTGCTCCTGCCACACTCACATTTCATTGCTCTCCAATTGGTTACCAGCCGGACTTTTTTTTTTGCCCTAGGTGTTAGGGAAGTAAGGGAAATAATAAAACGTAATGCATTTAATTGAAGGTCCCAAGTGCTTTCCAAATACTGCTGCATTAGGCTTTGCTATCAATTGGTGATAGCTTTATCCATATGCAGTCCTGTCCTGTGGATGGGCATGCAGTACCTGTGGGATGCAGCACCACTCTCTGGGATAGATAGATAATGGAGCATAATTTATACTTTATCAATCTTGCTCTACAGAGTTTTGAAATAATTTTCAGCTCCTTTCATACTTTAGAAAGATAATTCTACAAATAATTTTTGGGTTGTTTTGTTTTGTTCTCTTTTTCTCAATTCTTTGCAGAAGGATTGAGGAATTGAAGAGAATTTACTCACATATAGGACATCTCTTTGAAAATAAACTTCAAAATTTTGACAAAAATGCCTTGTTTGTGAACAAATTGTTGGGGAGTGGGATGTAAAGTTCAGTCTGTTTAGTTTTACTGCACTTAGTCCACCACGAGACTGTGAGAAATTACGCTCACTTTTAAAATTTCAAAGGTTTATTAAACCTTAACAAAATACAACAAAGGACTGAATAAGGAAAAATTACAGCACTGGGAGCATGGGACTAAACCACCATGTGCTCATGTACAAAATGGATGCTCTGCTTTTTATACCCTTGGCCCCTCTTAAAGTCTTGTCAGTTAATTCTCCTTTTATTGCTGGAGGCTTCTTTTCTGCAGCTTGATTGGAGGCCAGGTGTTCCCACCTGTGCCTCCTAGTAACAAAATGCCAAAATGCCCCATGCAAGGGGCCCAGGTCAATCACACAGGGGGGGAATGGGGACTATGGGGAGAACAGAGGACGTCTAAATAACAAATTACAATAACATAACTATACATCAATAAAACTTCCTTTAACATACACATAATATTCATTTTGTAATCCATCAAATTACCCATCTATAACAGGACTGAACGAAATCTGCTGGTGTGGATGCACCATTGGGTGGGTTTGGCATAGGATGGGCTGCACTTTGTGTTCTTCCTCTGCAGGAGAAACCCAGCATTGCCCTTCAACCAGAAGTGCTGTTCTCCCAGACAGACCAAACAGGGCAGGATGCTGACAGGAATGGGAAATCTTGAAAAGGCCTGGTAGAAAGCTGACATTCCCTCTGGAAGGGATTTGGAATTGTATGGTCTTTATGGTCTTTCCAACCCAAAGCATTTTGTGATTCATTCAGGTAAATGATGCACAGTACAGAAGGGGACCTGCATAAATCCCAGAGGAGAGGAGGATATAGAAGGGAGAGCAGCTGCTGTTTCTTACTGAAAGGAGCTTGCTGGGTTAGTTGTTTCATTAAATTTGGATGACAAACCTTTGTTTTGTCATTTTGGACTCCAGTAAATAATTTTATACAGTGACTCACAAACCCTTACTCGAAAACTAAGCTTGGTGTAATTCCTTGGAGTCATTGCACGTGGATTGAGCATTCCCAAGGAGCTGTGCCACATCAGTGTGCAAGGCCTGGTTAGGGGAAGCTGTGCTAGGGCTACCTCAGGGACTTCTATTATGTTATCTTGCTCAAATTCACAGTTCCTGACCTGGAAAAGCAGATAGAAAGCACAGTAATTAAACTCCCAGGTGATACCTAAATTGGAAGGCATAGCAAACAACAATGGGAAAACCATTCTGGGGAAAACAATGATGGACCAAGGGAGAAAAGAAATGAGGCAAGGTACAATGAGATGAAACCAATGGATGGATGGGTTGGTAGGTGGGATTGGTTTTGGTAGGTGGGATACACTCAGCAGGGGGAGGCAATATGAAAATCCAAAATATCTGATATTTCAGAATATATTTTTGGCAATGTAGCACGGCTGCAAATAAGTCCACCAGACAGTTAGGTCTGAAAGAGTTGAGGCTTGGAAAAGTGAAAAGATGCGAATATTGTCCATAAAAGAGCAGCTGGGCATATGTGGAAAATTGTATTCTTTTATGACCACTTCAACACCAGGAAAAAGCCAACAAATAAAAAGCAATTAAGAAGGAGTGACAGAGAGTTATCTGATAAATAAAAGCTGTATTATGGCAGTGTGGCTGAGCTAAAATTTGAAGGGAGGAGGGAGAATTGTAGTGAGCAACAAGTATTTAAGATGTAGATAGAAGCATTAACATGTAGATAGAAGCAGGGATTTCTGGTGGCAGCCAGAAAGTGCCCACTGGGGAGGAGAGGGGAATATTGGCTGAACATCAGCATCAGTTCCCTATTATCCGAGCAATTAGTCCTGCGGAATGAGCTCTGGAGAAAAATGCTGACTGATTTTAAACTGGTACAGTCTGAGAACTGGAAAACAAACCATACAGCAGCAAACAGCCTTTCACTGGCACAGAGATTCAAAAAACCCTTATTTTCTACAAGTTTTGTTTACAGCTCTTGACAGTTAAATCATCCTGGCACTCAATATTGTGACTGTTTGAAGGACTTTGCTCTTTACCACTTCTATTTTAACACATAGGAGGGCAGCAGTTAACAAGGAAAAACCTCCCAGAGTGGATGAAGGACCTTTCCTATTCATTCTTGGTAAAAGAATGTGAGCAGAAGACTAAACCAACTTTTATCAAACTTGTGCTCTGAGTTGGTGAGAATATTTTTGCAGCTCCCTGGTGTCCTGCTGCCATGCCTTGGAGCCCAGGCACCCCTGGGATTATTTGTGGAAGGCTGTAGGACAGAGCAAGACATATTTCAGCTGACTCTTGCCAGTCTTTGGTTAAAATGACACAAAAGTGGTGCCTGCTTGCTATGCAGAGTGAAACTATGGTGTAAGATATTCCTTTGTGAAAAGGGAGAAGGGTTTCTCCAGCTCTCCTTTTTGTTCCCTCCCAGGAATTATGAAAAACGGAGCACTTAAATCAAGCCCTATGTCTTGTTTCAGCAGGAGATGTTAGGTGCTGAAATGAGGGCTTCAAACGGTGATATATTTGTGTGGAAAGAGTCAGCTGTGAATGCAACACCCATTTCCATAGCTGCAGGAGAGAAAAGGCTGGTTAGATATAGGAACAGAAGCCTGAGACAGAACAGAAACAGATAATAAGGTCTTGAAGCTCATGCAAATTTGCTTCATTTTTAACTTATGTTACTTTGAAGCTAGCCCAGCTCTGAACAGTAGGTTGGACAGGATGACCTCTAAAGTCTCTTCCAACCTGAATAATTCTGGATTTGTCATTGTAATTCTCCACTTTCATCTCACAAAGACGTGTATGGCTGCCCAAGGAGGATCAGGACTGCTCCCAAAGCATGTCCTGCTGACCATCTCATGCTGGGGGAAAGGACATATCTGCTCCTGAAGCTTCCAGACATTTTTAGGGAACTCATTATGTTCTAGATAAATTCACAGCATTTAGCATTCATCTGCCTGTGCAATCTGTTGAGTTTGGATGAGAAAGAGAATTTGACCAAAATGAAACTTTGAGTTTCGTGAGAACATTCACAAATGAGAGTTAAGATCTGCCTGCTGATGCAAGGCTCAGACTTCCCAGCACGAATCCTGCCCTGTGGATCAGGATGCTGAACCACAGACTGGTGCCTTCCCCCACCCACAAGCCAGATGTGAACCCCATGGCACTGCCTTGCAGAGGGCAGGGTGTGTCCCCAGCCTCTGGCCATCCCCTCCAGCCCACCACGTGCCACCCACTGTCCCCATCCAGTGCTGCTCCCTCCCCCAGGACTGGTGCTGGACCAAGTGTCAGCAGCAAGAATTGCTCCTGCAATCATTTTATTGCTCACACAATGATGGTACTGCACTGCAGGAAAAAAAGGTTCTTTCATATCCAGTGCAGGAGCCAACCTCAATCCCTATTGTACCTTCTCACTCACTTTATTAAGTTTACTTCATTTCTGCTCTGCCTCTGTACCTCTGTGCCCTCTGCTGTGTGTACCAAATCTTATTGACATTTTAATATTAAATTATTATGACAAGAAGATATTCCACTTGCTAAGTAATTTGTTTTATTCGGAGGAAAATTGGAAGCTGCAGAAAAACCATTATGAAAGATTAAGACAATGGAGTGATACTGACTGATACAATATAAATTATTATTTTGTCGGCAGCACACCCAAAACCTCTACTAAAATTTTAAGCAATAAAGCCAACAAGTTAGAAAATTAAATTTGGGGGATGAAAAGAATATTATGCACACAGGAAAAAAAAACAAACCCAAAAAGCCATCAGACAGACATTACAGAAAGATGCATCCCAGAGAAATCTGCAGGAATCAGAAGGGAATCAATAGATGAGCCCCTGGCCTCAACTGGGCTCATCCAAGGTGGGGTTGTTGGAATTGTCATTGACTTTGGGACACAGTGGATACTCACAAAAACAGATTAATAAGGATAAGGAATTTCCTTAAGTGATTGTTGAAAGGTGTATCCTTATTGTGTCATCTCCCCACCTCCTTTTGAAGGCCTGAGCATCAGCCCTGATGGATGAACACGCAGTTTCTGTCCCTTATTTCTTTCTGCCTTCCATCTCCAAAAGCTCTTGAGATGTTCCAAGAGCTAAAATAAGCTCCTGCCTCCTGCACTGGGACAATCAAACCTCGAATATTGGAAAGGAGGTGACTTCAAAAATGACATGTCATGGTTCTCAGGCAGCCTGGGGAGTGCAGCACATGTCTTTGCTGTTCCTGTGCTCCCTGCTCAGCAAGGGAAGCAGCTGGTAGGGATCATGCTCTGGCACTAAGCAAAGCTCCTGACTTTTGGAAATGCCTTCCTGTTTCTAGGGTAGACCCAAGCTCACAGGAAATCTGGGAAATAAGGAGCCAGGGAACATGGCTGTTAAAGAAAGGATAATTTTACATGCAACTTGTGGTCCTGCAGTTGGGGTTTCAGTTAAGATGTGACACCTTTTGGTAAAGAACAATCAATCAAAATATTGCTCCCACCTGGCAATTAACCTCAAAAAGCAGTAGAACTGTAATTTGAACAAATGTAACTCATTCTTTGTCATCATATTGTCAAAAGTGAGGTTGCTGTTTGCTTTCTGGACACTCCTGATTTGACAGCACTGTGTGTTTAGCTTTGATACAATTTCCTTTGTTCAAGCAACCTTGATAATACACGAGGTTTTACACAACTGAGTGAAAAGACTGTGCATTGCAGATACACCCAGCAATGAAATGCCAGGACTGTCCCCACCTCTCAGGGGTCTGGGATGGGTAAATGCCTCTGACCTTGTACAGAAGCCAAGGATTCACATCTTCCTGCTCTAACTTTGGTTGAGGAAGCCTAAAGGCTGTAGGTTTTCATGGGAGCCAGTGGAGCAGGCGGGGGACAGACAAACATCAATCACTGGGTTCAGTCAGGCTCGTACTGGAAATCAGAACAGGGTGTCACTGTCCCACACAGGCTTGTGTTCCACACCAACAATCCAGAGAAACCTGAGGATTACCTGTACATACCTGCTCAAATAAGAGCCTATAAAAAGCCTTTCCAGAGGGCACAAGTTAAGGCACATACATTTTTGTGACCCTAATAAACCATGGGGACCAAAAGGCTCACGTGGCTGCAGTCTGCTCAAGGCAGGTGAGCTGATCTCAGAGCCATGACCTGACTCCTGGCTCTGCTGGGATTTATTTTTTCAGATGATTGCAGCAGCTATGTGACTACAGGTCAATGTATAAGCAGCTTTATCCTCTGCTAGCTGGATTTGTCCATAAACTCACTCTAGATTAGAAATGAGCCCTTGCTACTCACACTCGCTCTCTGGAGGTTTGTTTATTCAAAACCAATGGAAACATTCCCACTGAAAATCCAAGAAGGATGGGGATCTTCAGAATTTTTGGATGTCTGGAGCATTTTATTCCAGGGTTTACTTGCTAGCAGGAGAAAAGTAACTACTGTTAGGGATGTAATCAATTCTTTAGCTAGGAAAGAGGAGCTGCTGCCAAACTGGAATTATGGACAGTACCTTGCCCTTTCTTTGAGGGTGGAGAGGCCCTGGCACAGAGAAGCTGTTGATCCACATTCATCCCTGGCAGTGTCCCTGGCCAGGTTGGACATTGGGGCTTGGAGCAGCCTGGGACAGTGGAAGGTGTCCCTGCCCAGGGCAGGGGGTGGCACTGGGTGAGCTTTATGGTCCTTTCCAACCCAAACCATTCTGTGATTTTACGATTCTTTAGGCAGCTTTTCAGAGCTTGTGGTGCAAGAGTTGACCTTGCATTATGTCAGGTCACCAGAAAGGAGGCTGTGAATGGAGCAGTCCCAGTTCCCAGAATGAGCCCCGTGCCTGAGAGCAGCACTTGATGTTACCTCCCCCTAGGGGAGAAAAACCACCCAACACCTGGAGCTGGCTCCTTTTATCTCTGCTTCTCCAGAGACCAGAGCTTGCACCAGGGGCAATGTGACTTTTTCACACTGAGTCAATTTAACATTTTGTCCTTCTTTCCTTTGGGCAGCCTGGAGTGGTCACATTTTCCCTTCCCTCGCTGTTTAAGGCAGGAGGAGAAAAGGCAAAGTCATGATTTGTTAGGAAATATAAATTACAGCACCTGTAAAATGGGAAAAATTTACTTCATGGGCCTGTTGTATGTAATATCAGACTCTGAGCATGTGAGGTATTTGACTGACATTTGGAAAAAAAAAAGATTCATTAACCAACTGGAAAGCTGATGTATTTCTTGAAGATCTTTCCAAAACTCCTATTATAAGGACAGGATTCTTGTGTACTAGACATGGAGTCCCTAGACACTTAACAGATGGAATTAGATCACAGTCTCTTTTTAATCTTCCAATGATGACCTCAATTGCAAAGGTACTGCTTCTCATCTTGTCCTGGCACTGATCTGGCTCCTCCTAGCATTTCACACTTGATGCTCAGTGGTACTGAATATAAGCTGAAGAGAAAATAGAGAATTAAAAGTGTTAGCTCATTTTTAAAGACTCACAGGAGCACCATCATTGCTGGTAGGAGACAACGAGGGAATTCAGGAATCACTGTGTCCATAAAGTATTGTTACCATATTGAAGTCTAAATTTTGTAGGTCTATGCTGATCAAGTTTTGAAGATAAAAGATTGGCCTGTAGAAATTACATTATAGAACAGACATTAAATATTAATCTTTGGGTACCAGAGAGATTTCGGATTAAAATTTATGATCTCGAAACATCTCCATGTTCCCTCCACATAAAAACACCAATTGTCTTGGTAAATGTAACTATTTTTGAGCAGAGAAAACAATCCAGGTTGAGAGCCAAGACAACCTCCCCAATGCAAAGCCATGGATTTTTATTAAAGTACCAGTGGCTGTGGTCGTGGCATGTCCACGGGAGGGCAGCAAGGAAACGTCATCAGCTCCTTTCTGGATTTTCCACAGGGATCCCTCGGCTCTCCAGAGCACCCAAAGTCAAGGCTGGGGCTGTCCCTGAGTGGGGACAGCAGGCTGGGGAGCAGGGACAGACGCTGTGAGATGTGTGAAGACATGAAAGCTGTGCAGTGGGTGATTTCTTGTCTGAGTTTGCAAAGTGGAGCAGAATAATCATCTGGGGTGAAACTGTAATTAAAGGTGTGCTGGTGTTCTCAGTGAACGAGAGTAAAGAAAAAAACCCATCACTTTGGGCTGGAAGGTTAATTTAAATGCCAAGTTTCCCTTCATATTTTGAAATAAATTTGGAATTAATCTGGAGATTAAATGTCACTTTGAGTGCCTGTTAAAAAATGAGCCAAACTTGCTCCAGCTAATGTCTGACTGAACCAGTGTTTTCAGATTGGTTTGCCCTGCTTTTGGTTTATTTTGATTACGGCCATTTTTCCCAAGTGAAACCTGAATTCATGGAATGTTTCAGGGCTTTTTTCAACTTTCCATGAATCGGGAGCATGAGAGCACCTGGAAGCACCATCCCAAACTCAGCCCCTGCTGGTTTCTTCTCGGAGTCTTGCCTGGGTCAGTACCTGCCCATGTCACGATTGTCCCTTGTCCCCTCCTATGGCAGAGACCCTTTATGGAGAGCTAATTCCATGTCCTGGGAGGGCAGTGCTGCAGCCACAGCACTGCTGAGTGGACCAGTCTCCTGCAGTAAGCGTCAAACAACTCTTCCAGTCAGCAGGGCTGTGCAGAACTGGAACAGGAGCAGACATTTCCAGAAGTGACGTGCTCAGCAATTAGGCACGAGGGCTGAGTGAAGAGAGATGCTCAGTAGGGCTCCAGTGGAACTGAAACCATGGGCTATATTAATACCTTTTTTTTTTTCATTTTATGTCGATCTCAAAAGCTTNAAAAAAAAAAAAAGAGAGAGACTGCAGACTGAACAATATACTGAGCCTTATCTTAATTGAACATTAGTTTGAACATTAGGAGATGTTCCTGTGGCCAGCTCGGGGCTTCTGCTGGTTCAGCACTCAGGATGGTATCTCCCAATTACTGCCATTAGCACTGTACTTAAGGGAAACGTTTTATCCTTTCCCAGGGAGGCTGAGCACCTGGAGGTGGCAGCGTGGATGAGTGAGGCTGCAGACCTGCAATTTGTTCTCGTCTGTTGTAAGTGCCCTTATACCTGCTTTTAACCTCTCATAAATGCAGTGTAGCTCACTTGCTTTTTTTTTTTTTTTAAATCTGTTGAGTAAAATGTCTGCAATTCCTTCAGAGAAAACCACAGGATTAGAGATTCTTTATTGAGGAGGTGCTGAGGTCCTGGCACAGGACCCCTCTGGATCCCTGGAAGTGTCCAAGGCCAGGTTGGATGGAATTGGGTGAGCTTTAAACTCCCTTCCAACCCAAACCATTCTGGGATCCTGTGGTTCTGTGTGCAGGCAGACTCTTAAGTTCCTATGGAGAAGAGAGCAGCTGTAAATTCACAGCCACTGGAGCTGCCGTGGTGGCTGCACTACTGAGAACCAGCAGGCTCAAAAGTGATTTTCTGTAGGCAATTTCTGGCTATTTGCACACAGGAGTTTTGCTGGCTTATTGATTTACCCATTTCTTCCATCCAGATTCATTCCAATACCAGAAATCCAGTTTGTCACATTACAATTTTCTCTTCAGAAATGATTTGTGACAAGAGCACTACAAAAGTACATATTGACTGCAGTGTTATAAAATTATAGAACAGTTTGGGTTTGAAGGGACCTTAAAGCTCCTCTTGTTCCAACCTCCTGCCATGGGCAGGGACACCTCTGGCCCAGTGCCCCATCCACCCAGGCCTTGAACACTGCCTGGGAAACATCTACTTAAAAATATGTATTTTTTCACCATCCAGAGCTTAGGGAGATGATATTTCATTCATCCACTCCTTTCCCTGCTGGGTGGATATGCTGTGATACTGGAGATGTCTCACATTATGCACAGACTGGAGGAAAGCAACATGTATATTTTCCTGGTAACTTCACTCTTGTTTCTGAGTTTTTGGGGATATTCCAGTGTGTAGTAACTCTCCCCAGATCTGTTTTCAGAATGTAGGCTGCTCCAGATGAAGTTTGGAGTCTCTGCTGCCAGGTTATGCTGTGCAGAACTGCAGAGATTTTGTTTATCATGCAGTTTCTTTACCAAAACACCCAAGATCGTGTTTTTCTCACTTCTCTTCTGAAGACATCACAAAGTGATAGATGATTGTCATTTTGCATAGCTGATTGCTATCCCAGGGCCTCAAGTGATTGCTCAAGCTTTTTGGAGAGCTCTGCCATGCATCACTGCCTGGGTGAGCACAGTGACATGTTTCAGAGCAAAGCTGAATATGACACAGGAGAAAGTGCTCCTAAGGTCCTGCCAGGAAGGACATGAGGATGTAGGAAATTCTTTTTTATTTAAAATCTGGGTTTTCCCAACACCCAGGAACGGGCAATGCGGGCTTTGGCTGGGAGAAGAAATCACAGGGGAGGGAGCTCTTTCCTCTGTCAAATGTTCTACAGACAGTTGCCAACTCGGTGCTAATTATATGGTGTTAGTCTACCACCAGGGCCAAGAGTTATCCAAGGAGACTTTTTATCCTGTTGTTCAGCTTTAATTGACTGTGCCTAACTGAAATTTGCCTTTGGAAGTCTCTCCATACTTCCAGTATCTTGGAAACAGAACCTTTTCAAGGAAGAAGCCTAATAATATAGCTTCCTTTTCCCAGCCAGAACCTAGCTTAACAGGCAAAAATTATTAACATCTAAGTAATTACAATCAGTCAAGATGTGGAAGCTCTTCCAATACTACGTTTTGTGTGTCTTTTTGCTTTTACACATATTCCCTCTGTTCTCTCTCCAGACTTTAAAGATTTAAGCAATCAAGTTCCTGGTTTTCTCCTAATGCTCTGCATTTTAGCCATCAGTAACTCTGGATCATGTTTTCCAAGCAAAGTTTTCCAAGAATAGAAATATATATAATTTTAATTATGGGAGAAAAAAGGGCTGAGTTGCTTAAGGAAAATGAATGGAAACAATCCATCCTTTGTTTCCATGTCATGGCCCATGCTCATGGAATATTGGACAAATCTTGAGCTCCTTTAAAACTTCTCTTGTTCTGCTTCTAGTTTTCACTTAGAGCTGAACACAGGTGGCAGGAGAGAACAGGAAACTCTCACACTTGGAGTTTGTAAGGACCTGTTCCTGTCAGAAATCTATCTACTCTTCCTCTCCTTCCACTGACAGCATTCCTCATGCTGATGAAGAACTGCATCAATCCCTCCTAGTTCTCTTCCTTATTTTCAGATCATTTCAGCTTTGCTGGAACTTTTCCTCTGCTCCTGCCTTCCATTCGGGATATTTTCCTTAATTTCACTTCACGCCTGGTAATATGCAGTATTCAATAATCTATCAGGGTCCCAAACACTTGAAACATATTGTCTGTATGCACTGTCACATTTGCAACTACTTCTGTTTAAAGCAGCACGAATTTCTTCAGCATGTCATGCTCCAAATCCCTGTTTCTGAGAACCTTTCTTAGTCACAGTCCCCAGCACTGTAGTTACTGCCTTTAATAATTGTCTTTCTCCACTTTTATGTTGGGGAGTTCTTTTTAAGACTCTCTGGGGGGCAAGAAAAAGGCCATAAAATTCTTTAGTCTCAGGGTCATTTCAGATGACCAGACTGGTGCCTTATTGCTTCATCTGTAGAAATTCACTGAGGTAATGGGAATAGCTCAGTCAGTCCTCCTGAGACCAGCTGAATGTCCTACAGAGCTCTGTGTGACACTGCCAGAGGAGCTGGGCAGGTGTTGGCCATGAGGAGACAAAGCTGCCCGAGCTCCACTGCATCCATCCATCCATCCATCATCCATCCATCCATCCATCCATCATCCATCCATCATCCATCCATCCATCCATCATCCATCCATCCATCCATCATCCATCCATTATCCATCCATCCATCCATCCCCTCTGGGCTGCCTGGCTGCAGGTCCAGCCCCAGCAGCTCCCTGGGCTTTGCTGGGGTTCCCATGACAAACCCAGAGGCTGGGATAGCTGACAAGAGGTGAGAGGTGCTGGTCAGCACCTGGCTGCCCTGGCACACAGATCCCTTGTGCTCCCTCCCCACTGCAGCTCCCAGGGAGGCACAGCTTGGCTTTGCTCCCTGTAACCTCCCCATGGAGCAAGGACAGCACAGGACACTGCTCTGCATGCAGCTGTGCCCAGGGAGCAGATCTGGCATCTGGAATGGAACCCAAATTATTTACTCCATAACTTCTGGAGGCCACAGGGCTGGTGACTCCAGGCAGAGGCTGTGAGGGAGCTGAGAGAATCACAGAGAAACTCAGGATGGTTTGGGTGGAAAGAGACCTTAAAACTGATCTAGTCATCAGCAGGGACACCTTCCTCTACCCCAGGTTACTCCAAGCCCTGTCCAACCTGGCCTTGGACACTGCCAGGGATGGAGACAGACTCTTCATTCCATTTCAGCTGCCTTCTTTGTGCCTTTAACAAAGCTTCATCCTTGGAAATAGCTTCCTCCCCTGAATCCTCACAAAGCTCTGGTTGCACACAGGGTTTTATCCAGCAGAGATGGAGAGCCAGACAATCTCTTGCCTTGCTCTGCATGGGCTTGGGAGTAATGGAATGAGTCATCAGCTGGGAGCTTAAAATTATGATGTGTGGCACCGCTTGTGCAAACCTAAAGAGATTAATATTAAAAAAAAAAAAGATCTAGTTCACTCAGTGCTGTAATGAAGAGGTATTATACACACCAGGCACCTGTGTGAAGGTATCCCTGTAACAGTCTATTACCATTTGAATGCAGACAGATTAAATACACACTAGAAACTGAGCACTAGGGAATTTATAATGTTTTCTCCAGGACTGCACCATGAGAGAAAAGAAGCAGCAAGGAAAAATGTAAAAAAACCCCCCAAAATACTTAAAAGGATATTGCTGCCCTATATTTTGTGTCTCTTTCTGCTTACAGCACTAGGGATTTTTGTGTAAAAACAAAATACTTATGCCAGTAAGAGCTGGTTCCACAGTCTTCCCTGCACATGCAGGGACTGGTCCTAATGATCCTTAATGGAGATGCTCCCAAATGAATTTTCAAAGTCTCAGCTTTCCAAAATCCTTATCCATATCACTGATGGCCATGTTTTGTTGGAAATAGCGTTCAGAATGGAGTTCTGTAACAAATAAATTGCTGCCAAACTCCAAGAAACCAATACTTCACACACAAAGTCATCTTACTACACACTTTCAAGCAAGTACTTCACTTGCATTTTCCTTCCCATCATTGCTGATAAATAAAATAATGTTACTTTTATCTGCTGCCTTTGTGAAGTGCTGCACATATTATTTGTGCAAGGAGAATGCCAATGAACTCATTCTTTTTTCCTTTACTTACATGAGAATAAAGTCCAATTTGTCGATAGAGGCAGCATCAGATCTCCAATTTCTAGATGAGGCAAACCAGATTTTTTAAATTTTTTTTTGTTTGTTTGAGATTTAGCAGAGCTGAGTTTTCCAACACCAAGCAACAAAGCTTTTGGGGTTGGTCACTGACCTGAGGAAGTGCTGCCATTCCTCAAGTACACTGCAGATCCCTCACAGTCCCACTACTACCTCAAATATTGATGTACCAAAGCATCCTGCAGCTCAAGATAGGTGGTTTAATTTTATTAAACCACCATTATTATTAGTAGTAGTAGTACTAGTAGTATTAGTATTATTTATTTATTTATTAATTTAACCACCACTAAAATAGGTTTTATTGGTGGTTCTTTAGGTTCTGCTCTTGTTGATGTTGTGCCTGAGCCACAGAAGGTGTTTCAAAGGAAGCTCCTGGTGTCTTTAATGTGTTTTTCCCATTTGATGCCCCTTTGAATGCCAGATGATAGAGGGGTGGTCTTTGGAGCACAAAAAGATGTTGCCACATCTCTGTTTTTGCTCCCCTTAGAAACTGTGGATGTCAATCCAAGCTGAACTGTGGCACGAGGTGAGGCAGAACCTTGGGATCACAGCTGTTCCTTGACCCTTTCTACACTTGTATTTTCTTTTATACCCCCTTGTCATGAGTTCTCTTTGTACAGCAGAATTTTACCAGGATATCCCCAAGCTCTCCTGCAGATTTGATTTGTTGCTTTATTTTCATCGAGAAAGATGGGTGGGTGAGGAGGGAGGATGTTGATTTTTCCTGCATTAAAGCTGGCAAAGAAAAGAAGAAAGGATCTGAAACCTAAGGAAATTGCACTACTAATCATATTTTCGTAAGCTGTCCTCTGTAGCATTACAGTCATAGAGTATATTTATAATTTGGTTTATATGAGCAACAGTTTAAGTTAAGGGAAATTGGTTTCCTTTTCAAAATGTCATGTTTCTCATTTCCTCGCCGAATCTTGGGCTGCTCTGAGCTCATATCAGACTTTAAATCATTCAAAACCACACTCCATAATTAAAACGCCGTAAATCCTCATTAATCAATTTAGTGGGTTTGATTTGTTCTAAAACACATTAAAATCAAGCTGAAAGCTCACTGAAATTCCAGGTACCACATACAGAAGTACAAAGCAAAGGAAAGATAAATCCACCACTACAGAAAGTGGGACTGGACTTGGAATTTTTTTATCCTGACCAGCCCAGGTTAAAGGTTTCAGTTTTCAACTTTGTGGGGTTTGTTTTGCCTTGGAATTGAGCTTTTCTTTCTGGAATATTTAATGCTTTCTGTAGCACTCACAGTGTCCAAATCTCCTGACTCCTCAAACTTCCCCATGGACCATATTTTTATCCCCTATTCCAATCAAAACCTTTGTCTTGATGGGTGAGGGCTCTGGGATTCTTTGTTGGGTGGGAATGGATTCAGTTCTGCCACAGATCACAGATGTGAAATAGATATTTTGGACATTCCTCACCATGAGAGTCACAAACAAATCACTGATTAACACAAGAATCTTGCACAGCCTTGTGACATTTGGTCTGGGGTTTGGACTTGTCCCATTAGTAATTACAAGAATGTGATAAAATCACAGCATATGAGAAGACATGGAAACAAAATCTGTTGATTCATGGATCAAAAATTCTGAGTTTCACAGTGCAGTGTTGGTCAGTTGTCCCTTCCTTAAGGCTGCGTTATGTGAAAATGAAAATAGGTGGGTTTGAAGTGTCACAGAAGTCCCTGCTGAGGCTATATCCAACTATTGGTAATGGTATTGAGATTTATTCAACCCAAATAGTTGCTTTCAGATCTCCATATGTGTTAGAGTAAGGGAAAATAAATTAAAATTAAACAAAAGAGAAATGAAATAGGAAAGAACTGACCCCTGGGCCCCAGGAACATATTTGCTCCCTGCAGTCCTTGCTGCAGAGGCAGGTACAGTAACAAACTGGTTGCATTAGAAACAGCAAATAAAGGTGCCACCCTAGAGGGAACAAACATTAATATTTCAGAAAGGATATCTCCAGAAAAAAAATTATATTGGGCCTTTCTTTGTTCAGAGTTTTCATGCCTATTGTTAGTACAGGTAGAGCCAAAGCCAATAATTACACCTTATGAAAAGATTTAATGTTTTTGCTAAAATTTAACTTCAAGAAAATGTGGCAAGGAAGAAGCAGGTTGTTGAGGATGAGCACCATTAATGAAACACTTCACAGAAGAGAAAAATGAAGTTTCCTTGGAAAGGCAGGGAGATCAGGGTCCTTACATGTTTCTATTAAACAGTGATAAGGGCCTGCTCTGCCAGGCTGTGGGACATTGGCAGGGTCCTTGCATATGGATTTCCCTTTTCCTGCCAGCACTCAGCTGGATGAAAGCCCAGCAGTGCATTCCGTTAAGGAGCTTATTCATACAATTAACTTTAATTGTCAGCACTTTTGATACTTCAAACTAAAATGAAACCTGGCTCCATTTCTGCATCTTAGATTCACCTGCAGCTTGGGAGAATTCTGATGGTATTAAAATTAGTTTTGTATTGCAAAACTACCAGCCAGCTGCAGGGATGAATTCTGCTTGAACAGGTTGTTTCCTCTCAGACCTGGGCAACAGAGCAGCAGGTCCTCAACAGTATTTTTATTTTTCTTAAGTAACAGTTTCTCAGGTACTGGAGCACAGGTAGTGTGTCTTTTCTGCCCATGTTGGCTGTGTGGTCCTTGGTCCTCCCCCAGCTCCCTGGGCTTCAGGACAAGTTTTTGCAAGATAGACACACAGACCATATTTCACATTTTCCTTAGGCTGAAGTATGTGACATTTTGCCATATCATCAGACTCACACAAAACGTGCTGATGAGCCTGAACCTTAGTGTTGCCCTCAGTACTGGAACAGAAAATTTGAGGAATGCTCTACTTCTGGTGTTGCTTCCTGATTTCTGACTCAGGAATTCCTGTGCTTTGTTTCTCTTTCATCCCTGGAAGTGTCCAAGGCCAGGCTGGACAGGGCTTGCAGCAGCCTGGGACAGTGAAGGTGTCCCTGCCCACGGCAGGGGGTGGAACAAGGTGTCTTTAAAGTCCTTTTCAACTCAAATGATTTGAGAATTCTGTGTTTCTATGATTAAATCAGGATCACAACAAATCAATGTCTGTGGTTCTCCAATGTCAGTTTTTGGTTTAGGAATCTTGCTTGTGCTCATTCTGAGCTGCCTGGGGTGAGGATTTTACACAGTTAAAAACAGTCTTGGCTCCCACACCGAAACAGGTGGGTGTGGTGACACCATGTAAGCTTTACTTCCATGGAAGCATCAAGGAGTTCATCATCCGTCCTGGGCTGGGTCTTAAGGTGAGGTTGTGGCTATGACTGGGCTGTTTGACCTGCAGGATTAAAGCTGAGTTAGATGCTCTTAATTTGAACATGGATTTGAACCAAAATGCACTCTCTGTGCATGAGTGCCCAGCCCCCAGGCTGGAGCCATGGGTGGTGAGAGGCACAGAACTGTGGCAGAGGGTTTGCCATCCTATCACTGCGATGCTCTCATAAAAAAAGCAGGATTATTTGGGTACAATTGCTGCCCTAAATTGGTGCAATGAAGGATTTGAACCTGAAATTCTGTAATTTTGGATGAGACTTTTAACACTTGGTATATAAGACCAGGAGGGTCAATTCTACTATCCCTCCTGCCTTGTAAATGGTGGCAAGGTCCTTTTCTAGCTCCATCACTCTCCTTCTATTTTTTCTCTACCTTTTAAAGTACCCAAAATCAAAACACTGTATTTTGCTTCATTTAAATCAGTTTCACATATTCATGCAAATTGCTTTAAATTCTGTCTCCAGGTGATCTTAATGGACTGTTCCTTTCACCCCAGACCTCTCATTATAATCACCTATCACAGCAGTAATCATTTACTTGTGCTTTACTCAACATCCACAGGAACACTTCCAGGAGCAAGAGTTTTGTGCACAGCCCAAGTCACATTTCTGTGACATGAGCAGTGATTTGCAGAAGCAGGATAGCCACAACTAATCACATTTTGCAATTCATGGAAATTGTGACATTACTTAATCAGCTGCTGCCACAAACACCAAAACCTATGTCCTCCTTTAGAAACCAAATTACACGAGAAAGAATTTAATCCAAGCTTTACCTGTCCATTACAGTGCTGCTGGATCATTAGGGAGAGTAATTAAACATCAAGCAGAAATAATTCTTATAATTACAGGACATTTGAGATTTCATTTGCTTTCACGAAATATGAGTTACATAAACTAATTCCTTTTGTAAGGTCCTCTCATAATAACAGTGAATGTCCAAACAGCTCTGGTCTTTGCCTGCTGATTTTGGCAGCATTATTGGGCCAATGTTATAGTACCCATTAAAACCTCAAAAATTACCAACTATTATGATACCAGGATAGCCAAATGGCCTCTGTGTAGCTAGAAAATAGGAAATTACCATAGTAATTTTACTAGTTCTTTCTGTTCCTGCTTTCAGAGTGAGAAACTCTGGGAATAGTCCAGTATTTTCTCTGCCTTACTGATTGCAACAGAAAATGTTCAGTTCCTGATGGCAACAACCACTGCTTTTTTTTTTTTTTAATTGTATTTTATAATTTGTTTACAGCTGGATTTTAGTGCTGTGGTGACTTTGGGAAGGTACTGAGCTAATTCAGCACCCAAGCCCTGCAGCATCCTCTCCTCTGCCTCCTCAGGAGTGGTTTGCTCTTGGACTCTACCTGAGCTGTGTTCACTGCAGGATCTTGGCCAGCATGGCTGAGGCAATCTAAAGCAGCAGCAGCACTGAAATATTTCCCAGTGAAATACTCCTTCCTGCTGAACATTTTGAGAGAAGCAAGCTGGCTCCTAGTGAAAGGCAGGGCAGCTTCCTGAGAGACTCTAATGAGTGTGCTCTTCTGCAGCTAATCATGAGACTGCTCTGACACGTTTCTTACTAGTTTGAAAGCAAACCAGTGAGAGATTCCAACTTAGAACTACAATTTAATAGGAAAATGAAAATAAAGGCAGAAAACATTGTCTGAAACTGACAGAGTCAGGATACAACCTGATACCCTGTTGGTCAGGGTGGTGGTAGCAGTCTGATTAAATGGTAGCTGCAGTCCTATTGAAGGGATAGATGTGCTTCTGTTGAAGTGGTGATTCTGGAGAAGGGTCTGGTCTTCCCCTGAAGGTCCAGTGGTGGTTATGTAATTCTTGCCACCTGGGAATCCAGTGGATAAGGCTGCTTGTGGAGTTCCAAACTCAGATTATATCCAGGTAGGAATGCTTGGTTCCTCCCCCTGGGAGGAGCATCTCTCAGTGGGGTGGTGGAATTTATGAATCATGCAGTGAAACTTGATGGCCCATTAACAGAAGACATCCCCCAGAGGGAGTTACCAGGGATGAATCATGGAAGAGATCAAGAACACCACCCCACCTGGTTTTAACAGCTTATGAAATGGTGATAGAATACATACTTGTGGTCACATCTTACACTGAGATTAAGACACAGAAAAATACAGGTTTTGCCAAAAGACTGCATTAGGTCTGGACACTGAGACTTGCCTTTCTATTTACCTCATGTCCCAGGAGATGATGTGCTGGACAAGGCATCTCATTCACAGAGCCCTGCCCTACAAAGGCACTGCTGGTGCAATAGCAAGGGGTATGTGTAGTAACAAAAAGTGGAAGAAGCCACACAAATATCAAAACCACCGTTTTAATGCTATCTTTTAATTGAATTTCTCCAAGAAAGGGAATGTGCCAGACTAGTGGGGCAATACAAATTATAGAAATTAACCCAGAGAGACTGTATTTATGTAAAAAGTTTAAAATAGGGCTGTGTCTTGGTTAAACAAATGCTGTAGACCTACACCCAGAGCACTTGCAAGCAGACATTGCTATTATTTATTTTAAACCCCCTTCCATCAGTTTGTGGCTGGCAAGTCCTTTACAGGCAGGGTACAGGGAGAAGGACACAGGCTTGAAAAAATGGCCAGAAAACAAAAAGTGACTTTATGTTGTTTAATTTCTCCTAGACACACCAGCAGCAAATGCCCCAAACTCTGCAGGATTTGCTTCCTAATTCTGAAGCAGCAGAGCAGAGCTCCAGGGCAGGGATAAAGGTGTCTCCTTGTGAGCCTGGGCAGGGCTAGGCAGTGTCAGCAGGCACAACTGGGGGATGGAGGAGCTTTTCTCTTCCCTCTTCCCCCTGACCCACGAGACTGGATACCTGGAATGCATTTTCAGTCTGAACCAGCCTTCCTACCTCTCCCGTTTTTTCCTTTTCATGACTGAAACTCAAACCAGCCATGGCCACCCCACCGAGCTGCTCCAGCCAGGATTTGCACCAGCTGCCCTTTCAAATGGAAATAAGTACAGAGTGGCCTGTGAATACAGACTTCTTTAAAAGGTTCCAAGATTACATTAAAGGGGCGATTTGGGCACAGAAAATCAAAAAGAAAGTCATAGCCAAATTTTACCCAGGTTTCCAGGGAGCAACCTAATAAAGAAGAATGAATAATACCAAACAAGAGGCTACGACTCCTATTAATTCATTTGTTTACTCGGCTCCCAGAGACGTTCCTGCCACATTATCCTGCAAAGGAGGCTCAGGTGGCTTTTTATTTGCTTATTTAAACGCCTTCCCCACCTTGTGCCGAATCCCTGTGGGTTGTGAATATGCCAGGCTGATTCTGCTCCTGTTATTCCCTGGAATGTCTGAGTTTATTCAGTTCTCCATGGGATTATCAGGCAAGGAAGAAGATAACAAAGAGATCCATTGTCTACAGTTAGGAGAATAGGCACATTTAAAATGAGTCCAGCATCTCCACAAAAGTATTTAGCTCTGGCTAAATGTATTCCTTCTCCTCACATAATGAAACAGGAATTAGAAATCAGCATTGAGAAACCAAATTAATGCAACAAGTTACTGTTAATGCATAAACTCGGCAACCTGTTTGTCTTATGTTTCCCCTATTTGGTTTCAAATGTACATAATTAAATATTGCATTTAATCTCTCTTCTCCCTCCAGCCTGCAGCATCAAACCAGCGCTTGATGGTGTCAAACCTCGTGTTAATCTGAGAAAAAAATATGGGACCTTGCTTTACAGTTTCTAGGACTCTTTGGTATAGCAATTACGATCCAAATGAAAGAAATTAATTGATATAAGTAAGTTATTATCATCACCATCGATTAAGTATAATCAAAATCAGTGTCTACATGAGCTATTGATTGCCACTTGCTTTGGTAAGTGTAATTGTAGCATGAATTGTCTGTGCATGGCTGGGCCTTTTATTGTTGTAAATATCCATTTGAAGCAAGAGATTCAATTCTGTACAAGCTCTAAAGTGTGAAACCTTTGCTTTCATTCATTGCCGTGAAGATTTAAATAGAGTATGAAGGAATATTTTTTGGTTCCCTCAATTGGATTACAGGTCTCGTCACATTGTGTAAGGATATCAATCTCTAGACTGTGAGGCAGCTTTATAAACAGACCAAAACCAGTCTGCAATCTCTCAGGTCATATCTGGCACTGTCCACCAGCCTGGGCTGCTACAGAAGAAGCCAATTCTGCAAAACAGATGGGCAATGGCATATGCAAAATTTAACTTCTCCAATTTGACCACAGGATTTATTCAATACCTAATACAGTAGGATTTCAGTCCCAGTAAATCTGGAAGTGCTTCAAGTGCAAAATCACTGCATTTCATTGTGGCTCGTGGCACGTTTTGGCAGCTGTGATCAGTATTGAACATTTTCAGTCACGTTACTTGAAAATCTGACTCCGTGTCTCATCTGGAGTATTTATGCCATAAGGAAAACAAAGGCCTGATTGTGCTGATTCACCCCTTTGCAGGCAATACCAAGAATTCTGATATAAATAGCAAAAATACAGTAGATGATCACAATGGTTGATTAGAAAAGTTACCTAATTACATCTTTTTTTTTTCAAACTTGTTATTTAAAATCTTCTGCTGTTCTCACTTTGCACATAGTGTGGGGCCTTGCTTTACCTTCCCTTTGCAAAATCCATGCAGAACATGGGAAGAGGTGGGGCTGGCAGTCTTAGCTGGGGTTTCAGTATCAGACTATAATCTGGAATTATTTCAGTGTGACCAAAGGCTCCATAATTCTGCGGCTGAGCTGCTCCACTTCACTGAACCACTGAGTCACATTCTGCAGTGAGAAAATTAGGAGCAAATATCAGGATTCCAGTCAGGTAATATCACTCTCAGATGGCTTATTAGCCACTCTAGAAGATAATTTTGGAATCTTTTATCTTCAGTATTGGTTTTCAAATGACAGCTGAAGTTCACTGGAGAGGCTCTGTGCATGGGAGATGTCATTCTCCTGCTCCACCACTGCTCAATCCTCCTGCTTAATTTTAGTTAAAGAAACTTTAGATAATTATTTTCCTTGATGATGTTGCTCTTATCCATAGCTAGTACCAGAGATTCAATCATTTAAGCTGGAAAGGGATGGACACTTGCTTTTAACTTTTTTTGGGGTGCTGGTTCCTGTCAGTCCAAGCTGGACTGAGCTTTACAAGCAAAGAACAAATGTAGGTTGTCTGAGAAGGGTTTCCAAAGCTGTTTCTTCACCCTCATCAGCAAATTTAGAAAGAAATTTGAACCGAATGTGCTCAGCTCTGGGAGTTGCCATGGTTGCAACACAGACGATCTAAATGTGGGAGATTATATAATCAGACAGAATGACTATTTATACAAAGAGTTTAATTTAAACAAAAAAAGGGAGAGAAAAGCAAATGCGCTGTACAATACCCGACTTTGTCCCTGTGGCAGAGCTGCAGGAGCACCAAAGGTGTTAAATCCCAGGGCTCACACTCCCCTTCTTGGCAAGGTGTTTGTAATGAGCACTAAATCTAAAATAAAAACAAGAAAAGCATGAAGCCAAAAGCAGTGTAGATTACAAAGATCCATCCAGGCCAGAAGGAAGCTGTTCATTACACCTGGGTCAATGGCAGTATCTTCTTTTTGGAGAGTCCTGTAATCTTTTAAAGCACAGTGATGTGGATCTCCTCCTTTGGAAGGATTATCCTGTGTATCCTATCACAGGGACTTGTTTATCTTCCCTGGAAGTGATTAAACATGTGGAAGCAGATTCTATGGCTCATAGGATGTTACCTATACATGGTCATGTCATTCCTTCTGGTTCAGCCCTCGCACTGCTCCCTCAAGGCTGCTTCCTTGCATTTCCCTCTCCCGCACATCCTGGGTTCATCCACATGTCAGAGACTGGCTGGAGTGAGATTTTACCCCCACATATTTCCCTTTAAACAGGTTCTTGGGGTCTATAAAAATTCTGAAACTCAGCAGGGACTTCCCCACAATGAGCTGTTACCCACAGTGAGGTGAGGAGCAAGGTAATAATCAACATTAACTACAGGCAGTGCAGGCAAAGAGATGCAGCCCAGGTGTAACAAGGGCTGTTTCCTGGAGCTTGGACTCACCTTTGCTGGTCACAGATTAGACAGATGTGAACAGATTGCTTTCATACTTCAACATTATAGGACAAGTGCTCCCACAAGATGCCCTTTAATGCCCACTAATGGGAAGCTGGAAGGTATTTATTAAGCACCTTTTTGGAGTGGGGGAACTTTCTGCCAAGTGACAGCAAATGCTGAAGCAACCAAATCAAGCTGATGCTGCATTCTGGCATCAATCAGCTGAGCCATTAGTCTGAACAGTGGGTGTTTCTCCTCCCTGCCTTTTACTTTCTGTGATGATAAACTTTCCATGGAAGTATAGTTCTGCTCAAATGACAATGAGAAATGGGCTGGGAAACTGCAGGGGGCAAGGACAGAAGAAAATCTCTATTGCAGACACAAAAATGTTAAGTTTGCACAAGTAAATCCAGTTAGAGGAGAGAGATATGCAGCAGAACCCATCTGTCCATCAGACTGTGGAGGAAAGTGCAGGTCTTTTTTCATCCTTTACTGATTCTCCAGTTTTTTTAATTACCTTGTAGTGTAGTGTGGACATACCAAAACTGAGGTTTGAGTATGAATGAATTCTTTTCAATTTTAGAGAAGCTGGTGGTTGGCACCTGACCCCAAAACCCAGTGCTGGGGCTGACATAACTTCCCATGATGGGGAGTGCTGAGCTCTGGTTTGCAATGGGAGGGTTGAGCTCCCCACGGGTGCAGGGAGGATCACAATTTCTGTCACTGCAGGGCTCTCTGGGGAGGTGGCTCTGAGGGAACATGCAGTCCTGCAAGGAAAACAAAATTGGTGTCAGGAAGTTTTGTCTCATGACTTGGGCTGTTGTAGAGCTGGATCTTGTCTTGCTGCTGGGAAAGATCCTGGGGGGCTGCAGAGATCAGAACACACACAGTCCCTTTGGTAGGACACCCTGCTTTTTTCTCTTCACTTCTAATCCCATAGTGTGTGTCTCTTGCCATTGTAGGGTTCACCTCTTCTATCTTCACCTCTTCTAGAGTGAAAAAAGGCTTGCAAATGTTGGCCCCCTTCTTTGAAATGCTTCATTTTCATTTTAAAGGAGTACAAAGAGAAAGCTTATATTCATAATTCAAGCAGGGAAGGCAGATTCTGCTCTGTGTTTCTAAGCTGAAAGCACGGTGTGAGAGGCCTTGCAGCAGCCTGGAGCAGGTTCCTGCTGCTCTGCTATAAATCTCAGCAAACAGGGATGCTGCAGCAGAGCTCTGCTTTTGCACAGGTTGTTACTAGAAAATATGAGGATTTTTCCAAGGTGATTAATGCTGCTCTCCCACACCCCGAGGAGCCACCCACTTGCTGTCTGTTCCAATGGAGGGGTAGGTGAGAGCTGGAGAAGGTTCTCGAGGGAGCAGGGCACAAGCACTTTCCTGTGGTCAGAGAGCTGGAGGTGTGCAAAACCCGTGTCCAAGTTAAATATCTGCTGCTTTCATCTCCTGTGGAGACTCTCTGCTGAGAGCTTTAAACACTGCTGCTGCTCTGTCCACCCTTCTGCCTCCTCCTTCTGGGCAGATAGTCATGGGTCATAATAAATGTGAAATTGGTCTTTCAGAGAGGTTATTGGGTATGGGAAGCATTTCCCATTCACTTTTGTCTGTTGGGCCTCTTAAGTGTCAGTCTGGACACAGTGAAAGGAGAATGGCCTCACTGCACGTGCTCTCTGATCTGAATGGGGATGGATTTCTGTGGCTGTACCTCGTGCACATCCCAAAGCACGCCTCTGCTTCCTGCAAACCCTGTTTTACAGGAGGATGACTGGTACTGCTCTCTGCCTTCCAACCTCCCTTGAACAACAGCTATGGGTCTAAAAGAGGAAAGCTAAAGGACAGATGAGACAGTTTTAAAACTCAAGAAAGCTTATTAAGCTTGTCCAACCTCCCAAAGACTCCCCAAAGTCTTGGGCAAGTAGTGGGATGATCATTTGGGGTGGATTGCCCCTTCTGAGCTTCAGAGTCCTCATGCATCTTATGGACTGAGTGAGCCCTGGTTCCCTAGGGAGGAGTGGGTGCTTGTCTAGGCTGATTCACCTCTCTGATGTGCTAACACTGAGAGGAGCACACCCTAAAAATAATTATTTCTTTCCCTTGACTTTGAGGTGACTTGCAGAAATTGAGACATTTACTTCTGGGCAAAGAGTCGTACCCTGATGGATCAACAGGTCCCTGAATCTGACATGTGAGTGTCAGAAATTTACATATTGAGATCCCAGGTTGAGTTATTTGAAGGTATTTTGGTGCATTTTGTACTGAGATCTAAGGCAGTATGCCTGGCATTGATTTAATTCCAGACTTTCTTTTTCATTGGAAATCTTCTCTACAAGATGTCATGTTTATTTTACCACCCCCCAAATCCTATTCACTTATACATGTTTCTTCAGTGGCATTTCTGGGATGACATGGGATTGTACTGAGGTCTTAAGAGGTCTTTTTTCATCTAGCCTTTTATCTTTCTAAAGCTCCATGTTATCTGAGAAGTACTTCAAACTGAATCTCACTGTCCTCTCGTGTCTTCTAAGTAAAAACTATGAAATAAGCTTAGTCCAAATCTCTGGAGGAATTTTTTCTGATTGACAAGTCCTTGCAAATATGTCCTGGGACCTGTCTGTTCTGCCTAATAAATCATCATTAACTCTCAGCAGATGAAGAGAGGTTCTCATCATCTGACAGGGTATCAATTCACTTGCCTTAATGTATAGAAGGTTTTAGGTCTCTCCCCCAGCGGTCTCCAAGAGAAGCTTTCTGTCAAGTGAAAAAATGGGATTTGGGCAGCAGAACTGAGCTGCCAGGTTTGCCAGTGATGGATAAGGCAGGTGGGAATGCAGTTCTTTCCTCCTCTGCTTTATTGATCCTGTGGCTCTGGCCAGTGTAGCAAAGTTTCTGCAGTGCTCAAACCAAGCAGGAAATTAATAAGGGGGAGACGATGGCCTAAATTTGGAGTCAAAGCCTGGCTGCTCTTGGGGAGAGCTTTTGGGAGGCTGTCAGCAATGTCACCTCTAATTTGGGCCAGTGCATGACCTCACAGGACACAAAGTCACAGTCTGGCAGCAGCCCACTGATGGCAGCACCACGTGGGAGGAAGTTTTCCATTTTCATGATCATCTTATTTAGGCACATCAACAAAGAGCTCTTCACAAGCAAATCAAGAAACCAATATATTAGTTTCAGTATATTGAAACATATATATTGAAAATATATTAAAACATTGAATATCTTGACTGGCAAGCCATGGTTTCAATGTTCACTGCTGGCCAGAACCTCACCATGCTGGAATTGAGAGGCTTGCTCTGGTTGGAAGGATGTGCTTCACCGTGTCTGCCATTCTCTCCTGGACTTCCTCACTTCTGCAGTCCGAAGCCTCAAAAAAAAAATCTCAAAGCCCCAACCCACCAAGTTATCCTCTTCTGCCTTGGCCTGAGGAGCACTTTTTTACATGCTAATAAATTAGAAGTAATCCCCCAAATGTGCTGGGACCTTAAGAAATAATAGAAACCAGAATAGTTACAAAGTGCACAAATTCTTGCTAACATTAAATACAATCCAGATCTTTCACTAAGGCCTTCATTTTCTTCCCTTATCTTTCTCTTTTTAAAGTATTTGTAGATTTAAAAAATACTTCTATGTATAACTGCAGTTTATATTCTTTTGCATTTTTCCACATAAACACCAAGATTTAAAAAAAAAACAGAAAGATTTAAGGATTTTTCAACTTAATCCTTTCCCTGCAAGAGCTCGGCTATAAAGAAATACACCAGACGGAAGTGTTTTAATACACTCAGAGAATTTGCAATACTGAAATCTCTGCAGTATTTTAGTCATTGTGTTTGAATACCAGGATCCTGCTTAGAAAAAAAGCAGTTTATTGTCTGTTTGTTGGCTTAGTTGCTATGGCAGAGACTTCAGTGTGAGTGGCTCTGTGGGGAGGCAAACGCCTCCTGATATTTGGAATTGGGCTGTGGCCCTGGAGGAACACAACAGAATTTGTGCTGCCCATCAAAGGAGATGTGCAGGGAATATCCTGAGAAGAGTCCAGGACATTCCCAAGGTTCTGATATCCCAGCAGAACGTTAGTGCTCCCAGACCCACTGTGATGGCACCAGGGAAGTCAGATAAACATGCTGAGTTTGTTGAAATTAATTGTCTGGAATCAAGTAGGCACAAGTGGGTGTCTTAGCCCAGCTGGGGCAGGAGGTTGGGGTGGGGAACAGAATTCCAAAGAAACATATAGCAGAGACCACCAACCAGTTGAAGGAATGAGGAAGAAAGGAAAATTTTTATGGTTGAGGCTGTTATGAAAACAGTCTGGGTGTCCAGATAAAGGAATCTGCTGAAAAATAAAAATCACAGAATAGTTTGGGTTGGAAGGGACCTTAAAAACCATCTCATTCCAAACCTCTGCCACGGCCAGAGACTTCTCACCAGAGCAGGTTTCTCTAAGACCTGTCCAACTTGGCCTCAAAATAAGGGGTTTTGTTCTTTTAATCACTAAAGTGTGTGTCATAGATTGCAAACAAGATTAAAATATCTACTCAAATATTTCCATTCTGAATATGCTACTATTTGAATAATCATCCTCTTAAAATTGTCCTAGAGGTAAATCAGGTCCTTTTTAATGCACAACTTGCTCTTCTGTTTTCCCCATTCCACAGGAAAGCTGAACTTTTGAGTCTGTTCTCCTTCCCAGCCTTGACTCTATTAAAAAACATGAAGATTATTTTTATTGTCTGGTCCAATTTTTCAAGCTTTTGACACGGCTTTTGGAAACAGCTACTTGAAATCTGTGCTAACACAGAAAGTAATAGTAAAACACCTATAGCCCTCAGTGTTTAGGTTGTGAGAGCACAGCCATGTAAAGGTGGAATTCAGGGAACTGGAGCTTGCACTGCCTCTGGGGATTGAAGGAAAAGCAGGGATTGAAGGAAAAGCAGGGCTTGGGGCATGGAACAAAAGACCAGAGAAATGTGCAGCAAATGGCCACCAACCAGCAGAAGAAAAGATGAAGGAAGGAAAATTCAGCTGCTCATGTGGTTTAGGCTGTGCTAGAAAGAGTCTGGGTGCCCTGATAAAGGAGCCATCAATGGAAAGTTAAAATAAGAAGCAGAATCAGTCATCACTGAAGCATCAGTGTCAAGAGTCACCAAACAAAGAGCAGAGTCCTTTTCTTTCTAATGTCTGGCAAGAGGAGGAGGTGTTGGCTTACAAAAAGGAAATTTCTTAGACGGCCTTCCAGCACTCAGCCCCGAACCACTCAGTGCTTGGCACTTCTGCAGCACCTCTCACCTGGGAAAACACTGAGTGAGAGACCTCATAACACCTTTGTGGTGTGGGGTAAATCACGTCATCCTGGACATCATAAGCATGGCTCTCTTTTTGGATGGACTCCGAGCTGCTGGAGTACCAGAGGACTGGGGTTTATCCAATTCTCAGTCAGACAAAGCAGAAGGAAACAACTTTGTGGAACAGGAAGTCAAGAGTTCTGCACATTTTTTTTTTTATTTTATTATGGCATGTGTCATAAATTGACAAAGGGTTCCCAACAGCACGAACACTGTCAGGCTTGTTACAGCACCACAACTTGTTTATGGCTTGGTTGACTGCACACACACACATAAAACCCTACCACAGCTGTGTGGAATTCATAGCACAAACTGACATTAGTTGCCTCGTGAACTTTGGTTTATTGTGATCCTAAATTAGGCCTTTCTCTGTAGGTAAGTAATATTCAGCAATTTGCAGTGTTCTGGAGGAGGTTAACCAAGTGTTGGTGTCTTAGTGCCAGCAGGGGCTGTGTTTTCTCATGGCCTGTTACTGAAATATTACATCTGTTACCTTTCTGTTGATAGCAGCTTCACAAAACCTGGCCAGTTTCCAGAGCAGTACCTTTTTTTCATCACTGTCAGGTTCTGTCAGTTCATCTCTCAGTCATAAAATTTTTAAAACAAAGTCTATTGTCTGTTGTCTAACATTCCTTCCATTAGCCATGCCCTGCACTTTCATTGCAGGCATCTGACATTAACTTTTGGCACAGATAGTGTTTTACAAATCTAAAATACCTTGCTGACACTACCTGACCCTCCAAGCACGCTTGGGAAATTGCCATAACTATCTCTATTTTACAGAAAAGCTTGAAAGGAGACTCAGACAGAAGTGATACCCCAATTTTCATTCAGGGATGGTAATTTAGGTGTCTTGTTAGTTGTTCTCTCAGCACTTCAGCCTGAATTTCACTGCTGTTAAATAATCAACTCTAACAGGATATGTGTGTGGTTTATTCTCCTGGAAACAAGGCATTGTGAGCAGGATGCCCCAAAAGGATGTGCACACAATAGAAATTTTAGTCCCTTTTAAACCTGAAGCTTCTGTCTTGAACAATAGACAAGGATTTAAAGAGCCTTGCAGATCCTCTGCAGGAATTTCAATGTACTTACAACTTTTATTATCTTATTTTTTTCCCCTGTCCTTCATCTGTGCTGTTTTGCTGCAGTAATTTCATGACCTTCTGTTGAGGTATGATGTGTCCCAGCTAGTGGAGGTCTTGTTCCTTGGTATTGACTGTGCTGCACTATTGGAAACCTGTGGGTTCAGTTTATAACCCATCATATTGTCCCTGGCTCTCTTCAGAGGAATAGTGTTTCTGATTAATTTTATTAGTGGGTTTATTTCAGTTCAAAATGAGGCGTGGGTTTCCAAGTGACAGAAAATAGTCCTTTTCTTAGAGTATAACAATGTAGTTCAGAGAGGTATTATCCAGAGAAAATGAGAAGATTTTAAAGGTTTCTTTAAAGGAAGAAAATTTCAGGCTTGATTAAAAACAGACCTAAAGGGGGAAAGAAAGGTTCAGCAGTAATTTCAAAACAGGACTTGCAAAGATTTCTTCCATGGGTGACTGCTGTAGTCTATTACCCTCACAGCAACACAGTGCTGAGCACTGGGTGGCAAAAATGCCATTAGACAAGGAGCTAGTGCACAAAATTTAGAAATTTCCAGATAAAAGAGGGACAGACTGAGAGCTTGAGGAACTAAACCTTAATACAAGAAGAAAAGGGAGGAACCACAAATTGTGTGTCAGTCTCTGGATCCAAGGGCAACAAATGAAGTGATTTTCATGAGTAAGATTATTCACCCTAATTTCTTCCCTTTGCCTTGCAATTGATGCAATTGACAGATAATGACCAATTCTGTAATTCTTGTTTCTCCCAAGACAGGCAGTGTTCTTCCTACACTGAGAACCACTTTCATCACAAAATGTTTCCTCGTTTTTATTCCAGCTTCCTACCTTTACAGCCGAGCTCCTTTCTTATCTGTGAATCATCTGCCTTGCCTCTTGATACCAGAAGTGAAGTGAATGCTACATTTTGCTTAAATTCAATTATCTTCTCTCTCAGCCCATCTCTTTCTAAAGCATTCATCAAGCAAATTATGGAGTCTCAGGAGTATGAAGTCCTCCTGTTCAACTCTTTCCTCCCGTTTAAAGCAGTGAAGGCAGGGAGCAGAAATTAATGTAACTTTTGTCTCTGCCTAGAGATTCAGAGATCTCTTAAAACAGAGAATTTCCTCTTATCAAAAGCTTTCTCCAAGGTGGTGCTCACTTTCCTCAGAGCTTGTGTGCATTCATCTTCCTCAATGCTTCATTAATCATACAGAGGAGCTCTGTTATGGAGCATCCTGGCTGAAATGCCACCTGTTTTCTGGTTTAAACTGGGGGTTAATGGTTTGATACCTTTGTAGAAAAAGCTCCTGTGGGGCAGGGAGCGCTCTGGGAGGACTGGGAGGACTGAAAGCTCAGCCCATGGTTGTTGACTCTACTCACCCCTTCACACTGGTGCTTTCCAGTTCAGTTTTTCAGTGTTAGAAAGTCCAGCATTTCTTGGTTATAATGTCCTTTATTGTGCCAACAGAAGTGACTTACTTTTCCTGGCTGACATTTATGCACTTTTGTAAATGAATGATTGCACTGCCTGGTTCACGGTTATGCACTTGTTGACAGCTACATGTTTAACTTCATTTTATGAGTTATTCACAAGGGCAGAGTTAATTACAATTATTTTTTACCCAGTTTGCATAGAGCGTACATACAAATCACATTAAATATTTCAGATATCTGTGATTTTTTTTCTGAAATGGCAAAGGCTGAACTAATGCAGAACATTAAAACAAAACAAGTAACTCCTTTCCCCAGGAGCTTTAATTTAGAATAAGCTTCCAGCCCAGCATTTACAAATAAAATAAAGATTTGTAGTGATGGTATTTTATACTTCCAGGTGTCTTTATATTCCTGGTATGCCCATTTCCCCTACATATGATATTCAAATTTTCATCCTTTACGTAAAGGCAATTTCATTTTACATCACTCTGTAAATCTACAGAGGTAGATGGTTTTTAGCAAATTTATTTATCCTGTAAGTCTCCTCAGCAGATCATTGGTGAGCCAACACACCTTGAAAAGTAGAAGGAGTCATTCCGAAGAGGAAAGGAAGTTAAATAGGTTCAGAGCTGGGCATAGTTTTAAAAGGTTTGAAAGCATTGAAAGGAAGAAGGAAAGGCTGATGGAATTCTGGAGCCAGCACAAAGATAGATCTTGCTCCACCTTACCCCACTATCCATTGAAAGCAATAATGCAAATCTTCAGTGCTGAAAAATTGCTTTGAATCAGTCCCAAATAAGGAGAAGTCTAACCTCATCATGAGACAATGTGTTTTCATTTCTTTTGATTTTAATTTTTTAGGATCCAGAATGCAAACCTTCTTGACACAGGCTAAGAGACAGAAATTTCACCTATGAACTCCAGTTGAACTGTAAGTCATTGGGAGTGGCCCAATTATTTTCCTTGAAAAGGAAATAAGGATGTCAGCATGACCCTCATAGTGTTGCACGCTAGCTAGTTACACAGACATTTGGGATTTGAATTAATAGACCCTAGGCTCCTGAATCTCATGGCAATAATCAGCATTAAGGATCTTTTAAGCTGTCATTAGAGATATAGGAAAAAGTAGTTAAAGAATGTAAGATGTTAGGTATGAAGTAAGGTTTTCATTTTAACAATATCCCTTAATCCTTTTTCCTTTAAGTATTTCTAAGGAAAAGTCAGGTTTGGATACTTTCAGGTGGTGCAAAAAGAAAAAGATAACTATTTGGGAGAAAAGAGCAGTTAGCAGAGATAAGGGACCCAATGTTACTGCTGCTGCTATTGCCTGTTGAAATCTAATTCTAATGCCTGAGGAAAAGAAAAAAAAGAAAAAACCCTGAGACACTCACACCAGTAGCAAGAAGAGATTAGCAAAGAAAAGATGCATCCTCTGTCTTCTGTGGGGCAGATTGTCCCTGGCAGTTATACTTGTAGAGATACAGAGAGAGCCTGTGATCTGATCAGCTTTTCCAGCACTGATTGGGGGTACTGGAACTTTGCTTTTAGCTTCATTTCCAGTAGCAAACACAGCCGTGCTGCAAAGAGATGGGGAAGTCTTGCCTGGCTGACCCTTTTTTTGTTCTAATAGAAGAAGAAAATAGAGGAGGAGAATAGAAAATATAAATAGAAATAAAAAGAATAAAAATTACTGAAGCCTTGTTTTCTAGGTATGTTTAAGCCCCTTATCTTGGGGCTCTGAACAATCTGGTCTAGTGGAAAGTTTCCCTGCCCATGGCAGGGACGTGGAATGAGATTTAAGGTCCCTTCCAGCCCAAACCATTCTGTGATCTTACAGCCACTACCTACCATTTCTAGGGGCATTGATGCATTAATGTGTTTGTATTTCTCCTTCCCCCTCTCCCAGCTGCCCATCCTCACCACACTGGTTTAGATCCAGTTGTCTTTGAGTTTTCCACTGTAAGTTCTGCTCAAGACAGAGCTGCAGGCTGAGGAGCTGTGTGTGAGGTGCAGGGACGAGAAAGACAGCAGGATCACATGAGCCTTGTTTCCATAGTAAATGAGGTTGAGAAGGTGGAGGAAGAAAGAGGAGCCATATGGCAAGTGGTGATGGCAGGAACCAGAGCTCTCTTCTGAGGGTGGCTTCAGGGTTTAGTCATGTATTGGAGCCAGAGATATAATTTCTCTCTATCAGCCAAGATGCTTTAGAGGATCACATGGAGTTGCAAGAGCATCAGGGATCCAGGAAATTATAAGATTTGTTGTTATGGTAAATACAGTTCTTCTTCATGTCCTTCTATCCAATGTCACAATACTTTGTAACCTTCCCTTTTAGTTTATTTATTTGTTTATTCATTTTATTTGACAAGGTCCCCAAATTCTGATGGCTCCCACTGTTTTTCAGGCCATTTTCTCCCTTCTACTAGACCAGGTTTTTTCCACCCAGCCTGGCAGGAACCTCTGCTGGGGGCTCAGCCATGCAGTGCCTCCCCCAGACCCCCCCACATCTCTAAGAGCTGGCAGTTTTCATCTGATCTGTAATTCCTGACTCCTCTACATCCAACCTCAGCATCAGCTCAGACCATGGGGCATGTGGAGGTGGTGCCAATTAACAGGACAGGAGGAATAGACAGGACCTGATGCACAGCAAGTTCTACCTACATATGAGGAAGAACTTCTTTACTGTGAGCACTGGAAGAAATTTTCCAGAGAGGGTGTGGAGTCTCTTTCACTGGACATATTCCAGGCCCACCTGCACACAGTCCTGTGCCATGTGCTCTGAGCAGGGAGTTTGGCCTAAGTGACCCTCTGAGGTCCCTTCCAAGCTGAACCAGTCTGGAATTCTGTAGTCCTGGGGTGGAAGAGTTCAATGGCAGATGTCCTACATCTTCCCCACGTGCTGAGAAGGTGTCTTGGTTTGAAAGACAGGTGTCTGCTAAGAAAGGCAGAAGCCTCTCTTGAAATGGAAAGCATAAACCCCCTCCCTCCAAATTATTATAATTTTGAAATTAAGGGGCTCTCAGGCAAAAATATGGGAATAGGAATAACAGTTCTTTACTAGGAAAATTAAAATAGAAATACAGTAATACAAAGAACAAACCCAAAACACTGCCAGAGTCAGAATCCAAGCTGACACCCAGTCAGTCAGTCAGGGTGTTGGCAGCAGTCCCATTAAATGGTGGCTGCATCCTCCTGCAGTGACAGATGTGGTTCTGTGACACGGCCTGTCCACCTGTCCACTCAGGCTGGACACCCCGGCTAGCTCCGGGCGGGTCTGTGCCACGAGTGGCCCTTCCCAGGTATCTCCGGGAGAATCCGAGTAAGGGTGTGTAGCGTCAGCTACTAGACGGCAGCCGGTCCGGTGGAGGATAAAGAGCCAGAGGGAGACCTTTCGGTAGATCCAGGGATGGGTTCATTGGAGAGGATCGAGGTACAGATCCGGGATCGAGGAGAGGAGCCACCAAAAGGCAGGGAGAAAGGGTGCGCAGCAACTTAAATATGGGTGCCGCCCACTGGGAGGGTACAATACAGGGACCAATAGCAGCAACCGGGGGGGCGTATAATAACAACCAATCGGGTAGAACCGGGGCGGAGAGAATACAACAGAACCAATCAAGTACAGGGGACGGGACAAATGACACAGAACATTCGGGAAGAAGGGGAGGAGCCAGGGAAGATTGACACAGTCTTGGGAGGGGACTGGGGAGACTGACAGGGACCTTTCCGGAGAGTGGGCTGGGTGCAGGGCTGACGGACAGGGGTAAAGGCGGGAAGGGAACAAACCATTACAACCGAAAACCAGGGGGAACAACTGACAGATAAACCATTACAAAATGCAGAACAACACAACTTTAACAATGAAACAACAAACCCCAACAGTTCTGTTGGAGCAGTGCTCATGTAGAAGGTGCCGTTTTCCTCCAAAGGTCCAGTGATGATGCAGAAGGGTCTGGTTTTCCTCTGGAATCCAGTGGAAAAAGGCTGCTTTGGTGTTGCAAATCTCAGTTTTTATCTAGGTAGGAAAGGCTTGGCTCCTCCCCCTGGCTGGAGCATCTCCCAATGGGATGATGGAATTTTATCAGTCATCCAGTAGGATTCAATGGCCCATTAACAGGAGATATCTCCTGGAGGGAGGATGGGTTGTGGAAAAGATAAAGATGACTGCTCCACCTGGTTTAACAGATGGTGACAGAATACAGACTTTTGGTCACATCCTGTATTGCAACCCAAGACAGAAGGTGATCAGCTCGGGAGGTGTGCTCTTGGTAGGAGAGGCAATGTCCCCAGCAGTGGTGGGAATGCCACTGTGGGTCCTTCAAAGCAGCTGCACCAGATCCTTGTGCCAGGAATTGTGCCACTGCCTCTGGATGGCTGATTGAATGCAACTGGTTTGCCTCTGCCTGTCTCCTTCCCTTGTGCTCTGAATGATTCACTGTCAGAGCCAGGATGAAAGAACCCAGAGCACAAAGGCACCTTTATCTGCATCCCTGCTCTCTGCGGATCTCGCCTCTGGAGCTCCACGCTCCATCCTTGAAGATGCTGCTGTGCGGAGCTGCTGGTTGTTAGGGGGGCACTTTTCCACCTTGTGCTGGGTCAAATCCAAGCTGACCTTATCCCCTTGAGCTGTTCTCAGTCCCTGGGCTGTGGGGCAGAAAGGGAGGGCAAGGCTGTCCTTTGCCACAGTGGCAAAGAGTGAATTAACACAGCAGGTAATGTTTTGTTGCTTTTAAGTGATTGTCAGACATAATGGCAGTTACCTGCCTGTTTTCTTGAGGGATTCGTACTGAACAAGGGGAAGAGCTGCTAACAGGATCCCAGGGTTGTGGAGAGATTTGAGAGGAAGGATCAGAAGAATCAAATATGTGACATGCAGTGAGAAAAGATGATAATGAATGGGTGTATCTGCCTGTGCTGCTCAGTGCAAGCCACTTGAATGAATTTATTTAGGGAACAGAAGCAAAATAGCTGAATTGCTGTGATTCTCCATCCAGAAACATCCTTTTTTCCCCCTGAAAAATGACAGTTAGCTTAAGGAAAACCTTTCCAGTCGCATGGGGCTGAATTGTTCCCATAGGCACACTTTTGGGATGATCCAATAGCCACTCAAATCAATGGAAACCCTTTCTTGGATCAGTATTTGAAATCCAGCTGTTTGAGGAGCAAGGGATGTGCTAGAGCTCTGTATATTTTGGAGGCTGTAAATGCTGAGGTGAGAGGAAGGGGTTATTTCATGTAACACAAAGAGATCTATTTAAGCACAGAGTTGCACTAAAATAGGAATTTTATATGAGCCATAAGAGTGTCAGATGGCTCAGATAATAATAATATCACATAAAATAAAGTAATTGTATTGTATAAAGGTTGTCAGTTTATTTGCAACACATCTAGTCATAAAGCTGATCATTTTCTGTTAAATTAAAGTTGCACAACTTGCCTCTGAGCAAGAAATAAAGGCCTGGTGCTCTTTATTCCATATTTGTAATTTGGCTTGCTCTGTTTATTGGATTTTTTAAGTCATTAAGTGAAAGACAGACAGCCAGATGCCGACTCACTCAAACCCAGTCCACTTCAAGTGAAAAACTGAAGTCAGCCTTGGAATATTGCTTTTAAAAAAGCACTTGTATGATGGGAGAGTGTGTCAAGGAAGGCAAAATGAGCATCATGACTCGGCATGGTTAAAGCAGGCAGGACAGGGCAGCAGGAGAAGGTTGCACTGAGTGCACTCAGGGGCCTGGACTGGAACCTAATGGGCCTCTTACCTTGCCTGGGCACCATTTGTAAAAGAAAACTCTCTGTTGCAGAAAAGCACAGGGTAGGAAAAATTAGGATGGAAGCTCCAATTTTTATGAAGAGCACCAAAGTGATTCCAATTCTGTATTCTCAGCAGCAGGTCTTGTACATCTTCCATCACAGGGCATCAGTTTGGTGGCCTGCATTAAGTGGCACAGCAAATAGCACTCATATTTTATTTACTCTCTGGAATGGGACATATATATATAATTGTCAAAACTCATCATAAAACCCCTTTTTTTTGGTCCTTGATAAATGAGTTTAAAACTCCAACCCTTCAGATCAGTGAGTAAGGAAGATGAAGTAGTAAAGCAGAGAAGATACTTACTGCCAAATGGATTAGGAATTTGAGAACTCCCTCTATATAGGCTATAAGTCCCAAATCAGATTTGATAAATCAAGTGATATTAGAAGAGATATTCAGGGCTCAGTAGACTTAAATATTGCAAGGAACTATTACTGTCATATCCATCTCAACACATAACAGTGCTGTATATTAAATGGCAATGGATCAGCCTCCCTCTGCCTCTTACATATTCCAAAGACAATAGATCAGCAACTTAATTAATTAAAAAAAAAAAAAGGCAGTCCACGTGGAACTGCATGAAGGGTGGTTTCTGGCTATTAATTTATTTGCACATTGTGTCTGTGCAGCAAAATTTTCTTCTCCTCCATGGGGGCAGTACAGCCATGGCTGGATGTACCAGAATGGTGCAGAGACAGCTCAGATCCCTCAGACTTGAATGTGATTTTCAATTTTTCATTAAAATTATTCCAGCTAGCAATGAAAGCAGGGTTAGAGAGTGGTCTCCACCTGTCACATGTTTGGACAGCACAGTCAGGGAATCTACACTAGACCTTTAATCCCTTCTGCTTCAGAGCCACATTCCAGTTCTGTGCAGAGTCATGGTGAACATCTTGCATGGTGAACATCATCTCCACCAATTCCTTTTCCTGGTGGAGACTCTCTTCAGGTCCAGGCCAGTGCAGCAGGGGCACAGATGCTGTGTAAAGAAGCCCTGGGCTGTGACATGCTGTATTAAAAGCACAAACCATGGGGAAATGGCTCGGTTAAGATGCCAGGGTGCTGCTCCAGCACACTCAGAGTTTACAACACACAGTGCCAGTTTAACACACTCTGGGTGACACTTTGGAGCAGTAGGGAAAGCATCTTTGTTCTCACCTGTTTTAGTGTCTGGTGCTTCAGGAAAATAAAACACGTGGCATAAATCTGCCACCACTGGCCTCAGGGGAACAAAGGGTGCCTCACAGGGATCCACCTGTGGCAGCACATCGCTCCTACCACAGCAGAGCTCACCTGCTCTGTCCATCACTGGTGCAGTTCAGGACATTCTCCCCTCACCTGAATTGATGAAATAACCCAGGCCAGCTCGACTCACTAGTAAATTCTTACTGGCTAGTGAGTTATTTCTCTCTTCGGCACCAGGGGTGGAATTCCCAATAAACAACTGGCAGTGAGAACAAGATGTGGGGAGATAAGCTGGAATTCCTGACTGAGAGACACTAATTTTACAAACTATAAATGCTACCAAAACTTTCATGAAGGCAGAAGCCTCCTACACACACCCAGGAAACATATAGGAAGGACTTCTCCTGCAGAGTTTAGGTGCAAATTCCATGGACACTTTCCTGGGAACTGAGTGAAAGAATTCTATATGCACTCCATCAATTTGGTGGTAAATTACATTGAATCCACATCTATACTATTTCTTCACTAACTGTAATATCAGTATCTTTATAGTACACTGTATTTTATCTACTAGTAGTTCTTTTTGTTTTAGCCTGTGTAGTGAGTAGTCTATTCAAAGTCCTATGTCTGTTAAATTTGTGTCTATTCAATAAATAATTCGTTTTACAACAGACCTAACCAGCCATTATTAAGAACTTGTGAATGAGAACAATCTGGGACACAGGCTGCCTCAAACAGAGCTACTGCCAGAAATCTGAGTCAAGGCTAGGACTTGCACAAGCTCTCATCTCCGTTTGTAACACCACATCCATGTCTCTGCAGTCATCCTGCTCTCAGCTCCCACGTGCCCTCCTTCCTGGGCAGCTCCTGGAGAGCCCAGAGTTCATTCAGCTGCTGGGCATGGTGTGAGCCAGACACAGAGAGCTGGGACCAGCATCTGCCATGTACCATGGGTTCCTCTGCCACAGAAGAACTTGCATAAGGTTCATGTTCCTTCCCAGCCATTAGGTTTCTTCCAGAAAATTTTAAATCAAATGCAAAAGTCTTTTACAGCAAGTGTGGGAGTCAGCCTGACTGGTATTCCAGGTCAGGCAACCATCACTGAAGAAGAGTTGTATCCCCACCTTAGACCATGGGAAGCATTTGTTTAAGTTGTGGTGACCCCAGAGAAACTTTCCAAAGAGTTACGGGATTGCCCATGTTAATATCTAATTTAGTAGTCAATTATCACCACTCCCACATCCAGAATGTTCTCCCTTCCTTGTATCCCCATTGGCCCTCAGTTGGTGCAATGTTCCACCCCACCTATCCCACCAGACCCTGCTTTCCCTTGCCCCACCTCTGCACCACTTTCCCCTGTACCCATTGGACCCCAGCCTCAACTCCACCTCCTCTCCTACCCCATATTTATACCCTGGACCTCCCTTCATCCTTGTCTTCGACCACTGGCTCCTAAAGAGACCTTGTCCCCTTGGTTGTTGTACTCGGATTTTTGGGCCTTGTCCCACATTCACTTTCATCATTATTAAAGTGTTTCATGTTACTAAAATGTGGTCACTGCACTGCTCTTCTTTTATTTTGCCACTTATATCCTGAATATCTGTGAACCCTAAAAAGGATTGTCAGGGACCACCCTCGACCCCAACAAGCAAGTAAAAGGAAATGGGTAATTTTGAGGACATTCATTAGTTTTGTAGAGTAGTTACTCGGAGCAGTTCTCTGCAGGTGTCCATATTCCTTGGTAGGCAGTTTGATCTTTTGAACATTAGATGCTCTAAATTTCAGCTTGGGTACCCACAATGTGCTGAAGTTGTGGCCATTAACACCATTCAACTGTTTGTGTCTTCACAGCCAGTTCACTGTTTCCTTTAACTGGGGTCTGCAGCTCCAGTCCTGCTAACTCCTGTACAGATATCAAAATAACAGTACTTATCCCTGATAAACTGAGGATTATTTCACATCCACTTTTTTTTTTTTCTTCCAGCCTCCCATGAAGTGTAAAAGTGGCTGCTAGGGAGTAGCTGAAAAAAAGAAAGTTAAAAGCACTTTCATTGACTTAGTCTATAACCTGCCTTAAAAGGGTGGGTTGAATTCCACAGACAGAATATTTCTCCCTGGTAATTATGGTCATTTTTCATTATTATCACAACCAAGATCCATTTAATAGAAGATATTCTCTTTAGTAATTCCTTTTTATGCTATTTGCCAGTGCATATGCATTGCCAGCACCTATTTTTGCATATCCAGGTTATGGAATGACAAGCAGAGATTGGCCAGGTGCAAAATAGATGTGTGTACAAAAAGGTGAATTACTCTGATTTGGAAAGGAACCCTCTATAAAATCATCTAAGACAGGGAGATGGTGGTGTGATGTCCAATATAATTGAGCAGTAGGGCAGGAAGGGCTTGTCAGAGGACTTGGATGAGGCTCCAAAGGAAGGGAATTCTGCCCAGTTGGACAGGCACCCTTGGCTCTGAAAATCAGACCCTGGACATGTACAAATGTGTAGATTTGATGAGCCTATTTAAAGAGAAACTAATTAGAAGTATAGACAATCTACCTTTCTTAAATGGAATTATTGTAGTCTCTGATCCATAAATCTGACATTTATACATATTTATACGCTATTTCTTAATGAATACCTGATTAAGGAATACAGCTGCCAAGTGAATAAATTTGTTGTTAATCAAATGATACCACAAAGACAGATCATCAGACCTATTAGAATATATTCATTTGGCAGATAAATCTGTTCATTGCAGCCTGTTAGTGCAACGTGTAATGCAAATCAAATTGTTCTTTAGAGCTAAACCTTCATCTTTGCCAGAATAAAAAAGACTTTGCAAGGAGCAGATGAGATGAAATCCTATATTTTTACGGAGGGTGTGAAAGCCCTTGGCATTATGTCTTGTATTGAAAGTAAATTTCACCCTAATTGAACACTAAAGACTGAGGAATGCTTAAGTCTGTGCACTGAAGATTTTACTGTGGTATATAATTGCCTCTCTCTTTTGTTGCTGTATCTAATTCAGCAGTATAAATTACCAGCTTAATTTTTGTCTTATTGTGTGATGTACTTATATTATTATTTTGTACTACCAAGAATTAGCAACTGGCATTTGCCTTTATGGATCCTTTCATTCAGGGAAAATCTAATAACAACACTGGTCTAAATCTTACATTAAAGGGTTGAAGCCTATGAAAAGATAGCCTGAGGTAACTGTGAAATGGCCACAGTGTTTACAGGGATCTGTCAAAACACTACAGTAACTTTCAGTAGCTTTGAAATGGTGGCACATTTTTGAATGCTGGTTTGAAGTGCTGTTTGAAGGACTGGATTTCGTGCTGAACCATGGAAAGTGTATTTATGGTTCAGATATTAAAGGAGGGGAGACATGCAGCCTCTGGTCTGTGCTGAGAACTGCCCCCCCCTTCTCCATCAGGCACTGATTCCATCAGAGCCAGCTCGAGGGGTTCAGTCTGAATTACCCTCCTGAGGAACCTGCTGATGCCTTTCCTCCAGTCCCTTGCCAAGTCTGGGCAATATTTTGAAGGGAAATGCTGCATCTGTGCACAGCTGAAGTGCTCAGGGCAGGTTTACAGCCAGCACAACCCTTTTTACCCTGATTGTGTACAACACATGCAAAACTCCTGGTTGCCTTGCATAAAACATTAAATCAGGCAGTTGTTCCATTTTACCACCTCCAGCCAAGTTTTACTGCCCCAGCTACTTCTCCTCCTCAGCCTACTTATCACCTGAGGAGTATTTGCTGATGATGGTTAATATAATAGTTCATGTTCAGTGGAAATTATTCCTAGTAAGTTTATTAGTATCTGTGAATGAATAAAGGACATGAGCAAAAAGTCCAAGAAGAAGGGGAAAACTTTTGAGAGGTTCTGTTTGGGACTACTTGGTCCAGACTACAGATGGGAAGAACAGGTTATTTCCCTGTTATTTCCCCATATTGTTTTGCGCCCTCTGGCTGGGGAGAACTTGCTGAGAAAGTGGAAAATGCTTGGAGAAGAGCAGGAGGAGGCTGGGCTGCAGTTTCCTCCCAGGCCACTACCAAAGGAGCTGGACTGAGGCAAGGCAGAGGCAAGAGAAGACAGTGTGTCCAGGGAAAGGCTGTCCTCATCCTGGAGACAACTCCAGAGCAAAGAGAAGGAAAACACCAGGCCTGTTCCTTGTTTGCTGGTCTGCTCCTGGCACTGAACAGTTTCCCACTCTATCTGCTGTGCAAGATTGAATGTCAAAATCTGATCTGTGCCTTATGAATTGCATTTATCATGTACTTTGACCATCTCACATGAAACTTACCCATTAATTTGTCTCTCCAATGGCTTGACTTGCTCTTAAGAAACCTTTGGAGCTGCTTCAGAAAATGCTTTTCAAGCCAGATATTCTGGGTAATTTCTCCTTAAAACCCAATTAAATCTTCTCAGCCTGCTCTGAGCACTGCCAATGCAAGTGCATGGAATGCAGCTCAGTCTACTTGTTCGTGCTGGGAACATCCCCCTGGGCATGGACTGGCCAGTGGGCAAACAGAACCAGACAGGAATGCAGAGCTTAAGCAAAATAATCCAATAAATGCAACAGAGAAAATTAAGACTTAACTGGATTGGAGATTTGTCTTTTATTTGGATTGTTATTCTTGCACACAGATGTGTACAGATGTGTGTGCACACTGCAGTGCTCGGAGCTGCTCCTGGTGGTTTCCTGGTTTTGGTGAGGAACAGGGTGCCCAGAGAGGGTGTGGATGCCCCTGCATCCCTGGGAGTGTCCAAGGCCAGGTTGGACAGGGCTTGGAGCAACCTGGGATAGTGGAAGGTGTCCCTGCCCATGGCAGGGGGTGGGATGAGATGAGATTTAAGGTTTCTTCCAACCCAAACCATTCCATGATTTTGTAATTCTATAATTTCTTCTTCTACTCCCAAGCAAACTCTATGTCCATAACTAAGCAGCTTTCCAGCATGATTAATGGGCCAGATGAAGGCTTTAGATATTCCCTTTTTTCCTAACATACAGCACAGTATTCTTTCCTCTAGTATGAGTTCAGAAGGAGTCTTGATGTTTTTATTCCGGAATTTGTACAGAAGCTTTTCTTCACTGTCAGAAGTTTCAAGTGAAGTTTCAACTGAGATTTTTGCACGCATCAGCATTTCTCAGGTTTGCCTTGAATAACTGAAATGTTGCTGAGAACAACAAATATTGGTTTTGACAGAGTCCCAGAAGTTTTGCACACACACAGTGGAATCCACGCTTATGTCTCGGTTGTGTCAAAAGGTCATTTTAAATTATTTTTTTTTATGTTTTTTGAAATTGACAAAACAAACTGAGCACACGGAGACTCAGGAGTAAGAAATTTGGAAATCTATATTCAGGAGCATCAAATGTGTATAACCCTAGGAAAAAAAACAAGGATTCTCCTGAAAGTAGTGACGTACAATGGGACAAGGGGACAAGTTTGATTTTTTCTTTTCTATTTTGGAGGTTGCATATCAGGACGGAGAAATTGGTTAAAAATACCTATACAATTCAGAACAGACAGAAGAAGAAAGATTAAGCAGTGATTATAAGCATGCTGTCTGAAGAATCAGGTCGTGCATATGCTTAGGGTATGCACAGCTCTGTGATCTCACATCACTCCCATCCATCTCCCTTCCTGTTTGTTCCCTTCCTTTGTGTCATCAGGAGCTAAATGGCAGGGAATCTGTGAAAAGGTCTGTCTGCCTTGCATTTATATAGCAATGCAAAGGGTTTCAATAGTGACAAGTTTCTGAGTAGTGCTGTAATAGAAGCTCAGCCCTCCTTCTCTCTGTCCCAGAGTCAATATGCATATAGATGAGTGCTCCAGCTCTTCACCAAAGCACACACACTTTGAGTGGTTTGATATTCTCACTTCAATTTTCAGTTTCATTGCAGTCCTTGTCAGAGGTTCCTTTGTGCTGAGCAGATCAGGACTGGGCACAGGTTTGTACCAGGTCTGGGCTGGGCAGAGTGGGTGCCCTGCTGCATTCAGCCAAGCTCCTCGTCCCCATCAATCCCACCCAAGGTCACAGCCAATGCTTTCCCTTGCTGTGTCCCAGGCAGAAGAAGGATGTGTGCAAAGGCCTCTGCAACTCTGCCAGTTTGAGTGGATGATAGAATCCACAGTGATGATAATCGCAGATTTAGCCAAGTGACTGGAATTAATGCACCATCTGAACAGCTCTGGGAGGTCTGCCTTGATGTTCCTCATTTCAAATGAATCTCTCCAGACCTGAAGGCTGTTTGGGAACAGCTGATGGTGCCTGTAATGAGGATTCCAGTCTTCGAGTCTCCAAACTGGAATTAGACATATGTCCTGACATGTTGACATTAATTTGAGCTGTTATAGCTATAATGGGTTTATTTGGCTGGCATTTTTAATAGAATTTCAGGGGAGACAGGCTTTGCTTCATGAGTCAGGTTGGGGAAAGGCCATGAGCAGCCATAATTTCAAAGGTTAATTTGAAAATGCTTTTCTCAACAGGACTTTTCTGAATTGCAAGGTTACTTGAAAATGTGGTATCATAATAGCTGGTGCCATGGCTGGAAAAAACAGGCTGGGGAATTTCCAGTGGGAATTTCCAGGTATCAGTTCCCAATTCCATCTTGACTCAAAGTGAAATGCGATAATAAGTAAATGCAATAGAGTAAAAGTGATAGATTCTATTTCCTGTATACAATATTGATGTACAGACCACAAACCCAGCACCAAACTTCAGGTTTCTACTCAGCAAACTTGTAAGTGTTGACTGGAATGAACTGGTTGAGTGTGTTAACCCCACTCAGAGGGGGTCAGTACCTGGTTTCTGTGACTTTTTAAACCCATGAGGTAGTTGGATGAGCATCCAGGAAGTGCCCATGGCAGCGGTTTGGATATGGATGATCTCTAAGGTCCCTTCCAAGCCAAACCAGAGTGACTCTGTGATGGTTATGAGGTGGCAGGCCATGGAGACCCTTGTCCCCTGCAGGGCTGGTGGCTGAGTCAGGGATGATGATGAGGGGCTTTTGGAGGCCATGGAGGAGGGCAGAGGTGTGTGTACCCCCATGGGGACAGCTGTCCTGTGGGCACCTCAGTCACACAGCTCCATCACAAACCACCCCAGCTTCCCCAGGGCAACCACTTCCAAACACCAGCTGCTTTTGGCAAAACTGCAAATGACAGGCAAATTCAGGCATGAACATGGCTGAATAAAAACTTGTTTGAATCAAGGTGAGATGGAGACATTTTCTGGACTGTGATGCTCTGGGGCTGGCAAATAATTGGTCACTTGAGACAGAGTGTTTTAGTGATTTAATGTTCAGCACCAGGGGAGGAAAAGAAAATCCATCAGGGAGAGAGAGAGAGAACCCTTGTCCTGACAGTTTCCTCTGAGCAGAACCATCCTGCTTCTTCCACAAACCCCCTTCCCACTGCAGGGACCTCCACAGAGGTGGCGAGACCCTCTGCTGCCCCACAACCCACAGAATGTCCCAAGATGAGCCACACTTGAGCCAAAACTATTTTGTTTATTAGATATCATTGAAATCTCACTGTCCTTCTAGGGCCATTCTGTGGAGGGGCTATCTGTCACCATTAAAAGAAACTCAGTTTAGGAGAATGCTGGTTTGGAAGGGTAAAATGTCACTGATGGCAGATTTTTTAACTCAGTGCAATTTAGCAGATACTCGATACTTTTACTTCCTTCTGCTGACTTTATACAGTGGAACAGGAGGCAATTTGCAGAGATTAAACAATATTCTGCTTACAAATTAAAATCAATAACTTATTTATAGGGCTGCTGATTCTCCCAGAACAAAACAGGCCTGCCAAGAGGCTGTGAAAATCCTGAATCAAATGTTATGTATCTCCAGCCCATCTACACAGTTGGCTGTCTGTGACTGCAGATATAACACAACCCACCCAGTCATTCCATCACTGGATAATCACAGTACATAAATAAATATTATTCCTGAACCAAGCAGTGCTGGTGGTTGCTTTCAGATCTATACACTGCCTGCCCCCATATATCATTAATAAATTTAATATTATTCAGTGGGATTTTTCAGGAATCCATTTCTTTTCATGAAAGGGGGTTGGCCAGGTGCTACACTGGGTTTTAAATTTCTGTAGATGTTCAAAAGAGCAAATCATACCATGGTAAAGGGAGCATGACAGAAGATCGAAGCTCCATAATTATTTTATTCCTATTCCTTTCAGCAAACCACATTCATGTGACTTGACACTGAGTTAAGTCCCTAATTCATTGCTTTTGCACATGTTCCTGGTCACCATTCCTCTTCCTTGGGGTGTTTTGGCTCAGAGTGATCTTTGTTGGGCCACTGGCACCTCTGGGAGTCTTCACCACAAATCTGCTGGGGCTCTGGTCTCTGAAGGCAAATCATTACACCAGAATTGTTTAGAACATTTTGTCCATGAGCTGTGAGAGGAATACCTTGGAAAGGGGAACTGTGTTTTCAGAGAAGCTGTTTCAAATAAGAATCATATATTGAGGTGATGCTTTAGATGGGCTTGATGAGATTTTTATACCTGGGTCTGCAAAAGCTCATATTTCTTAAAGGAAGAAATGTTTTTATTGGCCTGAAGAAGTGATAAGTGTTTGAACATGCAGGCTGTGGTGGGATATAAAAGTCCAAGATTTTAGGCTTTTTCTCTCTCTTTCAATCTGGAACCCCCGTAGCCAACACTTCCTGTGAGTTGTACCTGAAACAGATACGTATCCAGGTCCTTGTGCATCAGGGCTTTGTCTTTCATTCCCTTTATCTCTGAATATATGGGACCTTTAGGTTTGCATATCTGTTCTGAGACTGGTAAAACAGAGTAATTTTCCCATCCTGTTTTCTTCAGAGCCCTGCAGGTTTCTGCCCTTTCCTTTCCCTCCCCTGTCCTGGTGCACTGGGCAGCCCTGGCACCTGCTCCTTTAGCAGCAGCAGGGCAGGGGTGCAGAAATCTCCCTACTCCAGCTGAGAAAATCGAGGGAAAGGGAATGGGAGGAGAGATGGAAATAGATGTGACTCAAATTGTCATTTTGCAAAATGACTTTTTACACGAGCCCTGCTCTGAATGCACAGTGACACCGTACAGATGATTCTTGGCCTGTTAAATAACAGTTTTCCCCATATTTATTGCTCTTGAGCTGTGCCTGACAGCTTTATTGCATGCAGACTGGCACATTATGAAAAGAAAAGTAAATAGGTCTGTGGAATCATGGCCGCAGTGTTCCTGTTTAAGGGGAAAACAACTCTTTGGTTTTACATGTTTGAAAAGAGGAGACAGCTCTCCCTCAGTGTTTTATGGCAGCTCCCCCTCCCGCCTCCCCCTTCTACCTTAAACAGTCTGGATTTGTTTTGCTTGTATAATTAGGCAATAGCAGCTGATTGGGTTGGAATCCACAGCATTATATCATCCCAAGAGCTGCCTCGATTGATGGACAAGAGAGGCAACATTCTGTTTATTTACCAGAGCTCCAAACGGGCCTGCCTGTGCCATGCACACAGCAAAGTGCATTAGTGCAGCTTTTCTAGAATTCTTGGAGAGCAGATATACTGCTAAGGCACTTGAACTCTATTATGATGTCAAGCTTCTGCTATTTTCTATTATCCTTAGGAAGAAAGCAAAAGAAATCTCTTATATGGTTTCATGAAACAGAATCTATCATTTGAGAATAATTGTGCCCACAGCCCTTAATGTGCTGTCGAACCTACACAAATTAAAGGAACCATTATCAAAGTCAGTGCGGTATTTATACACTCAACCATCTCTTTGCTAAATAATTGCAATAATGGTGCACAGCAGCAGTGCTGAAAATGTGCTTTACTGACTTATTTCCTTCCTGCAAGAAGAGATACAGCTATCTTCTTCTATCAGCCAAGATTTGGTTTTAATGACTTGCCTTCTTCCCTCCCAGCCTTCTCTGTCTGGTCAGTTAAGAGCTGCAACTCTTTTTTCCCATGTATCCCACCCTATTTTTCCCCTCAATTTCTTGCTATTATTTCCTGCTCTGAACATCTTCTGCATGAAGTCTCTTGGTACAGCTGGCAGTGTGAGGCACCCCAAGGATGGCTGTATGTGAGGATGCTAAAAAACCCAGGGAGGAAACATCCCACAGAGCAGGGAGGTTTTTTCAATGATTTAATTGAGACTTAGAGACTTCACTGGTTGCTGTAGAGCTGTGCTTGCTAGTTCAACAATACCCTTTCCAGCAAAGTAGTTTAAAATTTCTGCAGGAACTCCTGTGGAATTAGAGTTGAATAATTCCATGGGTGCTGATTCAGATTAGAAATTAGAAAGAAATTCTTCCCTGTGAGGGTGGTGAGGCCCTGGCACAGGGTGCCCAGAGAAGCTGTGGCTGCCCCTGGATCCCTGGCAGTGTCCAAGGACAGGTTTGACCTGGTCTAGTGGAAGGAGTCCCTGCCCATGACAGGACTTGGAACTGGGTGATCTTTAAAGTCTCTTCCAACCCAAACCATTCTGTACTTCTATGACTCTGTGATATTTGCACAACAAGACATAAACTAATGTACCCATGCACTTGCTCACAACCAGATTAATTTACCACCATACTTCAAAATATTTTCTTCTTTTTGAAGTGGAAAAGCAAAATAGAATTTTCTTGGTGCCTAACCACTGCCACAAATGTCTCAGTGTCCCTGCACCCTGGTTGTCAGTCCCTCTGTGGTTTTGTGGCAGGGCAATGAGGGTGGCCTGGGCTCCTGCCAGCTCTGGTGGCTCAGGAGGGGCAGGCTCAGGCTCTCCTGCTGAGGATTCCCTGGTGCCTGGCAGGAGCTCAACTCAGGATGCTTCAGCCTCAGTTGAGCTGCTGGTGGGATGCATTTCCTAACCCTGACTCCCTATTTTAATGTATGATTTAGGAATTAATGGGAGCTTGTCACATTAGGGAAGATGGTCGAAGGTCTTGAAAGATTGGGTGTAGGGAAGGATCAGTGTTGGACAGAAGGATCACAGGAGCTTTTTTGCTTAAGCACCTCTCCTGAAAATGAGCTCTTCTCCCTTTCATTCTCATTGCTCTTCCACCCAGGAGCTGAAATGAGAGAAAGAATGAAATCCATATTTGAATGAAAATTTCTGTAGCCACAGAAGTGCCATGGGTCACTGTGGTTCCCACCTTCAATGGCTGCTCAGGTCTCTGTTAAAAAGCAGTTTATTTGTCTCTCAGAAGATACTTTTGGCACCAAATGAGGCAGCAGAGCTGTGCAGGCTGTGCTGGGAAAGGGGCTGCAGGGCTTTGCTGGCTGCTGTGTCGTGGAGCAGAGACAGAGCACTGATGGAGAGAGATGTGCAGGAAGATTAAATTTCCTTGGGAGAAGCTGTGCCTGGCCTGGCTGGGGCTCTCAGGCTCATTTTCATAAATACCAGATTTATTGTGACATTCCAGTGAATATTTTTCTCTTGCCTGAGATGGGGGAATGAACCAAACAGCAGCACTTGGCTAAACAGGTTCTTTCCACTCAGCTGTGTAAAAGGTGCCTGCCTTTTACACTTGTAAATATGAGAGAGAAAATGGTGTCATCAGCCTGTAATAAAGCATTCCAGTCTCAGATTGCCATCTGTCAATGATATTTTAGCTCATTTTCTTTCAACGAAGAAAGTGAGCTTGTTTTCTTTAATCTCCTGATAAAATTCCAGTTATTTACAGCATTGGATTTTCCTGAAAAAAAGAAGATTATGCTGCAGCCAAGAGAATTATTTGACCAAATAGGTTTTTTGGCCTTTGTTTCACTGCATTAGCTTATTTCAAAGATGGAAAGAAAAGTTTAGCTTGTGCTTTGTGGAGGCTGCTAAAAGTTTTTTACTTGCCAGCTCTTCTGTCTCTGCAAATAAAAACACAACCCAACAAACCCATGATACAGATTTATCAACCTCACACCCTTTAGAAGTTTTAAAACCCAGATAACCCAGAACTGATTTTTTTAAAAGTTAATTTTTTACACCATATTTTCATGCCTTTATTTGCTCCCTGCTTTGAGCCTCAGCTCATTGAAAATGCTCTATCATTTGGTTACCATCAGGATGGAAACTTTCTGAGGGAAAACAGAATTTTGCTATCACCTCCAAGAACAGAGACTCCAAATAAATCCCTGAGTAGAGCTGGTTATGGTCCTAATTTTGGGAAAGATGCCCAGGAACAGGAGTGGAGGAAGGAAAAGTAGTTATAGGGAAGAAGAGAGATCTTATTTTGCCTTCTGATGGTCAGGGATGCCTCAGCAAGTGACAAGTGGGGTGTGAGTAAATACAACAATGTGGAGTGGGCACACTCCCTTCCAGCATTTCTAAACCCTTCTCATGGAGTGTGATCCTCACCCCACACACACAGGCAGCATTTAGGCAGCTGAGGCAGGAGCAGGAATTCAGCATTTTAATTAAACTCCAGGGACTCGGGTGAGATCAAATCCCATCTCCTGGAAGGAGGCAGGGAATGCACCTGGAGGCAGCCACGTGCAGCCACTGATGTGCAGATTTGAAAACTGGGAAAGAGTTCCCATTGGAATTACTCTTCCCTAAATATTGCAACTTCCATTTACTAAAGCGCCTGGTGTTGGAAAGAACCTAAAGAATCGGCTCTAAAGCCCATTATTCTTTTCACTAGCAGCTAATGAATTTTCCCTCTGCCCTTCTGCATCAGTTTTCTTTTAGCAAGTGATGCTTTTTCATATGACTTTCAGCTATCTCTGAAGTTGGAGCTTTGATATGTCGTTAGTACAATCTGTAAATACCACTCTGCAGACATTGCTCAAGGGCAGGCTTTGACCCTGAGCACCCCAGCAGCTCCTGCTTTAGAAATCACATCTGCAAAGAGCTGATTCCAGCTGGGGCTGAGAGCTGGGGCTGCAGCAAAGGGTTAACTGTGAGCAGTGAGAAGTGGAATGTGATGGTGGCCAAGTTTATCCCTGTCACACACAGTTGTTTTGGCATAAAAATATTCTATTATGTCAAAGTGTTGCCAACTCTTGCAGTTTTAATATGGTTCACACATTATATTTGTTTGGGCTTTTTCCCTTAAATTCCTGGTTCCTGGAGTTCTGCCAGAGCTTTTTTCAGCTTTTTCTCCCCCCTAAAAGTAAGTTTCTACTTCATGGTTAAGAACAAAGCCTTGAAAAGATGATTTAAATTCATTTTAACAAGTCAGAAAAGCAGAAGATAAATAACTGAGCACATTATTTTTCTGAAAGATAATACCTCATGCTTTTGCGAGGCCTGACTTGTGACTTTTAAATGCTTGTGGTTGGCAGCAGTGTTGTTATAATTTATGACTAAATTTGATTTTTTTTGGTTTTGTTGTTGTAATCAGTCATGTCTATGTCTACATACTATATACATTCCAAAATAAATGCATGTAACTCCCATGTTTGTACTGCAGGAAGGGGTTTTTGTTTACCTGTGTAGAGAGCTATGTAGTCCATAGAATAATTAACATTGGAAAAGATCAATCACATCCAAACTTTGGCCCTCCAAGACCATCACATCCAAATTTCGGCCAAGTACTACGGTGTTCACTGAACCATATTGTGAAGATCCACATCTGCCTGTCTTTTTAAGAATTCCAGGGATTATGACTCCACCACTTCTCTGGGCAGCTTGTTCCAAATTTTGACCACTTCTTCAGTGAAGAAATTGTTCCTAACACCCAACTTGAGTGTCCCCTGATGCAGCTTGAGGCTGTTTCCTCTTGTCCTATTGCTTGGGAGAAAAGACAGATCCCCCACCTGGCTCCAACCTCCTTTCAGGTGGTTGTAGAGGGTGACAAGGACCCCCTGAGCCTCCTTTTCTCCAGGGTAAACAACCCCAATTCCCTCAACTGCTCCTCATAGCTCTTATGCTCCATAATCCATAATATATCCAGATATATCCAGATATATCCAGATATCCAGTCCAGATTCAGTGTGAATTTCAGGAAGAAGGAAAAACCAGCACAACAGAGGTGCAGTTTTAATTTGAGAACGGTGTCTCTGTAACTGTGTGGAAAAGATGGGAGACCCAGCAAACATCTTCCACCTCCCCACATCAAGCTGATCCATTTCACACTTGCCAAGGGGGATTTTTTGGCTGTCCTCATACTAATTTAAAGGTTTACCTCATCTGGAGCTGGGGATGTGTTCATGCAGAAGGGATGCCACCTCTGGCATGACACCAAGGGCTGATGAGCAGCTCTGGAAAAAGCAGGCAGAGCTCCTCAGTCCCAACATCTGCCTCCAGGACTGGGTGTTTTTACACTTTTTAAAATGAACTGACCTTGTAAAGTCAGGTTTTGTGCTGAAGGAGGTGCCTCCATCATAAAACAGAAATCTTGACATCCTCTGTTCCAGGCCAGGTTGGACAGGGCTTGGGGGAGCCTGGTCTAGTGGAAGGTTCCCTGCTCATGACAGGGGGTTGGAATGAGATGAACTTTAAGATCCTTTCCCACCCAAACCAGTCTTGAATTTAAGATTATAGGGTTGGAACAGCCTTAACTGACCCAGTCCACAGCCAGCCATTCCAGAGGGGTGATGCTGCAGGGGTCTGTCGTTTGGCAAACCCTCCTGGCTCCACTCCTGGTGCCATCCTGGCTAAAAAGGCACCCAGACAAGAGTGTTGGTAGAAGAAAAACAGGATTCAGTCTTGGCTTTCCTTCTCACAGCTTCTCCTTCATTTAGCCTAGGAACTTCCCTTCTTCCCATAAAAAATCCCAAACAGAACAAACCCATGTGTATCATAGACATGTTTATTTACTGATGCTACTGCAAAGCAGGACATTCTATAATAAAATGTATTTCAGAAATTTGCATTCTGAGCAGGATGTTTAACACAGAGTCTCTTCCACGCTGAAAAGACAAGATTTCCTGTGTGAGTGAATCTCTTGCTCAGTACAACAGTTAGTGAGGGGTTTTATTTCAACAAAACCTTGGCATTGCAGAAAAATGTACTCAGGAATCTATTCAATGAGCAAAATCTATTCAGGAAGCACAAGAAAATGTATAGAAATAGTAACATCTTACCCCCAAATAATGCTGAACAATGAGGCAAAGCAGCATTTACCTCACTGAGAACTTTCTGTGAGTGGCCACAAGGAGAAGAAAATGGATACAGAAAGTGCTGTGGCAGAGTTGTTGCTCTCCCTTGGCCCAGGAGATTTAGCCCTGGCCATCCCAGCAGTCCCAGTTTCAGGTGGCACCAGGCTGGGAAATGGTCTTAGACCTACAGACCTACTCTGCAACCAGCCTCTTCTTGGATTTTCTAATCACACAGCTCACAGTCACACCTTCCAGTTTTAGGGCTACTTCCTAAAGCCCAACTCCAGTATTTGCCTGGCTATCAAGCCCTGAGAATCCCCCCTTTCCAATCCTGCTGGCACATGATCCATCAGCCCTCCACATGCTCCTTGAACCAGCAAACAGGGAGCTGGTCCAGTGCTAATAAACACCCTGCAAGAGCCAGGAGAGGCTGTTTGAATGCCTGCAGAAATAATATTGGAAATTTGATTTACGGTTTTCAGAGCCTCCTAAGGACTGCGTCTCAAAATTAAGAAGAGAAAACTTATTTTTAACATCTTGGAGGATGAATAGAAAGCAGTGAGTGCTTGCTTTTCCTGTTTAACTTACACCTTTGCTCCTCTCTGTCTAAACATAGTCTTGGTACTTCATTATTTCAGCCTGGAAAATTCCTGAAGGTGGACTAGCTGGAAAAATCTGGGGTAACATTTAGTTTAAGTTTTCAGACTGAAAGGTATTTGCATTGATTTCATCCCACACAATTAACCCACTTTTCACTGATGCTCTTCCTTTGTTCTGGTAAAACTCCACAAATTTAACCTATCTGTATGTAAAATTCGGGACCAATAAAGAATTACTTCAATTAAGTAATTTCCTCATTTTCCCATTAGAGGCATTTGGGTTTTGTTTTCTCTTTTTCAGGATTTATTTTGATGTAAACATCTCAATAAAAAATGTTATGTAATGTCAATCCTGAAAGGTAAAGAGAATTATGTTACCTTGAGTTTTAGTTCAGGAGACCCCCTTGCATGAACCAGAGCTGGTTCCCTACACATCAAACACTCAGCTGGAAAATCAATGTACAGGCTGCATAACATAAATATTTGCACTTTAGGTGTTTTGTATGAGGGTTTTATTTTTAAGTAACATTAAAATTTTTAAGAGTCTTAAGGATTGTTGGTCTGCTGATGTTGGTTATTCTGTAACAGCATAAAAAAGAGACTCAGGCCCTTTATTTGTCTGATAGCATCTCTAATACATATGTGAATACTGAAGGTAAGTAACTATGTTGAGCTCCATTCGAAGATAAATTTATTGCTGCAGCAAAGGTTTTCCATCATATTGCTGTGATTTGATAATTTCAGTGCTGCTGGTCAGGGAGTCTAAGGCAAAGCTCAGAGAATTATCAGCTAATAGCTCCTGAAGGCCTGCAGCTGATATTAAACTTGAACTTTGATGAAACCGGTTTTTCTGCTACGAAGAGGCAAAAAGCACATTAAATCTGTGCTAAATGAGAAAATATTTTTTTCTCTTTGCATGGGGAGCAGGTTATTCACTGCTTCCATACTTGCCCTGCCAGACCCTGGGCTAGCAACAAGCAGCATTTGGCCAGTCCAGATTGCAGAGCTGGTGCTGCCATGGGTGTGTAAAGGTGAGGAGAGGGGGAACCTCTGTACTTGGCTTCTTAACTGATGGATGCAACCAGGGAATCCCAGAATGGTTTGGGTTGGAAAGGACCTTAAAGGTCATCCAGTCCCACCCCCTGCCATGGCAGGGACCCCTCCCACTGTCCCAGGCTGCTCCAAGCCCCAATGTCCAGCCTGGCCTTGGACACTCCAGGGATCCAGGGGCAGCCACAGCTGCTCTGGGCACCCTGTGCCAGGGCCTGACCACCCTCACAGGGAACAATTCCCTTTCTGTTTATCAAACCTAAATGCCACCTCTTTCAGTTTGAGCCCATTCCCCCTTTTCCTGTCACAGCAATTCCTGATGCAGGACCCCTCTCCAGCCTCCTTGGACACTCAAAGGCTGCTCTGAGCCTTCCACAAAACCTCCTCTTCTCCAGGCTTGATATTGAGACAAAGTGACATTCTTGCTATCTTTTAGACAAACCAGAAAAAAGTGCTGAATTTCTGAGAACCCACCCAAAACCAGGTGAGAAAGGCCTTTGAAATAATAGGGGATATTTTGACTGACCTTCCTTTTTAATATATCTGCAGTATATGAAAAGCTGCTTCATGAAAGCATCCCACTGCAAACTCAATTATTTCAGTGCCACAGTTGTGTCGACTGGCATTTGTGAGCTCCTTTTGTGGCTGGCATGAGGAGAATAAATCACACCCCACACAACCCTCTAATCACTCACATTTTCCAGAAGAGCTCTTAGCAAGCTAAATAAAGCCTGGTGATCAGCCTTTTAGCCTGTCCAGCCTGCAGGTAGGGCTTGGAGTGAGCGAGTTTTAGTGCAGAATGGGCAAATCTGGAGCAGCTGCTTGCAGAAACCTCCACCTCACCCTGTGCTATGGACACTCCCAGCTCTTGGGGAGTGATCCTGAATTTGCAGGAATCCTGCTCCCAGGAGGCAAGGTTTCAAGGAATAAATTTAGATGGCAACGAATGGGCATTCTGGCAGCAGGGTCAATCCTCTTTTTTATAAATGATCATGTGTTTGTCCACTCTACTCAAATTGCAATTAAAAGAACAGTCAGGAAATCCCCAAGGTGCCATGGACCAAGAGGCATCTGAGGACTGGAAAACACTTGGTTTGTGAGTCTCCAGAGCAGAGAAAGGAGAGGAAACATCACAGGTTTGCTGCCTTCTGAAAAGTCTATGTGAATAAAAAGGGACAATCGGTGAGTGAGGGCAGAGGAGAGAAGTAATGGTCTCTATTATCCATTTATGTCCCAACTAATATTGTTGTGTAAAAAAGCCTGGTGAGATGTTAATTAAGCACGGAGGCTTTTAGAGTGAGTTGATGTTTCAGGATGCAACACTTTCATAGGGTGTCCTTTATCCCATGAGTATTTTGGATGTTTTCTGTTAGAAATCTCAGTTAACCAAAGCAGTTTGAGGGAGGGCTGGTTGCAGCAATGTCATGGCACATCTCTCTTGTGGCTTACAGTTAATCTCCTAATTGCTCCCAATCAGAGTAGAGAAACTCAGAAGCTTTCAGTTGTGGTTATAAAAAATATTGGATTATATAAAAGACAAATTAGGCTCATATTTTTCCTAATTTATAAGCTTTTTTTTCTAAGTTTCTCTGATTGCTGTGAAAAAAAAAGAAGAAATCAATCCTCTTGCTGCTTGCTTGTGTTTTTAAAGAGTACCCAGGTGGGACTATAGGGACCAGCTGGGTAGGGCTGGGGGAGGCAGCTTGCAAGGTGCAGAGAAGGGGAAGGAAGCAGAGAGGGAATTGAGCTCAGGTGAGAGCAGGAAGCCAGGTGTTTGTGATCATAGAAACAATAAATTCCCAGGGTGGTGTGGGGACTATCTGGCTTTTGTTGTGTTGCAGGAGCCTTGGGAAGAGGATTCACCTGGCTGGGCAGGTAAAGCTGGTGAAGAAGTATCTAAAATTTTTTAAAATTCTGTGTTTAGTTTGATGTTTTGTGCTTTTGCTGTTGTAGAAAAGTTAATTAGTCTGACTTCCATGCTGCTGAAACCTGGCTCTTTCAGCTCAAAAGCTGGTTTAGTCTTTTTTGGTGCCCTGCTCTAAGGGAGAGGTCTGGGCACGTTTGCCTCAAAGCCGTGAGGATTCCTAATCCTGTATAGCTCTCTCTAGCTTTGGTGCAGGCTTGTGGGCATGTACCCAGTGGTATTTGCCCTTCTACGCTTTGAATTTCATCAAAAGGAAAGAGTGCTGGGAGGAAATTAACTATAACTTACTCCAGGTCAGCTTGGTTAATTAAAGAGAAAATCCAGCCTGCAGCAGAGTCCAGTAGGGTCTAAGGCATAGAGAACAAGGTAAGAAATATATTTTAAAATAGCATCTTTTGATCATCATAGAGTTCCCATTCTTAAGTGAAATCCTTCTTTCCACCACCCCAAACAACTCCTGCCACTTTCTGTGGGAGCTGAGGGGTGTGAAGCTGCTGGGACAGACAGTGCTTCTGTTTGGGGGTGCTGGCTGGGGGTTTTGGGAAGAGGGTTCTTGGGGGCTCCTATTAGGGCACAGGGAAGCCGTGCTGGATAAAGGAAGGGTTTTGGGATGAGGGTTCTTGGGGGCTGTTCTTAGGGCAGAGGGAAGCCCTGGCAGATGAAGGGGAGGGTTTTGGGATGAGGATTTTCTTGGGGGCTCCTATTAGGGCACAGGGAAGCCCTGGTGGATAATGGAAGGGTTTTGGGGTCAGGGTTTCTTAGGGCACAGGGAAGCCCTGGTGGATAATGGAAGGGTTTTTGGGATCAGGGTTTCTTAGGGCACAGGGAAGCCCTGGTGGATAATGGAAGGGTTTTGGGGTCAGGGTTTCTTAGGGCACAGGGAAGCCCTGGTGGATAATGGAAGGGTTTTGGGATGAGGATTCCTGGGAGCTCCTATGAGGGCCCAGGGAAGCCCTGGTGGATAATGGAAGGGTTTTGGGATCAGGGTTTCTTAGGGCACAGGGAAGCCCTGGTGGATAATGGAAGGGTTTTGGGGTCAGGGTTTCTTAGGGCACAGGGAAGCCCTGGTGGATGAAGGGAGGGGATGCTCTGCAGAGGTGAGCACAGCTCCAGGGTGGGCTGAGGAATGTGGCTGCTGGGGAACCTGCTGAGATGAGGCTCAAAAATGGCTTTTCCAGGAGATGAGGGGACTGTGTAGGCTTGGCAGCAGCACAGAAATTTCTTAACCTGGGTTTTTCCTGCCCCTGTTGGGGGTTGGAACTGGCTGATCTTTAAGGTCCCACCCAAACCATTCTGAAATTCTCTGATAAAAGCAAACCTGCAGAGGCCTTGTGTGAGGGGAAATAGTGGTAGGAAAGAGGCCTCTTTCAAAATCCTTCTTAGTTCTGCTGTCTTTGTTTTCTCTCTTTCACAGCTGTCTATTTAGTGCTTGTTCAAAGAAAAAGTATTGTTTTCTTTCTAAACTTCAATCCTCTCAGGGGATCTAGGAGCATCTACCTGAAAGCTGTGCCTCACCATGAATCCTACCATGTCTGTTTAGTTGGGAAGGTGATTCTGAGCCTTATTAGTCATGATAAAACAGAGTTGGTTAAAAAAAAATACAAAAATATCGAAGTTACCATTTGAACTCATGTTTTGACTTGAGGGATTTCTTCTTCCTTCTAAGCCTGCTTGCTTTTTTTCCCCTTCATTTCTGATGATCTTTCTAGTAATGAGAATGCAAGTTATTCAAAAGGGTTTATAAAGGTTGACAGTGAATTATTATTGGTCCGTTGGGTGTTTAAATTGCAAATATTACACTCAAAATCAAGCTTTAGAAGCAAGCTCTTGAAAGATTTATGGCTACAGTCACAGAGGGTGTGATAAATTTAACATGGAATACAAAGCTTTATCAGTCTTGGTTTTACTGACTGGATTCCTCCTTGCATTGGTTGTGATAGCTGCTCCCTGTTCTTGAGTCTTCAGCAGATATGTGAGTGTATGACCCTGGCAGAAAAAGCCTTTGGGATGCTGTGGAAATCATCATCTGATATAGGAAGAGAGAAAAATGATGTTTGTGTGTCTGGGGCCCTGCTGGTGGCAGCAGCTGTCCTCTGTGCCCACCCAAAGGGGAAGAAGAAGAAAGGGATGAAGTCAGAAGTGAGTTCCAACCTTGACAAATCAGTAAGGTTGGAAAACACATCCAAAATCATGAAATCCAACCTCTTAATGGTGCCCTTCACGTGTGCTCCCAGTTGCACTTATGGCAGCAAAACTAGAGAAAAAAACTAAACCTACTTCCAACTAATGCAAGCTCCATTATCAGCTTTGTGCTTGGCAATTTATTTTTGCTACGAACTGGCTGTGCTTCCGGGGCATTTTCCTTCAGGAGCTGGTTGAATTTGTTAAATGTTCCTCACCTGGAATTCTTTGCTCATTGTAATTCTCTTGATGCTGTGGTGGCAGGGGCTGATCACCTGCAGCTGGAACCTGTTCCACACCCCACCAAAATCCCACCTACCCCCGGTAAGTTGCTCATAGAGATATATTTCTTACATTCCATTACTTATACAGACCAAAAGTAATCAAAGCTGCCTTTCTATCCCTTTTGTTTTGTGCATTTTGAGGTGTCATTTACAGCACATCTCTGGTGCTCTGCTCCTCTCTGAAATAATGAGGAGATTATTTTGGTCAATATGACTGAACGATGATTTAATGCTTTTCAATGGTGAGCTGTGTTAGTGACTCTTTAAGGATTAGAGGCTTAATGAAATGCACACATCAGGGTGGTGATTTAATCTTTTTCTCATAAAAATCTTCACAACAAGATAATAAAGCGTAAGAATAAAAATCATTTTGACAAACCTGTCTAGCTTTCAGGCTGTGAAAAGTCTGAGTTAATTACCTGTGGGCCCCTTCTGTTATATTGAGGATTATTGAAAGGGCAACATCCAGGAAAGGTGTAAAGTTCCCGTGTAGGTAATTGCAGTTCAAGGCTGGGAATGAAGGGCAAGAAATCTCCTTTCCTTCCACACCAAGACATGGATCCTCAAATGCATCCCTGTTGTGTTTGCCAACAAGTGACTTTAAATTTTCTAGTGTTTATTTTTAAAAGAAATCCTCAGATATCCTACTGGAAGGACTCTTATGAATCATGCAGCTTTTCAAAATTTAATAGGACAGCTGCTCATTAGTGACTTGTCTGGGCTGGTGACTCTTGTTTTTTGGAAGTCTTGTCTCATTCCTGATAGTCAGAATTTCTCTGGGTTATCAAGCTGAGCTTCTCCAAGGCTGAACAGTGGAAGGTTTGAATTTGGCAGCTGCCCAAGGGCCTGGGTGAAAAGTTTGTCTCAGTCCAGTTTGCAGCAGACAGAGGTTTTTTTGTTCTGGGCATGTGTTTTTGTCTTTGTGCCTGCACTGGGAGATCTTCTTTCTTCTCCCTCTCAAGTGGGGGACACAGCTTAATGATGGCAAACATCTCTCTTAGAATTAACCAACTCCTGAATGGTGCTGGAGAAGGAATTTCCAACACAAAAAAAGAAGTAAGTATAAAGTTACTCATATTTATAACTTCAAAAAAGTTTCTGAACTCAGGCAGGAGCTCCTGTGCTGGTCTATTGCAAGGTGTGCTGTCCCATTCCTGGTTTTTCTCCTTCTTATCCCCCCCCTTTTTTTTGATGTGGAAGGAGTTGGGTGCTGTTAGAGTTGGTCTCCCATTTCCATAAGAAATGATTGCAGGTCCCCAGAATGTCCTTCAGATAAGGTAAGGAAGTGACAGGGGACATTGCAGCCATGGGCTAACATGTGGGCTTGGAAGCACAGAGGAAAAAGTTATTCCAATGGAAAGGTAAATGCTCCATTGTGAGTAGCAAACTGGAATTTAAATGCGAAAAATTTTCAAATTTTTAGAAATAGACTTGAAAAAAAGAGAAATAGGAAAAGAGTTGAATTTTTTTTCCTCATTAAACAATGTTCTGTGTTCTTCATATTTTCCCTTCTTTCCTTTGAGAGCTTTTTGAGACTCAATGAATTGCTTTGTAAATGGTTATAAAGTGGAAAGTGCCTCTTAAATGGTAAGATTTTTTGCCAGATATAATTCCATCTCTTTTGTCTGTCTCTTGTTCTCTTCCTCCCCAGCTCTAAAACTTTGGGGTGGCACGGGGAGCAGCATCTCCTTTGTTAGATTTATATAACTGCTCAGGGAGGAACAGAACTTGTATAGGGGAAATCTCATTTATCACTGGCACTGCTTCTAAACTTGGACTTCTAAGACAGATGTGAGGAGGATGAACAAGACTCCAGGGAGGCTGAAATGTATTTTCTTAGGGATAATGGCAAGTCTTCCCAGAGAACTCTCTCTTGTTTCTGTAGACTGGATGCCCTCAAGCTGCTATTCTGACACCTCTCTCCATATTTCTGTCTTCCTGGTAATCAAAGCTGAAATGATTCTCAGAATTACTACATTTAAATGAACTGCTTGCTGGTACTGTGATTCAAGGATGAATTTAAAAAAAAATAGTAATTTTGAGGTTGGAGTCTATTCTAGGCTGGAGTATAATACAGAATAATCTGCTGGCTATCTGAGTAATTCTTGTTCATTGTTTAAACATTTACTTGGCTTTGATACTGTGGCTAAAACTAAGAAAATCAGGTTTTGAAATCTGATTTAGAAAAGGCAAAATATATTTTAGTATCATTTGAAAGCTGACAGAACATGAATAGATCCCTTTTATCACGCATCTGTACCAAAGCAAAAAACTCAGAAGCTGGCTTTTGACTCTGCTACCATAAAAAGCAAATGCCACTGCTTGTTTAGTGTTTTCTTACTAATGAACCCAAATGTTGTGACCTGGGTCCCTGAATGTGCTTGATTTGTAATCAACTTCATCTGACATCTGTACTTCTGCCTTTTTTGTTGTTTATTTTTGAGGGGATGTGATGCTTGAAATGATTCTTTTCATCTCTGAGATGCTCTTAGTAAATGTGTGTGCTCTGCTAACGAGCCCTGCTGCCCCTGCCTTTATGTTTGCTCACTGGCAGTCCTGCCAGCTTGATGTATGGAATAAAGCAGCTAATTCCAGGCACTGCTCTGAGGCCAAATCCATGGTTGGGGTGGGAATTGCAGGGCTGCATGGGTGAGAGCTGATGAATAGGCAGGATGACAAGGATGCTGAAGTGATGCCATATGGTCTGGAAAGGGGATTATGATATTTTTTACATTTGTAGTATGATCAATAGCCCAATGAACCTGCTGGTAATGAGGAAAACCCAGGCATGGGAAAATCCTGATCTTAGTGTGAATTGGTTACCAGGAGTGGGTAATCACCTGCTGCTTCATTCTCAGGTAGCTGGAGAAGGAAATAATGACAACCAGAAATGAGCTTTTCCTCTGTATGTCTGCCAATAAGAGCTGTTCCCTCTTCAGAAGTGCAGCAACCCCAGAAATCAGGAGATGAAAGTGCAGACCTGTGAAGGATCTTGTGAGCAGAGTCTGACAGGCTGCACTGGCGGTGTTTCAGGTGAGGAGGCAAGGGGGGACTGAGGCTCCTTTGCAGGTGAGTTTATTTAAAGAGTAGCAGCACAGTCTCGTTATGGGGTGTGCTGCAGGATGGACCTGTCTGTGGAATTAATGATGAAAATACAGCGGTGACTGCTGGCAGAAAGCAACTGTGTCCCAAGAACTGTGGAAATTCATAGCAGCAGAAGCCAAAAAACTTGTGCAAGGCTTATGAATAGACAGCAAGGATTTAAGAAGCTAAAAATGCCCCTTAAAAGGTGCTCGAGTTCCTATGGGGAGTTTGCAGTGTCATAGGGTTTCAGTGATCATCTTTCAACAACCTGTAAAGCTGTAAGTGCCCAGTGCTAGAAATACCTCAAAATTGAACACGTGTAAAAACCAGACTTTGTATTTTCGAATTCATGCAAATAAGCTGGAAGTGAAAAGAAACCGAGGCAGTTTGCCTTGGAAGAAGGTGGATTCTTGCGAAGGGGGAGTTACACAGTGTTGGTATGGGGGCTTCCCTTGTTGAAATGAAGTAATGCACTTGGCAGGGCTGCAGGGCAAAGCTGAACACCCTGGTGAGTCTGTAGGACTTGGTGTGCCAGCAGAGGATAAGCCACGTGCTGGTCCCTGTGGAGAGGATTTAGGAATGACAAAAGAAACAAATTGCTGAGTCTGATGGTCCTGGGCCGAAGACAAAGTCTGGTAACAAGAAACTACAACTACTTTTGGGGAAAGCTTTAGAAACAGGTTGTAGCCAGATGCCAGGGCTTTAGGAATCCTTGACTTCCAGCCAAGCATTTGTAAAGGAAGTTTGCTGCATTTAGCAACCACTTCGTGGCTAAGATACAGATTCGCAGGGGGGCTTTCAAGGTAAAATCTTAGGAGAACTATATCCGCAGAGAATGCTGAGAGTTAAAGATGTCTGAAATTGAGGACAGTGTGTCTTAGCAGAAGAGTTAGCTGAATAAATCAGCATGGATGATTGGCAGATATGACTTGGCATGTAGGGATGGTAAGACTATGAATGAATTTTTCATTTGAGGTGGTTCCTTTGCTCTATACAGACATGACTTGCTGTTTGTGCTGTGCATTAGTGTTTGTGTGGCTGGAGGAAGGATCTGATGGTTAGGTGAGGACCTCCCATGTGAACAGCAGGACAGGGATAATCAAGGTTAAATGCCATAAAGAAATTGGCTTGTTCCAGGGGAAGCCTGGACTTTTCTGAGATGAGCAAAATTTGGTGAAAGACACATTTTTGTAGTGAGGATTGACAGGCTTTCCATACTGAAGGAAATGAACCTGAACACTTGGCAGTGTTGGAAAAGGTGTTTCAAAGATGACACTGAGCATGTTTTTGCTCTCTTTTCCTCCTGGAGCCAGCTGTGAAATGTTTGAGATGGGGAAGGATGTGTTTGGTAAGAGAATCATGGTTTGTGGTTGTGTCATCTTGAGTACCAGTGTCCTACACTTTTGTCAGTCAAAGCTGGGCTATTATTGCAGATTTCTGCTCCATTTTCAACATGTTCAACACCCTCTGCCTGCTGGGTGTGGTGTCTCATGTGTTGAGCAAAGAGGATTTGTCCAAAATCTGAAATTTTTAAGGTCCCTGGAACTGTTGGGGCAGTTCTTGGTCAGCATCAAAGTGATGCCAACCAAGATCTCAGGTGAAGCAGCTTCCTTTTTTCTCCCAGAAGGTAAAATTTATTGGCAAACAGTCAACTTGCTACACATCCATCAAGGTCAGCCCCCACAGAGGAACAGGGTGTCTCCTAGCTCTAACAATAAGCACCTCTTTCTTTTGTTTTAATTTATATGCCAGTAATACTCATCTGGAAAGCTTTTTATTCTTGTCAGAAAATGTGGATAACAAAGAGCAGCTTCAACAACTTCATTTCTTAAAAAGCTTAAAATGTATGAAAAACAAAGTCTTTTTTTTTAATTAAAAGAAAACACGAAAATGAAAATGGAAGAATCAAATGGCCTGTGAAATTAAATAAATGAGAGGAAGTTTGAGAGGAGGTGGTGCCTGGCCAAAGAACATAACCAACCTAGCATGTCTCAATATCCTTAATGTGCTACAGAGTTCTCACAAATCACTTGGAGGAGGTGGCATTGAGGTTTCTCTGTCCCCCCACCCTTTCAAAGATGGTTGTACTGAGAAGTTTTGTTATGTTTGGGAAGGGCACTAACCCTCCACACATGGCATTGCCCTCACTGTGTGCTCCTTGTGCCACAGCACTTGCTCTGATATAGGGAAGGCTTTTTCCTGTGCATTCCCTTCCTTTAGCACAATGATTGAAAAAGTTTTGTGCATTGATTGATTTCTCTGCTCTGAGATATTGATTTGGTTTGTGGAAAATGGTCAAATAAAATCAAGTTGTGTTTGGTGCAGACTGAAAATCATCTTTTCCAGGCTCTTGTGATTAGATCACACTGGGCTTTTTTCTTTGCACATCCTGCTCAGCCTGGTACTAAAAGCCCTTGTGACAGTTTGGCTGCAAGACTGAGTAAATAGCTCAGTTGTGTTTCTGAGATTCTTTAAAACAAAAATCTTCCTGTACAACAAATAAGGACTGATACAGTGACCTGACTCTTTGTTCATCCCACCCCAACAGGTGAGACTGACATTTTGCAGGCAAATTTAACTTCCAGTGTCCCAGATATTAATGCCTGTGAATTTATTTTTTTCCCTTTTACCAAAAAACTCCTCAAATCAATAACAAAAAATCCTTCCCCCCTCAAACAAAAAAATCTCCTAAAAGAAGTTTGCTCCCCAACAGACCCCTTGTACTTTTATTTTAGCTGTAAAGCTGGTTACTGTCATCACTGGAGATTAGGATTTTGATAAGCATTACTGAACAGCCAGATGAATGATATTAATGCCTTTCAATTTATTAAATTGATTTTTGGTAACTTAAAAATGCCACAAGACCTGGAGAAGTCAAACTAAAACCAAATCCCTGTTCAGTCTGAAAGAGGGGAAATTTAGATTTGATATACAGAAGGGGAATTGTTCCCTGTGAGGGTGGGCAGGCCCTGGCACAGGGTGCCCAGAGCAGCTGTGGCTGCCCCTGGATCCCTGGCAGTGTCCAAGGCCAGGTTGGACATTGGGGCTTGGAGCAGCCTGGGACAGTGGAAGGTGTCCCTGCCCATGGCAGGGCGGGAATGAGCTGAGCTTTAAGGTTTCTTCCAACCCAAAGCATCCCATGGTTCTGTGATTCTGTCTCTGGACACCTCTGAGGGCTACAAGCACTTTAAACTCAGGTGTGGTGGAATTTTCTTGCCCAGGAGCATGGACATACAACCCCTCCTGGCAGAGATCCACCAAGAGCCTTTCTGGACCTGGCTTCTGGGCTCTGTAAGCCCCAAGAGAAGCTGGGCAGTGACAGAGGGAGGGAGGGAGAGCTGGTGGTACACTGAGGTGCTTGGTGTTTAGCTGTAGGGAGCCCCAGGTGAGGCTGAAGCAGCACTTGGCTCCAGGAGGGCACTGCAGGACAAGGGAGAATATTTTTATCTGGTGGTCAAACACAGAGAGGAGCAAGAGTTCACACTGGAGGACTCTTTTGCCCCTGAGGGGTGAAGGGAAGGTTTAAATAACTTTGTTTGTTGATAGCAGCACACTGGCAGCTGTGTGGTGCCACTTTCTCAGAGCAGAACACATGAAGGGCACTGAGCAGCCCTTAAACCCTGCTCTTCACCACCTCACAAGCTTTGGAGTGCCCATAATCCACCTTAGTGTTGTTCCACAGGAGCCTTGGACAGTGAGTGCTCTTAACCTTGAGTCACCTGATGGTTGCAGGTGATGTTCCTGCCACTGCAATCCCATTTATTTAATGCTTGTCCATTTGGAGCCAGGAGTTGCAGTCATTGTGTCAGATGTGAATGGTTCTTCTGCTGCACTGTCAGCTGAATGACTTGAGCTGTGTTGCTTCCTTGCTTCAATGTGCTGCTATTGTAAGAGAACATCTTCAGGGGATTAAAGATTTATTACAGGAACAGTTGATTTGGCTCTCACTATAACATTAAATGCTCTTATTCTGTTTTCTGTGAAATAATTTGTTTCCTTTTGTTGTCTCTGCTAAAAGTATTTCAACAACTTGGCAGAAGAATAAACAAACACAGCTTCAAAATAACTCGAAGTAGCAAGAATTTTTTTAAATTAAAAGAGGAGAAAGCAGATATGGGGGAAGCTTATTATTTAACACTTTGCTGCAATGATGAATTGCCTGGTTCTGATGGTTTTATTGCTGCTCATGTGACATCAGCTTGCTTCCTGAAGTCATCAGGTGAAAGAAGAATGAGGGTTTCTAGTGACTCACACTGTAATCTCTGCTTCATGTAATACAAACCACTTTGGTTAATGTATTAGCATAGGAAAAACAAATAGATTTAAGGCAAGGCTATGTTTTATTTGGAAGTTTTAGTCCAGAATGCTTCTCTGTGGAGCAGAGCAATTTCTTAGTTGTAAGCACAAATGTCAGTGTTCTGTTGTGTGGGTTAGCTGCCTCAACTCTGTCAGAAAACAATCATTTCATTCAACACTCTTGTCTGAATGCTTGAGTTTCTGTGGATAAAAGGTGGAGAGATGCAGATGTAATCCACATAGAGATTTCTTGCTAAATGCAGTTGTTTGGCCTTGTCCTAACAACAGGAAAACTGTTAATGCCAATGTCCTTGGCGCTTCAATTACTCTTCAGATCCAAGGACCTCGTGGAAAGATAAACAGGAGTTATTGCATCAGACAAAAATATAAAATAGACACCAGAAAAATATCAATGCTGGGGGAAACACCTGGTGAGCTGATGGGTTGGAAAGAGAGTTGTGTGTTTGCCTCTTATGCCCCATCAAGGCAAAAAGGAGCACAGGAATAACAATGTTCAACATTATTCCAGTCTCCAAACGTTCCCTTATCAAAATGCTGCCTCTGAACAGCCATAAATGCTGAGATTTTTCCTGAGTAGTTGGTTCTGCTCTTGCTCCCTATGGCTGCACTTTGATCTGCCCCTGGATCGGGTGTGGTGTGTTAGGAGGAAACCTCCTAGTCCTGATTTTTCAAGGTTACCATTATGTGCTTTGTTTTGTTGTTTTTTTTTTCAGCCTGGGTCTGCAGGAGCAGGACTTTAATATTGTCACAGCAGTTTGTGGGTGAACTAAACCATATTTGCAGAGCATGCTTAGGATTTTTTTCAACTTAATTATTTTTTAAAATTATTTATTAGCACAGTTTCCCTAAGGCAGAATGCAAGGTAGATGAGTGACTTCATAAGTGGATTAAGGTGCCTTGGGTGCTACCTGAGCGGGAGGAGCTCCTCGCTACATTTTGGCCACTTTTGGCACTTCTGGTGTGAGATGCAGGGACTGTGCTGGTAGTGCATAAGGAATTCCTGTGGCAAATGCAATCACGTGCTCTGGAATGCCTTGTGACTTTATCTGGTAACCCATTTTCTCCTGAATCCTTTGCTTCACCACAGGCTGTGTAATTAAATGAATTGATGGATGGCAACAGGTTGGGCTGCAGGGTCTGCATGGGCTGTCCACACCTGTGCTGAAAAAAAGGGACAGGTAGAGAACATCTGGAAATCTAGGTAGGAGAGCACTAAATAAGCAATGTGAGTACTCCTGATAGGGCTGTTGAGATAGATAAAGCTGTACTTTGTGCAAGTATCTCTTGGTGTATTTTCTCATTGTAGGGCTCTTCTAAGTGTTGCTAAAGTGCTGTTTCCCTGCTATAAATTCCTGGAGTGAAAACCAGAGAAGCAGGCAGAGCCACCTCTCCAAGAGACCCTGTAATTACATTTTTGACAACTTAAGGCTGGTGTTTGTCTTTTTGTTTGATGCTGGCAGGAGCTGTGTAGCAAAAAGCCTTTTGAAGTTAATACCTAATTAAGATGGATGGGGGAGGTCAGAGCCCCTGGTAGTGCTGTTGGTTCAGGCTGTTGGCTGCCTCAGGAAGGCATCAGCAGGAAGATTTACTGGGAGCCATTCTGTGCATCCAGGTTGGGAAATGTTATTTAAAAATCAATGGGTAAACAGGAGTCCTGAGTTCTGCATACAGACAGGGAGGGACATTTGCCAGATGGGGGAGCCAAGGTACTTAACTCATTTTCCTATCAGAACATCCTTGTTTCTGCTCCTTTCTGATAAACACAACATGGGAAGGGTTTGATTCACATGGAGGAACTGGGAATGTTGGGACTCCAGTCCCTGAGGTGGGATGTAGATGCACCCAGGGTTTGGCTTTGGCTTTGTAAATAAAGCTTTGGCTCTGATGTGTGATCTGTACCACAGCTGCACCACTGCTGGTCCTCATATAACAGCAGACATAGTACTACAACAGTAATATAACACTGGATCTAAGTACAGGATGTGAGCACCAAAATAAGGATTAGGATGTGTTCTTAAGCATGTTCCAAATCCTGAGCTGATGCTGGTGTTTCAATGTAGGAGCATACAGTGAAAAACCAAGTGAAACCAGGAAAGAAAGTGAACCTCAGACCTCATGGCACAGAGGAAAGGGAAACAAGGCAAAGTTCTGGATGAAACTAAATTAGTTCACACTTATCAGAGCCCAGCTCTGTTCATTGTGCACTGTGGATTTGGGACACTGAGAGAGATACTGAGATTATTTGACCTATCTTACAATAACAAGTGAACAAGACAGCCAGACAATTTCCTAAAGGGGTAGTGTGTTTTGTGTGACTAAATCAGACATGGAGTAATGAGTGCCTGAGTTAAGGAAATTCCCATTGCTGCTAGATTGGATGTAGAGAAGCAAATTAAAATGTAGCCTGTTTAGGTCTGCTGTGTGCACCTCTGAGTTTTGGAGAGCAAAAGTCTACCCTGTCTTCTTTCTGAATTGGGTCCCAGCTTGGTTATGTTTGCAGCCTTACTGCTCTTTATTTGCTGCCTCTGCTCAGCCAGCTGAAAGCTTTTCAAGCCTTAGATGAGGTGGTGTTGCTAAATTACAGAAATCTGGCCTGAAGGTGGGAAGCTAGAAGGAGGTGGTGCTGTTAGGTAAGCCATAATTTAGTGTATTCATGCAGGCCTCAGTAAATGTTTTGCACCACTTGAAAATTCAGGATGTCTAGTGAGAAAACACTGCTGGATAATGACAATAGAGAAACTAGCTTCATCCTGGATAATTTCCGCCTGCTGGAAATGAGGTTTTGTTGGTGCTTGCTGAAGAATAAAAGCACTTTCCAGGAGAGCTCTGGTAACCCAGATTCAAGCCTCCTTTGCACAGGGTGGCTTGGTCATGCCAGAGGGATGGCAGGCATATCTAGGTCTAGTGGTGGGTGGGGTGGCACGTTAGATCAGAGAGAAACCCCCCAAACTTCTCCACGGAGCTCCATTTGTTCCAGCTACAACCTTATTTCTTCATGTCAGTTTGTTATTGCTGCCTCCTACACGTTCCTTAGCACATTGGCCCTGCCATGGTCTCTCCTGCTGCTGCACGGAGTTGGAAAAATATCTCCTCGTGCCTGCAGTCAGAGTATGGGGTTGAACAGGGGGGCTCTGGAGGTGTGTTTATGAAAGATGGCTGGTTCAACTGTGTGAAGGTGTGTGGGGAGCATCACTGGGCTTTATACCAGCTCAGGTAGCTCAGAATGGGTGTTTTCTGCAGATAATTTCAATTAAATTTGTTTTGTCTCACTGTCCAAGAAAATGGTTACCACAGCAAAAAGCCAAGGTTTGTTTATTGTATATATTTCCTGTTAAAAGCTAATGAAGAAGCCCTTCAGTAGCACTGTGAGAAAAAAAATGGAAAAAAGTGGGAATAATAATGGTTCAATAATGTTGTAAGTATGCTCTTACTAATTTTGGAGGAATTTCAGCTAGGATTAAATTAGTCCCTTAGTTTTACTAAGTCCAGCAGCACCTTGGATTAATTATGGGGAGAGAAATTGCAATTTGGCTGTGCTAGAAAAGATTGTTAAATATCTAGATCAGTAGACCACTAGAGCAGAGATAAGTGGAGAATGAAAATCTGAGTGTTTCAGTATTCATTAGGGATGCACCTTTTCTTTAGTTTTCTGAGGCTCTATTTAAGAATGGAAGCTCAGCCTTGCATGACACAGGGAAAAGATCCCTGGTCTAATGGTATTAATGATTTGGTGTGTTTAAAAGTCTGTGCCACCGGGCAGTGGCACTTTGGAAATGCTTTAAAGGAAGTATTTACAGTAGATCTGAGGATTTTGTCCTGTTTGAAATCCTGGAAAACAGTGCTGAGGCTTTCTGTGCGTGCCTGATTTTTGCTGAGCAGACCACCTTGCTTGGCATCAGGATTGCAGATGAGTGGGAGAGGATGCCTGTAGAGACCTGGGGAGTTTGAGTTTACTGCCTGTGTATTCAGCATAGGGATGCTGCCAGGAGGGTGGGGAGGGAGGAGATTTGGGATCAGCACCCAGGGAATGTGTTGGTTTTCTGATAGCTGCTTTGGGGGATGGATCATTGTTGCCTCCATCTGCTGCACTGAATGCTCAGCTATTGCCCTGCATTTTTTCCTTCTTTACCCATGAGTGCTGCTGATTCATTTGGAGACCAGGGAGCCACACATATGTCAGCAGTCAGAAAAGGCAGTGGGAGTGTTTGTGCCGAGTTACTTTGGACATTGAGCCTTCCAGGTGAAGCTGTTGGCAGCTTGCAGAAGAGTGACAGCCTCTGGCCCTCCTCCTCCTCCTTTTCCATCTTCCATGGCACACACACCACCCCGTGTATATTCACCCAGTGCACTCCTTAGGTCCTGAGATAATTGCTCTGCCCCTGCTGTGTTAATTCATATTGGAAATGAATCTCTGAGTGATGGATATTGGAAGTGGATATTAAATATTTGGTGATGAGCTCTGGAGTACTGCAGAGGAGTGATGTCTGTCAGAGTGTTGTGCTGTGAACTTAGCAGGGTGGATCTGAGTGAATGCTGAGGTTGGGAGAATTGTTTGTTTATTCTGAGATGAGTCAGGATGTGAGAGGGTCAGGCCACCAGAGAAATGTCTGGGGGTGACTGAGAACATGTAGGAATAAAGTAGGCTGTGGAGAAGAAACAGAACAAGGAGATTCTTAAAGGCTAAGAAAGAGAAGAATTTAAGAGAGAAGACAGAATGGGAGTTTAGAAGAGTGGAAGAAAGTGTTTTGGAGCAAAAATAACATTAGCTAAACTGCTTAAGAATTAAAATTAGGTGGATTGACTGAAGAAATTGCTATAAAACTAAGCAGTCATGAAATTGGGGAAGTAGTTACCCCGAATATCACACAGAGACATGCATGGAGGGCTTGAGGACTTGAGAAGATGTTATTTGGCAAGAATTTTCCTCAAATTTAATCATGTGTGTAATATTTCCCACAGGAGTGATGAAATCCTTGTGTTCCCGGGCTGAGGAGTCTCTTGAGGACTTTGGCATTGTAGTCCCTTGTGAGGGATGAGGCAAAGCTGTGTCTCACAGCTCCCCAGAGCCTGATGTGTGTCAGAGCTTCCTGGGCAGCCCCAGCACTGGGGAGCTCGGGTTTGGGGGCAGGAGGAGCTCTGTGGATGAGGCTGTTTGTGTCTCTTCCTGCTGCCGTGGGCTTTGGGGTGGCTGGAGGAGAGCTCCTGAAGTTTTCAGCCTGCTGTAAAAAAAGGGATTATTTTTCAGCTGGTCCAGTGTAGTTGTCCAATGGCCTTGTGTTGAGCAGTGGGATAACATGAGCTTGGGGTCATCATTTTTGAGACTAACCTTGGCTTTTAGAGCCCCTCCTCTGGCTGTTCAGCCCTCTTACTATTAATCAGGTTATTCCTTGGGATATTTGTCACCTCTGTGTGGTCTTTTGCTTTGCAGTTTATAGTGTAAGCAGAAATGTTGTTTCTGTATTTGGTCAGAGGATACCTACAGCATTGTCACAATCCTCTGCCTAACACCCCTATAACCAGGCATAAATGAGATGTGAATTGCTGATGTTTATTAGTGTGCTACACTACAAAGTACTTTATAGCCTTTCTGTCATATGTTTCAAATTATTCCACTTCAACCAAACAAATTGTCCCAGCTTAATTTCCAAGAAATCATTGTCAAAATTGCTGAACCAGTTTAATTCTAAAGCACATATTTATACTGAGCTGCACAAAAGCACGCCGCCAAGTGAGATTACAAATGGCAGAAAGTTTAATCAGAAATGAGATGAAATTTGAAAATGTAGAGTGTTAGTGATTGCTGCTGAGGCTCAGACAGGGTGTAAAGTCATAGATTTTTCTTAGCAGGGCTCAGAATAGCACACTTGAGGAAGCTGAGGAGCACATATGCCCTGGTGCTGACAGCGGGAGAAGGCGGTGGTGGCCTTGGAGAAGGGAGGCTGGGGTTTGTAGCAGGCTGCTGCAACGTTGTGCTATGGAATGAGATGGAAACCATTCAAAAGGCTCCTCCTTGCCCCAGCTGGAGATGGAGGGTGGGAAATAAATAAATTTAATTGATAAATAAAATACATTTAATTAATAATTGCTTCCTGGCCCCAGCACCTCTGAGGGGGCTTGGAACACAAACACTGTGAGGAACAGCTGGGGGAGCTGGGGTTGTTCAGCCTGGAGAAAAGGAGGCTCAGGAGTGACCTTATCCCTCTCTACAACTCCCTGGAAGGTGGCTGTGCTCAGGTGGGGGTTGGTCTCTTTCTCCAGGCAGCAATGACAGAATGAGAGGACACAGTCATAAGCTATGCCAAGGGAAATACCGGTTGGATATTAGAAAAAGTTTTTTATGGAAAGAGTGATAAAGTACTGGAAGGGTCTGCCCAGGCAGGTGGTGGAGTCACCATCCCTGGATGTGTTTAAAACAGACTGGATGTGGCACTGGGTGGCGTGGTCTAGTTGAGGTGGTGTTAGGGCATGGGTTGGACTCAGTGATCTTAAATGTCTCTTCCAAACTGGTGACTGTGTTCTGTTCTGGCTGGTGAGGGCAGCTGGTTGGTCTTGAGTTTTTGGGCAAGCTCTGTGTATTTTAGTGGAGGGTTTTGCCAGCTGAAGTTAGAGAGGAGGTTTCTAAGGTGGCATTTCCCCATGGATGCAGTGTCTGCACTGTGCCCTGGCAGTGAAACAATGCCATGGTGCTTATTGATCCCAGGGTCAGCTTTACATGCTGCCCACCCCCAGCCTGCTCCAAGAGTGGCCTTCTTGTGCCATTCCTTATTCCATTGCAGTTGGATGGCGTTTCCTGATCAGAACTCTAAAACACTTGTATAAATATGTTATGTTTGAATCCAGAGCTGTTGTCCTGCACATCCAAGCTCCTGGAAGGAGCACTGGTTGGGTGTGTGGAGCAGCAGGAGGAGACACAGTGTTGTCTGAATCTGTTTTTCAGGAAAATGTACACTTGGCAGAACTTCCCTCTTTTTGTATTGTGGTATGAACAGTTCATGCTGATCATTTCAGCTGTAGGAGGAATTCTGAACCTCAAAATTGGATGTTTTGCCTTGGGGAAAGATTTTTTTTTTTTAATTTGAACACTTTGGTGGTTTGGTTTTTTTCCAAGTCATCTCTTGAACACCTCTAAATAGGAAAGAATTGGTACAAACCTGTTGCTGTTGCCACATTCCCTCTACAGAAATCTGAAAAAAAAAATCCCCTAATTGAGAACTGAGCAGATCCCTGCCCCCAACACTTAGAGATTATGTGCTGTTTTATAATCACAACAGGGAGAAGCAAGGCATAGCAGCAGCCTCTTTTATTACAGATGAACCAGGATGTGCTCAGTAGTCTCCCAGGCTTGTATTAAATCTGGGACACCTCTCCAAATTGCAGGTTGATGAGAAGTGCAGCCCAGGAGCAGCATTAATGTTTTGATGTGTAACACAGATTACAGCAGCTGCTGCCAAGATGCTTGTGTTCCCTGCACTCTGAAGTGCACATCTTCAGGCCACCCAGGGGGTCCTGATTGTCCTTATTTATTTTTTATTAAGCATTAATGAGGCGATTTAAGCCTTGCACTTCTGTGACCAGTTATTTCTCAGCTCTGTCCATACTACTGTCTATTTTTTCTTGCAGGTCTTTAGTTCTGTGTTTCATTCTAAAATTTATTCATTGGATAATTCTTTCTTGCTGATCCATATTTTAGTGTACAACAGGGTTTAAATTGGAGGTGATGTTTGGGTTTAAAAGCTTATGATCCTTTTTTAAGGGATCTAAGTAGCACCAAGTACTGCTGACTGTTTGTGGTGCATGCTTGCTTTGAGGGGAGAATGGAGAGGGATCTATTCTTTGGTGGACAATGTCCTCGTGGAAAACTGACTCATGAGTGCCAAATGGGACCAGTATAGAAATGGCATAAACCATAAAGAGACCTTGATCACTTACCTGCATTAGCATGTCAGGGATAACAAATTCTGTGTGTCTGTGTAAGGAGTGATGGTGAACAATCCACCTAAGAACACATCCTACCTTAAGTTTTGGCATTCAAAACTGTGCTGCTTTTGAATTATCTGTAAAGTAGACTGAATATACATTGTGTAAAGGTATTTGTCCTGGGAATGGAGTGGAACATCCTAGGAACTGGGAAAAAGCTTTAGCTCCTCTTCGTGCTGGTTTGGTATCTTGAAGGATGTGGTGATGCTGTTAATGTTGCTGGATCTGTGGCTGCAGGTGGGATTTCATGTTCAGTTACTCTGGCTGTGTTTAAAGAACTAGAAAACCACGGAGGCTGGAAGCCAGGATCTCAGCAGGTCTGGCTGCTTGTGCTGCAGAGGTGCCCATAATGATGTGCTAACATATATATAGTATAACAGGAATGTGCTATAATTCAAGAATCTCAATGTTTTGCATGGAGATAGGACCAGTTTTCTGAAATGTCTCCCTTTTGCAATTATTGTGTAAGCTGACAGTCATAATTTTTAAAAAATCACAAAGCAAAAGTCCGACAAAAATTCCTGACATGCCAACACCTCAATGACTAACTCACTTCATATTCTGATTTTACTTCCTTTAGTTCCCTGTCAATCAGCCACAAATTAGATTGTACAGCTGCTATTAAGAGAAAGTGTTGTGTTTTGGTATTTAAAATGCTGGACAACTTTTTAAAACCTTTACTGAATTTCAAATATGGCCAGGATATAATTGGACCTAAGATTATATTGTCACTTCTCCCTAATATAGAATTATTAAAGCATATAAAGAGAGGAGCAGAGCTGGAGGCCAACATATCATGGGATAGACTTTGTGTCAGGCCACTGAGGGAATGCTGCTCACGGAGGACAGGGCAAAAATGTTCCCTCACAAGGAAACAAATTGGACCAAGTGGCAGAAAACTGGGCAGGCATTAAAGAGTGGCCTCCAATTAGGGCAGAGGTTTGGTGATTCTGAGCAAAGGGAGCTGGCAGGCACAGCACAGCCATAGCAAAGGGGGACTATGCTGATGAAAGAAAAACTTTGTGGAGAAATCCATAAGCATCCCAGAGGGACCCATTAGGCATTAGTGAACAGTGGCTGTGGTCCTGCACTGGGGTGGCTGTGGGAGTGGGAGATGGATAGCACACAGGGTATTAAGCTGCTTGACAGTATGTCCTTAAGTGTAATGATTCTGCAATGCTAAAGTGCCATGCATAAAATCGCCTCTGTACTGAATACATTTTCTGTGTAGCTCTAAAGAGGTGGCTTTGTCTGTGTATAACCAGAAAATGAAAATGTCAAGAAAAATTTCAAGTGCCATTGCTTCTTAGGAAAATTATTAGCTTTGCATTGACTGAAAGGAGTGTTCCTCACCTGCCTGAGCCTGGATCCTCTCCTTGGGTTTATGTGGTGCCTTCCAGGAGCTACAGAGCAGCAAGGTACACATTAATCTGTAACCTGAGCTGGGGCTTTTACACCAGGAGAGAGCCTGAGTCACGATTGTGTAGTGCCAGTACACATTGAAGGGTCTGAAATAGCTGGGCTGCACGTGGGTGAACAAAGACATTAAAGCACCGCTTTGTGTTGTGCTGCAAGCATCTTAGGAAGGAGCCTAATTCAATTATTTCCTCTCCCCCCACTCCCCCCAGAAGCATGGATACAAAAGGAAACAAAGACTGAAGAGTGAGACTATAATTTTGTGGCATTACAAGGACACTTGCTTTGTTCAGTTCTTTGCTTCTTTCTCCTCAATATTGTTTCATGCTACTTTCATATCGAGTAGGTGCTTTAGCTCCTTGCAGATTGCACCCCTGAAAGGGTGACCTGGGTGAGTTTTGTGTAGTGTGAGTTAAATGTGAAAATCAGCAAGCAGCAAACTCTGCAAAGAGATGAAAAACTTTGCCTGTGCACACCAAGTTTATGAAAAATCTTTACACAAATAAAATAGCACTTGGATCTCAAGAGCTTTATCGAGTATTGGAGAAATTATCTTTATTCCATGCATCAGGAACTGGTGAGAGACAACAGCAGCCTGGCAGCTGCTGGAGAGGCCGTGTGTGACCAATCCAAGCCAGTCCTGTAGTCAGGAAACCAAGTGTGGGACTTATTTGAAGCCCCTAGAGGAAACTGTTAGGATTTTTAGCCTATAAAGCAGTGTGCCACTGGGTTATTTCCTTTAAAGGAAATGGTGCCAAGCAGATCCTGTTGAGTTTTGAACTTGTAGCCCCACCAAGGGTGCTGTTTAAAAATGAGTCCATCTGACCAAACGGCAAACATGAGGGCAGCCAACTTGGTGTGAGTTACCACCTGCTTCCTATGGAGAGATGTGTGTCTGTGGTGGAAGGTTCTCACTGGCTTCTGTCAGCCAGCCAGAAGTGAATTATTGTGGAGGAGCAAGACACAGACCCTGGGCTTTGTCAGCTGCAGAGCTGGTTGGCAGCCAGCAACTTGCTGTGCTACTATCCTGTTCCTCAGCTGGGGCTCCTCTGACAAATTAAACAGCAGTGATGATGGAGAAAGGAGTGGCAGCAGCACTAGAAGAAGATGCCCCCCAGATTTGCATTTACTTGGTGAGCCAGAAGATCCTGCAGAGTCTTCTGGGGATGGAAGTGGCAGTGCTTAGCTCTGCTATGACATGAGATGCATTCCCTCCCTTCTGTGATGACTAAAGTGGGAACTGGGCTGTGTTCCAGACCTGTAGCCTGTGGCATTGGGCTGAAGAGATAAGAATTCACAGAAATGTAGAGCACCATAAAGTGTACAAGAAAAATTGAAATGACAAAGTTCTTACAGTAGAACTTCCATAACTGGAAGCGTTTCAAACAGTTTCATCCTCCCTGATAACTGCAGTCAGCTTTCAGGCTCCCTTCTTATCTTCTCCTGCCATGTCTACAACTATCAAAAATGTTTGTTGAAAAAACTTCCCTTGGTTGGGTTTTCTGTTCTGTGTGAAATCCTTCCAGCCAAACTGAGTGTGCACATGGGGGTTATCTCCCAGAGGTTCGAACACAGTGATTTCTCCTGTCTCCATATCTCAAACACTGGTTGTATATGGAGCAAGGTTTGATGTTTACAGGCACCCACAGTCCAGGCAAGCCACGGTGAGTGTGCATCCACAAAAGCCACACAGTCAGTCTAAAAACCAAGACATTGCTTGTTTGCAAATGCCTGATGCAGAGTTTTGCATATGCAAAGTGTTTTGAAGGCATTCTGTCCTACTAAGGAACAGCTTGGGTGCTGAAATACAGCTATACTTCATTGGCAGAGTTTTCTGATGTACGAGGAAAACTCAAGATGAGCTGGGAAAACATTGTTATCCTCCTGTGATCCTCCCCCCATGCTTGCTTTTCATGGAGTAGTTCTGTCTGGTAGTAAGTTGATCATTATGGGGAAGGAAGTGGCACTTGGCACAGAGATCCTTAATCCTTCAGTGTGGCCCTTGTGACTTCAGCAGGGATGAGGATTTCACTGCTACCCAGCAAGAGGGATGGTGCTGCTTGGCTGAGTTACTGTGATACTCACGGTGCTCAGGAGCCAAACCTGTAGATTTCTACTCTTTTAAAGCCATCAGTTACTCTCCTTTGCCAATGGATAAGTTATTTGACTTCTTAGGCCATTAAAAAATTATCTTAGTGTCATATGTCACAGTTTCAAAAGAGCACTGCTAATCAACAGGGCTCTTTAAAATTCAACAAGTTCCTTCAAAATTAACCTGTCTAAGCAGCAGGAGGGATGAGCAAGGTGTGATCTTGGCCCTATCACCAGATACCGTAATTCTCATCTCTTCCTGCCCTTCCTGGTGTGACTGCTGGTGGGGACAGGCCTGTGCCAGCCCGAGCTCCCGCAGCCACACCCGAGTTCATCCCTGTGCTCTCTCACACCGGGCTTTGAATTTCCCGCTCTCGCACGCCATTGGTCGGAGCCTTAGCCCCGCCCAGCTCACTGGCCAATGGCACGGGGGGGCATTGCTGGCACACAGCGATTGGCTGGGGTGCCCTGTTTGGGTTTGAATCTGACCAATCACGTTCAGCCCTGGGGATTGGTCACTCCTGGTTCTCCAAGGAGCCGGCGCTGGTCCCTTGGCTCTGGCACGGACAAAGTGTGGCTGTCGTGGCCTAGAAAGCAGGATTGTTGTTCACAACCAGAATCTGGGGATGCTTTGCTGGAACACGCTCAAATTTCTGTGACAATCCTTTTACTCTTGTTTCTCTTGTTCTTGGTGCTGTGGGTTGGATTAGAAGAGCTCAGGGGTAAATGTGCCCATCTCTGTGTGTCTGTTCTCCATCCCTCCCCATGTTCCTCTGCTAGCAGAAGAAAAGGGAAAGGTTAGTATATAAATTTGCCACATCAGGCTGATCTGATGAATGTCATTAGACTGATAGAGCTCTCTATGACAATTCAGTAGGTGGAATAGATTCAGTAAATTTTCCAAGCCCTGTAGTTTGGAATACATTCCACACTCCTCTGTTGCTGGCCTTGCGCATTGTGGCACTGCCAGCTGGGGGAAGCCTGTGCAGCTCTGTAACTGTCATTCCATGGTGGTGGGATTTACGTTCCCAGGTGTAAGTGGTGCTATCTGTTAGAAACACAATGCAGTTTTTTGCTTTTATGCTGCAATAGGAATATATCTAACCCTCATAAAGGCTTCTGTATTACACATAGCCTGTTTTCTATAAAGTATGCATGCACACTGGCGTGTTTTTCCTTTGTACTGCACAATACTACGAGACTCTGCCTTATTTAAGTCTCCAGCAGTAGAAAAATCACAGCAGGTTCATTAGGAAAGGCCATAAATAATTTTTTGGAGTGGGAGTGCAAAGGGGATGAGGAGGAATGGGAGGGTGAAGCAACATTGACATTTCTGAGTGAATGGATGGTAATAAATCAATGTTGCAGCAAGAGACAGAGTGATGCTTTTCTCTTCTTACTGACATTCAGTGATGCTTTGAAGACAGCAGGAAGCTTTGCTTTGAATCCCGAGCATATCAAAATTAGATAATTTAAATTTTTTTTTGCCTCCAAATATACCTTATCCTCGAGCAGTTTTTATTAAAGATGCTAATTGCCCAGACCCTGACTAATTCAGGCTGCACTGTGCTGCTGGATTATTCTCCTCTTTGCCTTCTGAAATTAGGCAAGGCAAAAATTAAAACAGGAGATGTAAGTACCCTTTTAGTGCTTTAATACTGCAAATGCCATTGCAAGTGTAATTTAGCCTGAAGCCAGGGCACCGATGGGCAGCTTGCACAGAGCTCTATTCCCTATTAGCACATCTGACCCAAGGGTGCTGGACACGATATCCTGCATCAAGGAGCTGCCTACAAGTTTTTGTTCTCTCTCTCTAACAGATGTGGAGTTGTACACTGAATTTTATAGATGTGTATCTGTATGTGTGAACTGGGCCACAATATCCTGATATCATTGATAGATCAGTTTTATTAGTAACATAATTAAATGGCAGAAAATGGAGTGGAGTAGCTGTCCTACAGCTGATGGCTGTGTGTTTGTGCCCTTCAGATTTGTGGGGGATGATGCCTCCACCCCTATCCCACAGCCAGAAGCTGCTTGGCTGTGTTAGTGTTGCATCTGGGATAAAAGGGACTTGAAAGTTTCAGTGACAGCCTGCTGCACGCTTCCTCCTTTGTTGCTTTAAGGCAGCCTTCAGTTTTTCCTTTTAATTTTCTTGCATAAATTGAATGTCTTAAAATATCAACACTTCCTAATAACCTTTTTTTTTCCTCAAACCGAGCCTTCTTTCCCTCTAACCATTTTCAAAAATCCTCATACTTGTCAGATTTATCTGTTTCAAGTATTTAGATGCCTCTTTAATAGATTAACTGTTTGACCGTTTTCTTTTATGTTTCCTTCATTGGTGAAGAAAGAAACTATAGATTTTTTTTTTTCCCAGGCAAAAATAAGTCTATGGGGCAGCACTGTTTATGCTGGATAAGAGCCTGGGAATCTTAACTGTTTTCTTCACACATTGTAAGCACAACTAACTTAATGTCTCTTTATGGATTACATTGAATTGTAACTCTTCAGTGTTCCTGATGCTTATTTAGATGATTTTTTTAAGGATGCCAAATGATTCCATGTACCATGCACGATATATTTTCATTGTCCTTATAATTTATATTTTAATGTACTTTTGCTTTTTTATAAGCTCTGCCAGTTTAACTGATGACTTATCTTGCTGCTTTTTGTATGGGGAGAATAATTAAAGATACAGCAGCTCTGGTGGAGCCCAGTGTCTTGCCCACATTCCACAGAGTTTTCTCTCCCTGGATTCGCTCCAGCATTGCCATTTTACTGTTGTACCCCCTGAATCCTGTACTTGCTGACTGTGTCTTTGTTGGCATAGGGGTGACCTGGAAGAAGCAAATTGTGTGCTGTGCCCATTCCTGGGTTTGGAAGAACCCTGCTTGTCCTTGCTGGTGGGACTGTGTGAATCCATCACTGTGCATTCAATCAGATTAGCCTCGTCTCAAGTGGGAGTTCAGGAAGTCAGCAGAAGTTTGGGTGGCTGGGCTTTATCCGAGAATGATTGCCTGTCTTATCATCCTCTAATTCAATAGTTCACAGAACGTCTTTCAAGTTTCAGGGCAAGATAAGAGATTTTAAAGGAGTGTCCCTCAACTTGCTGACCTCAGGCACAACTCTGGCTACAAGAAGGTTTGAAATGAGTGCTTTTGTTCACAGCACCTTTGCTCTGGGTGCAGGGAGTGGTGAGTGTGTCAGAAATGCAGATTTTCAGAGGAAATGGGATCAGTCAAGTACTGACCAAGGTGTACATTTGCTTCCTAGAGCAAGTGGAAATGTGAATTGGCTTTTCTAAGTCAATTACTGTTAATTTGGGTGGCTTAAACGCCTAATGGCAAGCAGAACTTCTTGTACCCCTGGTGAGGTGAGTAGCTGTTGAAAGAGTAGAGGATTTTCACGGGGTTCTAAAAAGAATTCAGAAATACTTTTTTCTTCTTGACTGTGCACTGAAGTGTATCATATTCAAGTCTAAGTGGCTGAGCTGCCATAGGGACTGTTCTCATATTTGTCACTAATTTGCTATTTATTTTAACTGATATATTCTGTAACCTCTTGCAGTAGCAGTGTCTATGATAACAGGCATGTTAAACTGTGTTTTAGAGATGCATCTGAAATACTCTTTGCATCTGGAGAGCTCTACAAAGCAGTCAGAAACCAAGTTGTTCATCACTGGTGATTCCAGCTCTGTTGAAAGCAGGAGCCTTACAGGTCCAGGCTCAGGTACTTTCACACTGGTTTTAGAGAGTCTTTAGGAATGAATAAAGTCTCTAAAATAAAGCCAGCAGGTTCGTGCTGGCATTCTGGGAACCTTCTTCAGCAATGCAAACAGTAGGATCTTGCTGACATTAATGACTTGCTCCTACCTGGAACTTGGTTTGCACAACATCCCAGCTGAATGCTGAGTGAGAGAGAGGAAGGAATGATTGATCAAGGCTCAGTTCTGGTGAGAGCAGTTTGTATCCTACCAAAATGTATTCCTAGAATTGCAATCTGTTTCCTCAGTCCTGGCTTGAATAGAGGGAATTTGGAGAACAAAGGTACATGAATAGCTATCTCTGTGCTTATTCAGGGCTTGCAATTTACCTTGAGCCTTTCAGATGAAAGATGCTATGAAAGACTCCAAATACCCTGTAAAATAAAACAAGACCTGCCCGGAAGGTGTAGCAGACCTAAGTGAGTTAATATGTGCTCCATGGGCTCAGTTGAAGCCTTCAGGACAGATGCTGAGCTCCCAGAAATCTGAGTTAGCTTTGGGGGAGATGGGTGAGTGGAAACAGAGCTGTGCAGGCACTGCAGTGAGCCAGGTGAGTGCTGAAAGTGAGCTTTTATGTTCTGATTGCTCTTTATCACCTGCCATTTCTGGGGAGTCTTCCCACTGAGTTGGTATTAGCTGTATAAAATATGTCTTCAGGAAGTTGTAGAAATGTCATGGACTCCTTTTGGTTTTGCTTCTGAAAAAGCTGCCTGCTGGGCAAAGGAAGACAAAGAAGCGTGTGTTTGCAAACTGGCAGAGAAGAGAATAAACCCATATACAGAATTAAAATATCCTGTTTAGCTTCTTAAGACAAGCTTATTTGGAAACGATTTTTGTTAATCAAGGTGATACCCCTCGTGCTGTCATTTTTGTGGCACTGTTTCAGTAGGCAGGTATCTCTATAAATTCAGCAATATGCCATATTCAAGAGCTCAGCCATGTGAGTTTGGTCTTCAGCATCCCCAGTGATTATTTCACTGCTTCAAGTGGTGTAAATTTCTTATTAAGGGTGGTGGTGGAAATAATGTTGCTGAGGTTTTGTGGTTTGCTTCATTTTTTTCCCCCCTCATTGTGGTTGGACAGAGGAGAAACCTTGCCAAGTTTTTCAACTTGTCTGATTTAGCCTTGCAGATACTGCTCCTTGTTATGTTGTTCTCTATTACATTAAGAAGCTCTTTAGGAGCTGGTATCTTATCCCCAAGGACACACTTGTAATCAAGTCCCTTTCAATCTTTTGGATAAAGTAACCAGAGTGATCTCTTGCCTACTCTCTCATTGTGAGACACTTTCTGGCCCTAAAACAAATATTCTGATGCTTTCCATAACATCTTGACTTCTTTTTATTGTGGTTTTTTTAATATTGTCAATGAATGTGAATGTTGGTTTTAAACTGTCATATGCAGTGATGGGAAGAGCTCCTGTTCCTGTTTCATAAATCCAGGAAAGCCTTAAAATTGCACAGGTCATTAGCGCTTTATTACTGGTTTTGTGCTTCATTCCTGGTATTGTTACTGAGATATGAACCATTAATCCCTCTCAACTTCTCTCTGTACCAAAATTTCCCATTGCACAAGTAATCCTGCCCTTTCTAGAACAGCCCTGCCTGGAATTGCACTGGAGTACCTGTTGTGGGAGTGGGTGTGTCCCTGTGGAAGCTCTCCAGGCTGCTGGGTGGGACAAACCTTCCTGACCAGCATCTCCCAGCTCACCAAATGCTTGTGGTCGAGGTGTTGAGCTTTACCCCAGGCTGCTGATAAACACAGTGATATGTGATACACTGAGCTGTTCCTTGCTGGAGAGCTCATGACAAAACTCTGATCACAGCTCCTAACAACCACTGTGGAGCAATCAACTCCCTATTCCTTACTCTGTCTTAATCTCCTTATAGCTTACAGTATCTATTAGGGAACTGTGTGCATTATTAAATCAAACACCTTAAAGCACTCAAAACCTCACATCTGTCAAGGTCAGCTTCATGAAGGGATATCAACCCAACCTTTTATAAATTCCTGTCCCATAATTTTCCCTCAGTTACATAGCTGGACATGTTTTTTTTTCCCTTTTTTGCCTAAGATTTAGCCCAGAACAAACCAGTTTTTGTGCAGCTGAGTCACTTCCCTTGCCTTACATGGATATTGGTATGATATTATCAGTCTTCAGAGATGTATTAAAATTAGCACCAGCATGTCAACCATGTCCCAGGGTGCTTTCAGCGAGTTCCTGTTATCCTTGGAGTTGTTCTTGATTGCAGCTGCAGCATCAAGTACTTTGTCTTTCTCAAGTGATACAAGTATATCCTCCTCCTTCACTCAAAATGCAAACCAGAAATATTTATTGAACTTTTCTGTCATTATTAATAATTTTGCCCTTCTTCTGTAGCAATGGGCCCATGCCAATGATAAAAATCTCACTGCACTTTAAAACAACAACTCTTTGTCATAGTTAGCCCTTCTGCTGTGGGTTTTCCCTGGTGCCTTTTGATTGTTCTATCAGTTATTCTCCATTTTACAGTCTTGTGCCCATTGACTGTCCTCTATTAGTTTGTAATAATCTCTGTTTCCCATTCCTGCTGTGAGGAATGTTGGCTCCATGTTAACCCCATCAGAGGTGATAAGGATAAATAATTTTTTTTAGACAATTGAGCATTGGGGCAACTCTGTGACTGACCTATTACATGTGAGCCACTTGTGATTTAGCCAATGAAATCTGATGCTTATTTTAGAGTAAATCCACTTCTAATTTTTTTTTCCTAATGTTACTTAAGGGAATTAATTTTAAATTCACTGGGATTTATTGGAAGCTTAATGCTACCTTTGAGTCCCTTTAAACTCCCAGCCTGATTTCTTTCTTCTAAGTGTCATGAATATATAAGTGCTCTTGACTTTGTAGGAGAAACTGCCTTTGGTATTTCTAACAAAATTGTAACAATCACTTCTAGAAATTGCTGGGTTTTGGTGCTGAAGTGGAATTGTGTATCATCCAACACTATGGAGCACAAAATGCATGCCAGACAGAACTGGATTGTGTTCCAGGCCTGATGCTGTGTGCTTCTTATTTTCAGGGACATGGTTATTTAGGATTTGGAGGGGGAAAGATAGTAGATATTGCAGAGAGCTCAGGTTGCACCAGCTTGTAATCACTGGGAGTGCTTAATTTGATGTTCTTGCTGAGTGAACTGGATTTCTATAAACTTTGCTATGGTTGTGCCCTCAAGTTCAGAGGAAATCTTGTCTGTTTATCTGCAGAGGGAAGCAGAGCTGAAGACTTCTGCCTTGTATGAGCTGTGTTGTTGCTGTTTGACATGGACAGTGAAATTTAATCTTTGCCTTGCCTAAGCTTTAAGGGTAAAATTAGTTCACCTATCAAGTAAGGGAAGCTTCAGTAGTATTAACCAGTACTCTGGGAAGGCTATGAGGGAATCTGATGGGTGTGTCATGTACATGAAAGTGCTGGACTACATAACCTACATTTTATTTTTCTCCCCATTTTCCCAGTGGGAGTTCTGTTTAGAGGGCTAAAGGAAGGTAAATCCAGTCCTGGCCTAAGCAATAAGGGTGAGGTGAAACACTTCCTAACTTGCCACTTGAACATGTCTTGCAATTAGTAAACCCTTCCCATGTGAGATTTCCCTGATTACAGAGATTTTGGAAGCTGTGCTTTTACAAATTCACTTGTTAAGATATTGCTTTTACTGCAGACTGAACATGTATATTTCTGGCTCTAGCAGAAAGCAATTACTGCAGCTACAAAGACATTGAGTATTGAACTAGAATTCTCAGCCTGAGAATTTCTGGACCAATTTTTTTTCTTCTGGTGAAGCAGAATTTGGTAGTGTTATACCAAGATGAATTGGATATATGCTGTTTTGATTTTAAAACAACAAAAAAGCACCGCTAAATTCCCCAACCCTATAAAAATTTAAACAATAGTTTAAGACTTAAAGCATATCAAGGTGGGTTTTGTTGGTATGGTGTAGAGCAGACTGTGTTTGTGGGGTTTTTTTTTGGGTGGGTTTTTATGATCTTACTTTACTACAATGGTGTCTTACACTGTTTTTTTTATGTATGAGGGCATGCTGGAAATTTGGTAGGAGACTGTTTTTTTTTGTTTGGTTTTTTGTTGTTGTTGTTGTTGTTTGGTTTTTTTTTTTTTAAGTTAAAGGTGAGGTGAAATCTTAGCTGAGGATGCTGTTTCTTGTTTAAGTGCCCAAAAACTGGTGGCAATCCTGGGCTCAGAACTTCATGGTTTCAAACAGTAGCATAGCATTTGGCTACTTACAGGAATAGAAAAAGTGCAACAAACACTGAATTCTCCAATCTTTGTGCAAACACTGATTTCTATATGTATTTGTGGAGTTCTTGCCTCCATTTACCTCCTTTATGTGACTCTTGTTGTTCCCTGGGGCTTTCATGGATTTTGTTTAGTGAGATATTTCAGCAGATAAACCTGCAAGTGCTGGTTTAATGCAATTCCTGCTCAGAGTTAATGGAAGGCTAATTTTGGCACTGCAGTCTGAAAGGTTGTAGGGGTTGGCCAGTGAGGTAGCCATAGATTTAAGGCCATGGGAGAAACCCCCACTTAGGGTGAGCCAAGTTAGAGAAGCAAGGACCCATGGGAGTGGATATGCTAACAAGACTGCCCAAATAAGGTCATGTTTCTGGAATGTTCCCAAATTCTCTCCCCTGTTTGGTTGTCATTTGTCACATTGTTTTGCATATTCCTAATCCTGGTTTGTGATTGGATCCCTGCCCTCAGATCCAATTCTACCCTATATGGTTAAGTTCCTAGCTGAACTCAGGTTCCATAGTTCTACCCTGTGTATTGTTAAGTGTTGTGGCTGGTGCCCGGGGGTCGGTCAGACCCTGGCTTCCACCCGGTTTCCCGGATAGCGAGGTCCCACAAGGGACAGCCTGTCCTGGAGTCCAGGCAGTCTCAGCCACAAAGGTACCAATATACAAGCAAGGCCTGGATTTCAGGCGATCAGCTCTTACTGTGATTTCAGCTTAGCTTGTGAGGTACCTTGGCCAACGCTGGGATGAGAGACCAGGAAGTGCTGTGTAGAGATTCCACAGAGTTCTTTATTGTCTTCCTCTGCAAAGGAAGACAATACACTGTCTGCAGTGACAGTGGTAATCCGCTGAACTGGGTGAAAGTAGGGGTTTTTATAGGGAAAGCATGGCTTGGCAAAAGGACCAATGGTTTGGGGCTGAGGAAATATGACTAATAGTTTTACAAGGAGATAAAGTGGGGAAAAGGGTTTATTAGCCTAGTCACCATGACTAAGCAATTCTTATCTAGGGAATGGCTCTCCAGGGAAGCCTTGCTAGAGTCCCTGCTCCCTCCACAGTTAAGTTCCTCTCATTAGAAGGTTTTTGAAGGCTGTCCTATACTGCGTGTGGTTTCTTCATCTGTCGGTGTATTTTGTTACCTTTATCTAACTTGTTTCTGGGCAACCTCATCGAACCTGTCCTTTTTCATTTGACTCCTGGCTGGCTGGTCCTGAGATCATGGACCCCAAACCATGACAGAAGGTTTGAAGCCAGGTGTGGGAAGATAGATTGAGAGAATAGTACAGAAGGCAATCTCTCCTGATGAATTACAGCTCTACTGCTTACTGAGGAGTGGAAACATCTGCACCTGCCCCATGAGGTTGGCTGGTACAAAAGAGTGGGCTAGCTGGCCCCCAGTTGCATTTGGAGTTGGAGCTTGAGACCGAGAGTCTGCTGCAGGTTGGGCTGGGGTCTGCTGGCTGTGCTGTTGAGGGGGTAAGGGACATGCAGTTGTGCAAGGGACAGATAAGGTGAGATGTTGTGTGAGGGACAGACAGCATTGGGCAGCCAGGTAAGGGACAGCTTGGGGTTAGCCGGTCATGTAGAAGGAAGAAGGAAACTTGCAGAGAGGAGAGGAGTCAGTGCTGTGTGGAGCTGCCTATGAGGGAAGGAGTCAGAGTTGTCAGAAACAAGTACCCTGAAAGAAGGCATGTAAAGTTTTTAATAAAGGACTGGTGATGATGCCAGTCATGTCTGTCTCGGTACAATTGCAACAGCCAGGCTCTGGAATGAGCTGCTCTTGGGAGGCAGCAGGACTGCTGCACAAACCCATTGCTGTATCAAGTGATTCAAGAACGTGGGAAGTCTGTCTGAAGCTGGTTTAAACAAATACTTGAAACCTTTCCATATATTTTTACTAAAAGCTGGGTTTTTGGAAGGAAACTGATTATTTACTAAGTTTCCCATCCATGGGTTTTGTTTGACTGCTGTGAGCCATAAGGATACTGATAACATGGTATTAATTACATGCTTTACTTCTAAAACTAGTTCTGCTCTTCACCTCTTCAGTGCGTTGGAAGAACTTGACCCCTGTCTGTAAAATGAAGATAATGATGCTGCTCTGCTCAGCATAGTTATCAAAAGGTATTTGAATATGCATAAAAAAAGATGGTAGCTGAAAAAGAAGCTTGAAAAAGTTTAGGTGTGCCTATATATCATGTAGATAATCAGGAGAATTTGTGCACTTAGTTTGAGTGGGAGTGTGATAGCCACACATTGCTGTAGCAGGAGAGCTGGAAATGAGGTGAGGTGCTTTCAGAGAACTCTCTCAAATGCTGTTTTCTATTAGGTGGTGAAGCTGATGCATTTGGGCACAGGGAGCCTTGCCAGGTTCCCGGCAGGGGACTGATTCTTCACACATCTTTGAGTGCACAACCACTTAGTAACTTCCCAGGCTAAAATGCTTTCTCCCATCAAAAGCTTAGAGCTTTGTGTTGTTGGTTGTTTAGGTTTTTTTTCTTTTTTTTTTTAAGAGACTATGTAAGTGAGCTGGAAATCTCACCAGTAGCTGTGATTCAAGTGAAATTCCTGCTGCTAATTACACAGGCTTTTTGCTAAAAGTAGTAAATAGAAATCATTCATGGGTCCTTAGAGGCCTCAAAATCATTCAGTATTCAGGGTAAATATATCAGGGAGCTTCATAAGAGAATAATTTTAAAACAAAGCCTGGTCAGCTCTTTAATAATTTACTGATTGTGATAGGAAGGAGAATATCTAATAACTAGCAAGATTGGCTTTCAAGTAGAAAATAAATTAGTGTTGGAGGAGTGTTTTTTCAAAGAATCATAATTACTATTAGAGAAACATTTGGTTATCATATCAGTTCTTGATTGCTTTACAAGCACTTACTGAGGCAAAGGCACTTTATGTGATTGTTTAGGAAGCTGCAAAGACAGGATTTATTCACATGACACTTGTCTGAAGGAGGGAGCTCTTGACAGCCTTATCAAGTCCAGTCTGAAAATATTGCAAGTGGTCCACTAAAAGGTTTTTGTATCTGATGGCCACCTCTGTTCACTGGTCTACCATGGGAAGGGATGCTCCTGGACTCACAAAGATACTCCAAGGACTGGAACATCTATGAGGCCTGGGGTTACTCAGCCTGAGGAAGAGAAGGGTCCAGAAGACCTCAGAGCCCCTCTAGGGTCTAAGGGGGCTCCAAGAGAGCTGGAGAGGGGCTCTGGAGGGACAGGACAAGGGGGAATGGCTTCAAATTGAAATAGATTAGATTGAATTTTGGGAAGAAATTCCTATAAGGGTGGGCAGGCCCTGGCACAGGGTGCCCAGAGCAGCTGTGGCTGCCCCTAGATCCCTGGAAGGGTCCAAGGCCAGGTTGGAGAGGGCTTGGAGCAGCCTGGGACAGTGGAAGGTGTCCCTGCCCATGGATGGGTGTGGGACAAGATGAGCTTTAAGTTTCCTTCTAACCCAAACCATTCTGGGATTCTGTGACTTTGGCCAGCTGTCAGCTACTGAGTTTTATTTCTAAAAGCTGAATTTAGGATAGCTATAGGAATTCAGTGAGGGAACACAGGCTTGCACAGAAAGGCAAGTTCTTGCTGTAGGATAACTTGCATCTGCTGATGGTGCTGACTATGGCAAACCCAGATCACAGCCTGTAGGAGAGCATTAATGGGAAGAGAGAAATGTGAGCTGTCTTTGCCTCCATCCCCCAGGATCTGGGTCTGTTTTGGTGCAAGAGACCCAATGAGTGGGGCCTCTGAAATGGCAGGACCAGGGGGTTTGGTGAACTTGGCTTTATGGAAGGTTTCAGGCTCCTGAAAAAGGAAGATGAAGAACCATCATGTAGGAAATGTAGGGGGGAGGCCTTGCACCCTTGTGCAAGTCCTGAGGGTGTCCACAAATGTTAGTTGTTCACCTAAACACCTTTAGATGGACTGTGCCATGGGATGGGACGGTCAAAGGAAGAGGGAAAGTTGAATTGAATAGTGAAGGAATGGGTGGGTGGGGTTTTGTTTCCTACAGGTCCTTTGTCCTTAACACCATGTTTGCCTGAGGAGGAGTTTGCTCCTTTGTTTCCCAAGCTGCTGAAGCTCTGCTGTGTTGCTGCCTCCTCTGCTAATGACTGTTAATGACACAGCACTGAGAGGAAAATATGGCTTCAATGAACCCTGATGAATGGCTATGTCTTAAAAAGGAATTAAGTGATATTTTTTGAGGGGGGGAGAGTGAAGATACATTAATTCTAATTACTTTTATTTTATGGCACTCTATATTTTCCAAATAACTGATAAAGTTTATGCTTGGCTGTAACACTGCAGTAAATTCCTAACAAAAAAAATTTGTTATCATTATGTTAGCTTATAAATTTCTCTGTAGATATTATTAGATAGGCTTCATGAGCAATCCATTAAAAAGGGGAGCTGTAGAATTTGCAAGTTTTCCATGTAGTTTACTTGAAAACGTCCATGTTTTCCTGAATGAGTGCATAATGGATGTGACTCTTTAGTCACAATTCATTGGCACATTGCAGGGGCTGGTGCTCTGCGTGCTGTGCAGGAAGAAGAAAGGCTTCCACCTCCTGCCAATGCTCAGCTGCTTTCTTTATGTGGGCTCAAATCCCCTGGGTACAGCTCATGAGAAGAAGGGAACAATTTATGGTTTACTCTGAGCTAATCCACATCGTCATAAATTTTAACAGAACTGGTTTACTTTTAAAGTAATTCCTGATGTTTTAGGCCTTTTGCACTATCTGGAGAAGTTCCAATCACAGAATTGCTGAGGTTAGAAGTGACTTTTAAAGACCATTAAGTCCAAATGTGTCAACACAGCAGCACCACCATGTTCCACTAATCCATGTCCTCAGTGCCACATCCACAGGATTTTTGGAACGCTTGCAGGGATGGCGATTCTGCCACTTTCTGGGCAGCCCATTCCAATGCCTGGCTACCCTGTCGATGCAGAAACTTTTCCTACTTATCTCTACTCTGTACTTCTGGATTATGTCCACATAGTGACAGGTTCTGCTTTTATATCTGCAAAATAAAAGTGAAAACCCTGCTGTAGGTTCATACACACTGCATACACGTGTATGAAGTGCTGAACATTTCTGGCTTTTCCTTTCTGACAAATTGTGCTTTCCAAAGTTTCGTAATCTGGAGTGCATGAGACAACTCTGTCTGCCATTTCTCATTGATTAATCTAAATGGCTTATACTTTTTTTCCTGTTTGCTTAGTTTGTTTTTTTTGTTGCAGTTGTTTTGTGTTTTTAATGTACCTTGTAGAACCTTAGCTTCCAAATCAGGATTCTGCGGTTTCTGGGAAGGAAGACAGAGTGAGGCAGTGGAAGAAGTGTCTGTGATCTGTCATACTGAGCTTAATTTATTTTGGGAGAAAAATTACTTTCAGATATGCTAGCTGGAGTTAAACTTGTCATAGTTGTCTATTCTTCCTTCTACCCCTAAAAAAGAATCAAGAGATTTCTAAAAGTTTTTAGAATTAGTATTTTTTTTTTTCATTCATGCTATTGCCTGTTCCTGAAACTGTGCTTGGAGTAATCTTTAACTGGAATGCTCCCTTCTTTACAGCTGTCAAATACAGTAGCTAGTTCTGAATCCTAATAGATACAAAGATAGAATATCACTTTCAGGTGTTTTGCTGAGGTTTCCTATTGCAAGTGGAATCTCTGAGTTGTCTGAGTTAAGTAGCAACAAATTTATGTCCCCTGCCTGGAAGGGCTGTACTGTTCCTTGTGGCTGATGAAAAGGCACTTAGTTCCCCTTTTTCAATGGCAGCATCCTCTGGAAAGCTGTGCAGAACACCTGCTCGATGATACAAATGTGATCCAGATCCCTGCTTCATAGTGTTAATTCAGGTTAATTCTATACCAAGCAAAACTTGCCTGGAAGCTTTCAACGAGAAAAGTGAGCAGCATCAAGTACTAGAACTTGTATCATGGTACATGATGGAATTTGAGTAAAACAGGAGTTTTACCTGCTCAGTGCTTTGAAAACAGCTAAAAAGAATTGGATTAGTGGGAAAATATTCCATGCAGGGAAAGGCACTCGAGGTCCCAGTGAGTCAGAAGGTGGCAGCAATGACACTGACATCCCTCTGTTGTGCTTTGCCTTGACAATATACAGCTGGCACTGCAAGAATTGCAAACTCTGGATAATAGTTAAGAGCTCAGAGGGATCTTTAAAATATTGAATAAAAATAAAAGGTTGGCTAAGCAATCTGTCTGTGCCCACTGTGTTCCTCCAGAGTCAGCCTGTCCCCTCATTGAGCAGTGCAGTGCCAGTTCTGCACAGCTATTCCTGGTGCTCAGAAAAGCCTCTCTGCTCCCTCCAAGGCATCCCTGTGGGTCTGCAGTGCTGCTGATCCCAGCTCCATTAGCCTGGCTGATTTCTCTGTCCCTGCCATCTCAGGCTGCACATGAGAGCTTTCCCCACTGAGCACCGTCAGTGTTTTCCAGAGGGAATATCCCCTCTCCCAGGGCAGGTTCCACCCACCCTGAGTCTGCAGCCAGCACAAGGAGCCAGGTGCTGCCCCTTCTGCTCTTCAGCCACATGTAGTGAAATAGAGCCAGGCAAGCTAAACATTGTGTGTTACAGCTGTCTCTGGAATTTTATTAATTGTAATCTATAAATGGAGCTACACCCATGGAAAGTTGTGCTTTCTTTTAGAAAGATGCTTATCAAGGTCCTCTGACTTATTTTATTATATGGGAAGATAAAGTTTAAATTCAAAATGTGCTGCTAATGAAGAACAACTGCTGGGCTGTTTGACATTTTCAGACTATTTTGATGTTGCCTCCTTGCTGTACCTTTCTATTTACTTGTATCTGCCTATGGTATTAATATATTGCTTTTCCATGATCCAGCATTGTTAAAATAAACTGCTAGATCCAGGTCCTTTTAGCATTTCCCAGAAGGTGTCATTGTGTTCGTGTCTAAAGGTGAACTTGTATTTCTGAATAATTGATGGCTGGTAGTTAATTTCTTTATCTTCAGAAAGGAAGAAAGTTATTAATGAGGATAATGCATGGCAGATCAATGCCAATGTGTGTGACATCGATTAATGATTTCAACTTGTAACCAGGTTGGAAAAAGCAGCTGGGTTCTGTATTTGAGCACATAATTATCTGTAATTGTGCTGATTACATGGTGGGAGTGGAAAAACAGATAAGGCACCACTTAAAGGGTACAGAGAACTGGGCAGAGGTCTTCTCCCTGATACTCACTGAGCTGGCTTATTATTAACTCCTCAGTGGTTAAAGTGATGCACAGGTGTGGTGTGGGTTTGTTTTTCCTGTGGGGGTGGCATGTCTGGATGTGCACATATATATCTATAAAAATGGATGAATCTGCACAAAGAAGTGAAACCAGGACTGGAGAGACAGTTTTGTTTTTAATAATAAAAAATTGTAATCAGGAAGGCAGATGGTGAAGTTGCAAATACTATCAGGAAAATGACCTGAGGTGTTAAGTTTCCTTTCTTTAACACCATGACAACAAAAGCTCAACAGATCATATTCTAGGCCCAAGCCTTCAGTGCATAATATAAAGAAGTGGAAACCTTAATCTACCCTTTGAGGTTTACCTAAAACTTCCACCCACCAGTCCTGGTTTTTAAGCAGGATGCTGCCTAATAGGAAGCTCTATAATGAAAGCTGCAAGTTGTGTGTGTATTTACTTGCAAGTATGTATTTACTGCTTGCCTTGGGAGAGAAAAAAAAGTTTGCTGTATTGAGCAGACTGATCTTGGTGTGTATTGAACTTCTCAAAGCTGAGGTTCTCTTTAAGCACCCACTGGTGTGTGGAATTAAGCTTCTCCTGTACCTCTAGGACTTTACCTCTATAGTCAGACTTGTGTTTTGGGGACCTGTGACCCTCAAAGAATCCTGCAGAGCTGCAAAAAGATATTTTCCTACCCTTCCAAGAAAGCACATGGGCTGTGGAGTACTCATTTTCAGGCAGAGGAGCTGTGATGTCTGTTGCAGAGGCAGCCTGGCTGTGGTCTGTGAGTCAGCTTTCTGCTGGAGCTGTAAAATGTTGTACACACTGCAGGGGACTGGAGCAGTTCCTCTACCTTCCCATTCTAGCCTGCTAGTAGGATTGGAAATTTACATACAAAATTTTTTGTTAAATACTTCAAAAACATACTTACTGATTCAGTTTTGTGAGCTGATCTTGTTTAATGTGTTTCCCTAATTAAATGCATCTGCTGTCCTAATGTGACAGTGCTTTCAGTTGTTTAGCACTTCATTTTCCTCACCACAAATGGTACAGCTTTTCCCTGGAAATAAAAGAATTACATTTTTTCATCTCATCTGACCCAGTGAAGAAAGAGTTTTATAGAGTCAAGAAGCCTCAAGCAATAGGCTCAAGAAAACTTCAGAGTTTATGTCAATGTTTTCTTTTTTAAGCCACTGGAGAGTTATTAGTAACAGCAAAATAAGCTGTGGTGTTATACACCAGGATGGGATCAGACTTAGAACTTTTCTTCACAATTTTAAGAAAATAATGTCATGTAATACATACTAGCCCTGAAATACAGACTCTAGCAAGACCCTTTTGTAGGGGTTTTAATTCTTCATGCCAGCTCCAAAGCCACCTATTATAAAAGCCTTTGAGTGTGTTACTGCTTGGTGAACACCTGAGTTTTAGAGCACAACTTGTCCCTGTCTTGCTTGATGGTTTATGAACCAACATTATGGTCTTGTTTGAATTTCAGGAGTTTGCTTAGCTGTAAATGAGTTATACTGATGGCATGTCTCTTTATTTTTATATTACACATTCCTTATCTGCAGCATGTTTTCTCATTTCCCTTCTCCCACCTTACAACTTCTTTTAATAGCTGGATTCCATCCCACCACTATATATCTAGTCCTTAAAGATGCTGTTGTTGTCTGGAAGACTATTTCAATCCTCCTGGGTTACAAATATCTATTGACTTTGCCATTAACTGAAATAATTTCATACTTTGGGATTTTGTGCTTACGTATGCCTAATTTTAATTTATCCTGTTCCTGCTGCAGCCATCCTGCATCTTATATTCTTTGTTTTCCCTTCTCACAAGTGTTTTTGAGTTCAGACAATCCTTCATAAGGTTTTAGCCTGATTTTAGTTCAGCCTAATGTTTCCCTTTGCACTAGTTGATGCCCAAGACAATTGTCTCTTGTCAGTTTTTTCCTCTATTCTTGTAGGCAACTTATTTCTAACCTTTCATCTCTATCCAGATCTTCCCTCCCACCCTTCATCACCTTGCTTATGCTGTAGACTTCTTGGTTTGAAAATTTCCCCTGTAAGAAGTATTGAGCTTCTCTCCTTTTCACTCCCTGAGCACCCTGGACCTCAGGAAGTAACTTAGTTTACCAATTTTTTGTCATTCTGAACATGAATGCCAGACTTGCTTCTGTTTCTTCCCCTTTATTTAGTTTATATGAAAACAACTTAATTTTAGAGTTTGTTTTTTACAGCTGTTCTTTGCTATTGTTTTATTTACTTCTTATAGAGCATTGCTTTGTGTCAAGACTTTTTGTTCTTATTGCCCGGGCAATTTGCACTGATCTAAGAATTATTCCAGTGGTTTCTATGTCTACTGTGCAGGCTGGATCCTTTCTGCTGCCTAGCAGATTACTTAGTGATGTTTTCTTCTTGTTGTTCTGTTCTCTGCTCTCCCTTAATCTACAGTTGTGCTTGTTTGTGGTTGTCCTTGTGCTGAATTAAAGATAGAGGTGTGCCTTAATTTCTGAAGTGATGCTGACACCGAAAGAGAGGATCACACATCGTTGATTGGAAGGGTTTTAGGACTGGGCATTGGATTGTGTTGCCCAGAGAAGCTGTAGCTGCCCTTGGATCCCTGGCAGTGCCCAAGGCCAGGATGGATGAGGCTTGAAGCAGCCTGGGTCAGTGGAAGGTGTCCCTGCCCATAGCAGGGATGGGGCTGGATGATCTTTAAGGTCCCTTCCAACCCAAAGCATTCTCTGTTAAGATACAGGGACCTCTCAAGCTAATTTCTGGCTAAGGCTGTGAACAGCTGAGGAGGAGTACTAGCTGCAAACTGATGCTGTCTCTGTTGGCTCCCAGGGTGGTGCTCTTGCTTGACCAGTCAAGGACTGCAATGTGCAGTTCCTCGGTGGTTACTCCAGAACCATAGGACAGTTCCGATTGGAAAGGACCTTTAAGAACATTGACCCAGCAGGGCCAAGCCCACCACCAACCCATGCCCCAAGTGCCACATCCACGTGCTTTTTAAATCTCCCCAAGCCAACCTCTTCCAGTGCTTGATTCTTTCAGTGAAGAAATTATTTCTGATTATCCCACCAGGCAGAGTCTTGACATCCCGGCCCCTAAGAAACTTCCACACTCCGGTAATTATAAATCTCTAGCGCTCTGGTAGCAGTTGAAGCGAAGCGCCAGGCGGTTGTTTTAAAGGCACATGGGTGCACCGGCGGGGTGGCCGTGCCCGGGAGGAGGAGAGCGGCAGCGCTGCCCGTGCCCGGGGCACCCCCGGCAGCTCCCGCCGGTCCAACACCGCCCCCTTCGGGCCCGGCCGTGCCAGGGCCAGCACCGCCGGCACGGAGCGGGGCTGGGCTACGGCCGGGACTAACAGCAGGGACAGACAAACAGCCGGGACTAAGGGCAGGGACAGACGAACAGCCCGCCCGCCTCGCTGAACCCCGCTGCGAGCCGGGCACTGCGCTGGTGCTCGCACAGCCAGCTACTCTGTCCGGCTGGTCACTGCTCTCCTTTTCCTGTGCGAATTCCAGCCCAGGTGACTGATGCACACTGATCTCATCCCTATTCAGAGACCTATGGGGTTTTTCCTCCACTTAGGGCAGCTATGCATTTTGGGTCAAGAAGTTACCTGTGGACAGCAATTCTTAGAATTGTGCCCGGAATTTACCTCCCTGCCTGTGCCTAAACCTTAGGAGTGCCCAGGGTGCGGTGTGACTCGGTGTTCAGCAGTGAACTCCCGAAAGTGAAGTGAATGAGGATGAAATCACTGTTTTCAGCTGCAGGTGCCCGTGATCTGCTCGCAGCAGCCGATCCATCAAACGGCAGGGCTGGGGGCCCTTCCTCGCCAGTGGCTCCAGCAGAGGGTCGCTCCCTCCATCCCATCCCGGCCCCAATCCCACCCCCAATCCCAGCCCACCGTTTAACGCCAGCCCCTGCGCTGCCTCGCCATCCTCGCTGGAAACCGGGCAGGAGCAGCAAACCTGGCAGCGCCGCGCGATGCCGCGCTCCAGCCGCTGCCGCGGGGCGCTGTGCGTGCGCGCAGCCGGGCTTGAATAGGCATCCAAGAGCCCGGCATCGGCGCTCCCCGCCCGCTCCCCCGGGGGAGGGGGNGAGGCAGCGGCTCCGCGGCAGCGGGGAGGGCAGGTGAACTCCGGGGAAGGATGACCGGCATCGCCGCGATCCTCTTTTTGCTGCAGCTCTTGCCCAGGGCGGACGGACAGGTTTTCCCAGGTGAGTGATGCCCGCCCGGCCGGTGCCCCGCTCTTCGTCCCCCGGGTGTTGCTCTCCCGGCAGCCCGAACTCTTCTCCTCCAGCCCCGCGGCCTCGCAGGGAGCTCCCGGTGCCATCCGGGGAGCGGCAGGGGATGGAGGCACCTCGGAAGGCGCTGGCCAGCGGCAGCGAGCAGCCTCGGTACCGCCGGTTCCGAAGGGCCGGGGATCCGGGGGGCTCTGCCCGGCCGTGCGGGGTCCCGCCGGGGCTGCGGGCCGGTGGGGGCTCGCTCCTGCCAAAGTTGCGTGTGGCAGGAGGCGACAGCATCGCCTTTATTCTGTGATTCGCGATATGTGCAGTGTTTTTTGGTGGTGAAGAGCGTTTGCGAGCCCGAGGCAGGAGTTGGCTCCCGCGGGATGTGCAGCGCGGGGGGAGCCGCTGCTTTTCCCCTCGGCTCAGGGAGAGGGGTCTGGGCTGGCTCTGGGAACTTCAGTGGCAGCTGTTTCACCGCTTGCATGTCACAGCTCCAGGAACTTTCTCGGGGTGCTCAGCCGCTCGGATCGGCTCCTTCCCAGTTGTCGCTTTCTCTGTCGCTGATGTTAAGGAGTACTTTGTTCCCTGGCATGTGTACAGTAATAGTAGCCGGCTATTTTCCCACTCCTACGAGTTCCTTTAGGCATAGTTTGAATTACTTGAAGATGACAGGTGCTTACAGAGCTGGCTCTCTCCTCCTGTGCTATTCTGTAGGTAATCCAAAGCTACATGGGTCTTGTTTCCCTACTGGATCTTGCAATACGTTAATTTTCTCACTGCAGTCTGTGCTCATGCTAAAAAAATAAGCAGTTATAGCTTTCTTCTCTCTTGACTTAGGAAAGAAAAAGTATTTTAAAGCTACCTGTATACTTCAGACGAGTAAAATTTCCCTGTGTTACACCGCTTAACACAGAGATGTAGCTCACTGCTTGTGATTTAGGCATGCTGGAGGCACGAAACTAAGTTGAGCTCAGTCTCAAACGCAAGAAGGTTTTTGTGACTAGAAGCAGCTCGAATGGCTCTGGCTGTTTTGAGGCAGCACTAGTGGCGTGTCGGAGATGCTGAGCACACCTTCCCCCGAGCCCTGGGTGCAGGCTGGGCTCAGGCTCGGGGCTGGCCGGGCAGACCCTTGCCCGAGGAGGTGTCATCATCACCCCGGCTGCCTTTGACACCGCCGGGATCTTGTTTACATTGCTAGGCAACTGCACAAAGCACAGATTTATTAGAGAGGCTGGGAAATCTAACCTAGTTAAATAACTGCTTCCTTGAGTAAGCAATATGTGGAGCTTTTTATTCCCCCCCCTTTTCTCTCCCTTCCAACTGTTTTCGTGTTCTTGACACTTGTCATATAAATTGAGATTAGATCCTGGGCTTTTGATGAATCATTTAGCCAGATACTTGGAAAGAAGAGGGTTCTGTGAAAATAGCAAAGTTTTAAGGGGGCAGAAGACACTTTGTATTTGAGGGAGATAATGTAATATGAGCTGAACGCATGAAAATTTAACATATTTCAATTATTTTTAGGAAAGCCATGAAATATTTTAGTTGCCAGTTCTGTGGAAATACTAACTGTGAGGCTTTTTTAATCATTAGTATCCCCTTCTCCCTCCTCTTTGAGTGTGTGTCCTACTATCCAAAGTAAGAGGCACTGATTTCAATAACTAATGTTTTCTGAGCTGCTTGTAGCACTGAAATTAGGAGAAAGTTTTCTATTCTTAAAATAAATCTCTGCTGTGAAGTGTATCGGTCTGGACTGTGTCCCTATAGCTGATTTTTTTTTTTAATGGTAAAAAGCAAAGTTTTGCAGGTGCACTTTGTCCGTGAAAATCCGGTGAAGTCTGGAGTGGCTCCAGTTGATGCCATCGGTGTCTTTCTACATCTTCCATCAGGTGGTGCTCTCTCCATAACTTTTAGAATACAAATACCTTCCCGTCTCCGAATATTTTTCAAAGCCTACCGCGTTTATACAGCAGCCTTTTGTTAAACATCCCGAAAAATCACTGTGCAAGTTGTTGGCTAGGGTTTTTTTTTTAAAATTATTTTCTTAAGTGATCGTTAGGTTCATATATATGGAAATATAGAAAATAGGAAAGGCACAAGTCAAGAGGAAATGTAGTCAGTTCCTACCCGATTTGCACAGCTGCTGCTGCTTTGTATTATCCCCAACGTAAAATTAGGAATACTACAAAGAGACAGCAGAATGCTCATGGCTTCTCCCTGGAATACCTCATTTCATCCTGAGGGAGCTGGCTAGCACTCATTTCTTTATGTAATTTCTCTATCACTCTATTTATAATTCTTCTCCCCAGCAATTACTTCCCCTTCTCTGCAGTCTCTGTATTTATTTGTAACTCAGCATATGCTTTTCGAGGTTCTAAACTTTTTTGTCAGGTCTAGGGATCAGCTGTTAATTTAAATCCTTTTCCGTGCAAGACACAGAGGTAGCACCAGGTAATGATAGCGGTTCCCAGTTCTTTCAGGATTTTTGAGCTGAAGGAGCATTACTTACAGGGAAGTTCTTCTCCTGCAAGTCCGTGTGCGGTTTTCCTCCTACCAAAACATGTGGGGCATTCTTGCAGTGCCGCACACTTTACTGTTGTCTGTTTTGTGAGGATTTTTAGCACAACAGGGGGGATAAATAGAGAGATTAAAGTCATTTGCAGCTGTGAAAAAGCATCTGGGGGGGAAGTAGGACAGAGAGTTTACATGGGGGCTGTTGACCTGGACACCAGCTTATTTAACACTTGTTTTTCTGCTGCTGGCGGTGCTTTATTTAATTTTCCCACTCTCCTGCTCCTTGTTTTGCTGGCAGAATTGGAACGCTCGGATGTGGAGCTGGCTGCTCCCAAAGGCTGCTGCCACATCGCCAACTCAGAGTTCATTACACACAACTCGTCCGGGCAGGAGCGGAGATGAAAAGGGACCAAACTGCAAGGAGATTTTTGGGGGAAGCCTTAATTTAGTAGGAGTTCATTTGCTGAGGGTTTGCTGTCAGTAAATTGGCGGTGAAAAACGGGCCTTTCTGAGCGAGCTGCTCTGTGTGGCACTTGTTAACAATGCAGCCATTTAACTCAATAATCACTTTTCTCTCCCTCTGGGGAGCTGTTAGCACCACAATTCCACTTTATTTTTATCCCTGGCTGGCTCGATTTGTTTTCTAATACATAAACAATTAATCCTAAGAAGGTGATGTTATGAAACTGCCTCTTTCGACAGCGGCAACGAAAGGTCACTGTGTGTATAAAGGCGTTTGTGAATCTCTGAGGGATAATCCTTCTCTTTTACAAATGCAGAGCCCTTTTTAACCATCCTCCCACCTGCAAGTCCCTGAGCTCTGCTTTTCTTGTTTAATTGTACTTTTAAAGTCTGTTATGCTTTGCGTGCAGGCCCACGTGCTCTAGTTTTCATTAATATTACGGGAATGATTTGGGGCACTTACTGTAGAATATTAAAGTATATTTTTTTCAGAAGGCACCATCATCTGTTGCCATGGAAACCCGAATAGTAGTAAAGATGTAGGTCTGAGGCTTTGAACCTCGAAAGCCATGGACAAGGGTTGTTTCTTATAGGAACAATTACTTTTGTATATGAAATCCAGTTAAGTGGAGAGAAGAAAGGGAAATAAATTGATCTGTTCAGCATTGCTCTGACAATCCTCTTGAATAACATTCAGCACAGAAGGATCAGTGTCTCTGATTCTCACTGTCTGTACGGTGTGGGTTTTTAAAAGCTCATTATTTATCATAATAGTTGCTTTATGCCTCTGGTAATTTTCATTGTGATTTCATAAGTGAGGTGCACAAATGTGTATTGGCAGGTATTGTTCTTTGCTTGAATGGGAAGCACTGAACGTACAATGGAGAGATGTGCATTGGAACTTCAATATTTTGGCAATGGGCAAATTTGAGGCTGATTTAACATGGCCCTGATTAAAAAAAAAAAAGCAAATGTTGTCTGAAATCCACCTACCAAAATCTGATTGCATACATGGATTTGCTGACTGATGAGAGTGATAATTCTTCTGCATTACCACAGAAATCCTGCAGCCTGGTTGACATCCCCACAAACTCTTACGGCGTTTGGGTGACGAGCAGCAGGATGTGTGTGTGCATTGCTATATAAAGCCCTCTGTCTTTCTAGAGAGACATTCCTTAATTTTTTATGGAAACTGCTGCAGTCTGTTTCCTCATTGAGTTGTAATGCACAGATTAAATATGTAACTGAGCTTCCAAAATATGCTCCTAGGAACATTCATAGATGATACTTTCCTTACATGCATTTGAAATAGCAGCAGCACACAGGGCTCACCTGCTGCTGTGCACAAGTTGTTGTCCGGGTCTCCATCTGTGATGCAGGAAACTTTCTGTGCCTCCCATTGCCTCAGGAGCAGAGGGCTCCACTCCCCTTGGAAGGGCTCGTGGGTTGACATTCCTTGGCTCTGTGTTCATGTTCTTGATGTGAAGGTGGTATATGGCTCTTACAGTATTTTATGGAGCAGCATTACTTGGCTCATTTAAGCCAATGTATTTGGCCTGGAGTCACTTTTTTTATACCACTCACAGTTCCCAGTTTTCTTATTTTTTTTTTTCTTTAGCTGGTGCTCTCCTCTGTTTGTGCTGGATGGTAGTACTTGGATGTACCTCCATTTAGATGATCTCTGATTTTTTTTTTGAGACATCCTTACCTACCTCTTACCCTACCACCTTCCTGTCCTGGTGCTGTCCCTTACTTTTGAATGCTATTCCAGGCAAAGCCAGGGAAAAAGAGCAGGCACCCAAAGGTGGTGGGTGTTGTTGATGGCATCAGTGAGGACTTCTCACAGCCTGGTCCTGTCTTTCTGTGCATTTGTCATTACATAACAAAACAGAGTTCATTATTGTGAGCCCTAAAGATGATACATCTTCATGGTGAAGGAGACAATGACTGTGTCTTAATTGGACCATGCATCATTTAATCAGTCCTGCTTGTTTTTTAATATCCAATAAATACATCACATCTATCACTGCAGTTCAGAGATGTCAAATACTTTGTAAACTGGATGACAGGACATTGCATGTTCCAGAGGAAGATGCTGATAAGAAAAAAATTTCAGCTGAAGCAAACAAGGACCTCTGGAGAAAGAAGGCTGTTAAGGTGTTGTTTAATGCCCCAGTTAAAGATGATGTAATTCTGGGAAGTCCTGGTAAAACAGGACAAGAAACCCCAGGAAGAAAGGACCTACTTAGTGCTTGGTCTTCTCTGGTTTTCTTGTTTTCTTTTAAGTAGTGCTTGTAAATCAATCCAAGGCCAGTTGCTTGATTTTTTTTTTTTCTCCAGGTGGATCCTCCTGGGAATGCAGCCTTGGGAATTCAGACCGACTTGGTGAATTCTGCTGCTGTTTGAAGTGGTGCAGCTCATGTAGTTGAAGAATGATTGAGCTGCTTATGAATTTTGGGAGGATGGGACCTGGCTCTTGTTTCTTGGTATTTTTGAGTTCATCTCTCAGGAAGGCTGTGGGGTTTGACAGCTGATGATGTTGTGTGGGCACAGATCAGTGCTGCAGCCTGAGCAACCTCTGGTTACGCAAAGCTCTTTGTTCAGCCAGGCTGTTCCCTTTGTGCTGGGAGTGCTCAAAGTGTCCCATATCTCGTGTTTTCTTAGCTGAAACGGCTTCAGATCTGGCTTTACAGAGGAAACAGAGTTTATCACTTTTTTTTTCCACATTCATCCTTGTCAATCTCAGCTTCATTCCTGGTAGTGGCTGTGTTGAATCACTTGGAAGCAGCTCCTGGCTGTGAATTCAGCCGTAGAGTGAAGGAGGGCTGCTCCACTCTGGTCCTCTGCAATGCTGTAAAGAACAACAAAATCAAGAGTGTTACCACTTCAGCCAGAGTTTATCCGTTTTTATGCTCAGGATCAATCCATCCCTCTTTGAATTTGAAAAAAGTATCATTACCTATGTGAGCAGAAATAGGGCTTCATGCTGTGCTGGGAATATTATTGGAATACTGTGCTTTTGACTTCAGCACTGCAGAATTTGTTACTTCTACCTTAATCTGAACATGTGTGAATGTTCCTTCCCTTAGTACTGACCCAAAGGTCAGCCCTCAATAGCAGAGGGGAGAAAAGAAATCCTAAATAGGCAAATATACCAATTTTGTGAAGTGGGATTTCAAAATTTTTTTTTTTTTTAATGGCAAAGTGTGGAGTTGGGGATGGTAATGGTGCCACGTGGTTTTGTTTATTTGAGAAGATAACGATGATTTGTAGGAGTGTTGGTTTGTAGGAGTGAAAAGCGTGTGTGATTGTGACCTAGTAGAAGTAGGGCACAAAGCAGGGGAGGAAGAAGGGAATTAAAGCTCTATAATGGATCTTTCTTCCTTTAGAAATGTTTACTGGAAATGCAGCAGCATTTGCTGGATAAGCAGAAGAGCACTTCTGTCAGCGAGACGGGAAGCTGCTGAGCTTGATGGTTCTTTTCTCCAGAAAAGGGATTTGCTGTCAATGTGTACCCACTTAGGTGCGGGCAGCCCAAATCTCATTCTGCATTTCTAGGTGGGAATTCGGTGCTCTAATGGGAACAGTTGTTGCTGAAAATGTAAAGTGCAGTGTGTTTCTACCACAGTCAGTCATTTCTCAGGGAAATATTTCTCAGGGAAATATTTCATGGTTTTGATGTTTCTTCAGAGGTGTGTGGGTGAGAGGTAGATTTAAAAAAAACCCAACCAGCTAAGCCAAGAAGCTGTGTCCATCTAGCTCCACACCACTGCTTTGGATTGGTACCAAGAATTTTTACTAATTTGTTCTTTGTTCTTAAGAAAAGCACCAAGATAAACAATAATGAGCAATTTGTGGTGTTTTCCACGTATGTCCACCTGTTTAAAAGAGATGTATCTCTCCAGAAAGTCTGTTCTGTGCTTTCTGTGGCCTCTAGCCTGGGTGTGTTTGTCAAGTGGCTCAGCAGAAGTGCTCTTTACCTTCTCATTGTTACCTTCTCATTCCGCACTCCAGAGGCAATTGCCACTTTTGCAGTGGTACCAACTCCTCTCTCCTAATGAGTCTCTTTAATAAAACTCCCTTCTCCCCCTTAATTGTTTATTAAACCTGAAGGGATGGCTTTGTTGTGTAGTAACTTTGGAACACTTGAAGAGCCAACTGCTAAATGCTTTAGAGGTACAAATTACTGGTGTGGTGGTGTTTTTTTTTTTTTTTTTTTTTGTTTGTTTTTGATACCCTGAAGATAGTTTTCTTTGCAGTTGTATAAGGGAGAAACAGAAACGGCAGCAAAAACATGAGCAGTGCCACAGTCAAACAAGAAGGGTGGCAGCTGACAGGATCCTGGTGTTTGGGTGGGGGTATAGCAGTAGGAAGAGAGCAGGGATGAAGGGAAATAGGAAAGGAGACTTTGCCAGAACAGAAGCACTGAGGAAGCAGAGATAAAATAAAACTCTGAAGTGGGCTGCTGGATGCTCTCAGGCTGGAAGGGTGGCTGGCACTGATATAATCTCCATTTCTTTAAGCTAAATGTCCACCAGAGTCATTGTGAGATAGCTCATGGTTGCAAATTTTGCTCCTTAAGCTGAAACATGGGATACAGCACTGAGTTCTTGTCTTTAATTTCACAGTGATTGAGCATCTCCCTTTGCAAACCAAACTGATACGAATATTTTGAATTTACCAGCAGCCCATTCTACGTTTGCTTAGAAAAGCATATATTTATCTGTTTGATTTGCCAGTTGCTGATATTTTAAGAGCCTTAACCACACCAACAGCAGTTCTCCTTGTTGTTTCTCCAGCTCAGCTGGTGTTTCATAGCTCTGCTCATGTGTTCACACGACAGTTGCACACTGTTTATTTCAGTAATGGAAAGGAATAAGCATGTGAAAGGAAAAGGCTGTTACATTTACACTCTGCAGAACACTGCTGCCTGTATCAGAGTGGCTGATCAGGATATTGTGGGTACCTCAGTGCATCACTGGGCTTGGGTCAGAGCCTGTGCCAGGCAGCCGAGATGTGCCTCAGTTTGTGCAGCACCAACCCTAATTAAACATCCAGGAGCCATCACCCACCTAAAGCCAGTCACTCATCTTTGCACCTTCCCTTCAAAGCACTGTTTGGAGCCTTTCACTGTTAGATGTTTTGTGTTGCATTGCTGGCTCTGGCTCTCCAGGGTGCAATCACCTGATGGATTTGACTTTCAGAGGGTGGCTCACAGCTCCCTGTGCCCTGGCTGCTGTGCCAGCACTGACTCATTCCCTCTCTGGAAGGTGCCCTGGGGTCTCTGCTGCTCTCCTGCCCGGCAAGGCAGGTACAGAGAGCCAGGCTGGATGGCTGCCAGCATCCCACTGATTCCATGGCACTCCTGTGCACCAACACGTGCATTTAGTACTTGCCAGGGATGCTGCATTGCACCCACTGTTTATTTTGGGAAGTGGGAATTTATTCATTTGTCTAAATTACATCTAGCCTACTTGGAGTTTCCCCCAAATATGATCTGAATAATCATTTTGTTGAAAAAGAGCTGCTCTAAACTCGGCACTTCCCTGCAGTTCTTGAGGTTCAAACATTCCAGCGTGAATCAGGGAGAATAAATCCATGCGATCTAGTAAAAATAATAGGTTTTAAAAAAAATCGCATTTTAAAAGGGATTTTTGCTATGCAAATGTTGGTCCAAACATTTCCCCAGCTTCCTGAATAAATTTTTTGTTGGCGATAAGGTTTCCTATGCAAACAGTAAATATTTTTATGATTAAAACATGGGAGATGGTGTATGTACTAACAGCTATCAGCACGTGGTAGGAATGATCAGAGAAGTGGAAAGCTTGGAAATAAACAGTGTCTCTGTTGGCACAGGGATAACCCTGGAGACTGCCAAGGCCAGAGCCTGCAAAAATAAGAAAGTATAATTAATTGTCCTTAAATGAACTTAGCAAGCAAAAATAACCCTTTTAAAGTAAACACTCAACTTTGCATCTTTTATAATAAGACTTTTTCATGTGTCAAAGATTTCCATGTTCTGTAATGCATTTATTAGGATTTCTGTGCATATTTATTGTAAAAAAAAAATTAACATATAGAGTACAGCTGCACTGGACATCTGCTTTACCCTTGCACTTCGATTTTCTAGTAATAATACAAAAATATTCCTGATAATGGCTGGGAAGTAATGTTTTGGAATGTTACTTGGTGGTTTCTGAAGGTCCCTTGGCAGTTGTCTATACTGAATTACTCCTGGGTTTTGGTGTGATTTTTTTGGTGTGGGATTTTTTCATGTTTTTTTTGTTTGTTTGTTTCTTTGCATTTTTAAAGAGATATTTCTTCCATGCTCAAAACCTGCTACTGCTAACAGAATGTTCAATAAATGAGCGTTTCAGTGAAAGAAATATTAAAATGTCCTTGTGTCCTTTAATGTAATTCCCAGTGGTCACTTACTTCAGGGTGACTTATAGGTATTTAAAACATGAAACAACAGCAGCAGTAACAATACATAAGTCCCAAACTTATATCATCCTACTTGCCAAGTGTAATTCATGCTAAAATTGCTGGAGAGAATACAGGAGGGTGTTTATTTGTCCAGTTTGGATTACCCACAGAATTCTTCCTCATGTAGGGGATGGCAGAAGGATCACTCATCACATTCAGGCTTCAGATCCAATTTCCATTAAGGTTGAGAAAATTTATACGTAGTTCCGTTGTACGTTTTTGCTTAGTGATGGTAAACTTTGAAATTTTCTGTTCTTAAAAAAAAAAGTCAGAGTTGAGAATCTCAAGCAGAAATTGAGCAGAAATCCCGAGTAGTATTGCAATGTAAATCCAGAGCGAAGGTGTATACAAAGTGATTTTTGAGTAGGGGAGAGAGATCTGGGGGTGATTAATGCTGGGATTTTTTGAGAGGGCTGGCAATTGATGGCATATTTGCATCAAACTGAATGTGGGTTTGAAAAGCAGCAAGTGCACTAAACTAAGGGCAGAATATGCTACCTGCTGTGTTTGTATTTTAAAAAGTATATGTCAGGATGTTTTTTTCTGCCTGGAATATTCCTCCTGAGCATCCTCTTATTTCCAGGAGTGACAAATTAACATATTGAGAGTACACAAAAGTGACATAAATTTCTCCTCTTTTGAGCAAAGATTTACAGTATCTAAATCCATTTAATTTCTGGATCTCTACCTGAGAATGGAGCTGTGAAGGGGAGATTACCTCAGAGAGAAAGAAGGGGAATAAAGGAGAAATATTTAATGTACAGTGGAAGGAATAGAATGAGATAAAAACAAGAAAATAATTACTTTGGGCAGAAAATCTCACTGCAGATCCATGAGGCTGTGGAATTGCCACAGGAATTCCACACCATGTCCCAGAGGAAATGGTGGAAACTCTGTTGTCTGAGTCACTTTAATTTAGACAGGACAAAAAATTGAACAATCCTCTCTAGGCTTTTTTCCCCTCTAAATTTCTGACTGTATTATAATGCTGTTGAAGAGGGTAAAGAAGAGGAGGTATTGTGAGAAGAAAAAAGCGATGATGCTGTATTTAGCAGAAGTGATAACACATACTAATGCTTCTCTGCTGTTTTTTTGGTTAATCTGATTATCAAATATCAGCAGCATCATGGTGAAGGCAAGATTGTACCATGAACCTCTCCAAATCCACCTCACCCCCAAATCTGCATCTAGACTTTATCTAATCTAGGGGCAAATAGTGAGTGTGGGATTAAAAAGCCCAACCAACAGAGCATACCACAAACAAACAAAAATAAACACACAAAAAGTCTCAGCCAAAACCCCCAAGCAAACAGAAAACCAGCCCAAACAAAACAACAAAACCCAATTAGAAGTGCAATATATGATTTGTAAGTGCTAAAGAAGCACATAATGTACCAGTCAGAGAGAGGAGGAGTGTTAAGCATGTGAGGCCTTATTTCTGTGTCAGAATTCCTGGGTGCTGGTGGGTGAGCTGTTGGAGAGCTGTGGCAGGAGAGCATCAGCTCTTACCCTGGGGGGCTGAGGTGAGACCCCAAAAAGGGTTTGGGATGTCCCATCACACCTGCAATCAGTGCTGCTGGGTTTGCTGGGTGAGGGGTCCCTTCAGAACCCTGAAAATCCCTGAGCTGCAAATGGGGAATGTGATTTTAGCACGGGTTAATCCTTAATCTTTGAGTGCCTGAAGGACAGGGTTGGGCACAGATCTCTGAGCTGGGGTGGTGAGTGTGGCTGAATGCTGGTGAGAGCCCAGAAATTCTATAGCTGTGGGGAAACCTGAGAGGAAATTAATAATTCTCTGTGTGGAGCTCAGTTTGCATAGTGTGCAGTAAATAATACATGGGCCCACGGAGCTAACAGTAAGAATAAAACAAAATATTGAGTAGCTGCCCCTCCAGTCAGGGCCATCCATCTTTTGCATAAACAACTAAAGGTCCCATGGCAGAAGTTGTGATCAGGGGATTTTTTTCAGTCAAACCTGCAAGAGCATTGGCACAGGGTTTTGTGGATAACCTTCTCCTAGTGCAACTAATACCCCTGAGAAAGCTTGATTATTTATTGATGTTAATATTTCTCTTTTCTTAGTGTCCCTTTGTGGCAGGGAGGCCCGTCACCTGTGGGCTTCTCTTTTTGGCTGCATGAATTAGAGGGGGGGTTTGGCTGCTCTGTGTGTAAATCTGCAACACCCTCATCCTTTTTTTGTATCACCCCAGAATTGCTAAAGCAGAGATATGAACAGCAGTTTGGGGATTTGGGCAGAGTAAAGTGCTTTTCCAGTCTAAACAGTTGTTTGGTTTTGTGTTGTGAAAGCTCATGACAAGCCATGAAAATGTAAGGAAAGTGTGTTGGAATTAATAGATTTGCTTTTTGCTGTCCATAGATTTAGATTCCACTGGCACCTAATTCATGCAGGAAGGCAAAGCTGTCACTTCTCAGGCTCTGTTTCAGGATGGTGACTTAGTTAATTGTTCAGAACTAGATGGCACTGGAAATTTTTCTTTTATGAGAATTCAGGACAAAATAGGAGCCTGGAAACTTAATGTGTATATTATTGGTAGTACGTGTCCATAGAGCTGTGCAGGCAGCTCCTCTGTGAGGTGATCATGAAGGGCTGCCAGGGATTTTATTGTGGTTTAGACTTGCAAGGAGGCAGTTGGACTGCAATGAATTGGGATTTGAGCCTTTATGGTTTTGTTTAAATTTGTATTTGCTATGTGGTACACCCATACTTGTTTGAATCAAAATCAGCATCATGTACACAATTAAGGTCACCCTGTGCTTTGCTTGCCTTGACTGGAATAGTAGGAAGCTGGGTGGGAAAACCAGTGCTGTTGCAGTTAAATTGAATCATTTGAATCTCATTAAAGACAAAAAGGAGGAGAGAAAACACTGTTTTTTATCAGTCAACTTGAGGGAATTCATGTCTTCTGAAAATTAGCTTCCATCCTATTTTTTTTGCTATTGTTCTCAGTGTTGATGTTACTGTAAAGAGAACAAATTATAATGAGTTTTTTCAAAACATTTCTTTTTCTTTATACCCCTAGGCTTCCAATCCATTTTCCTTACTCTGCTCTCTCCTTTTGCAAGGCATTTAGTGGCCTTTCACTCCTGCTGTGTTCCTGCAATGCTCATCCATGTTAAATGATATTCTAGGAATTTATAGTGGCACAGCAGCAGGTGTTTGTCTGTATGTGCCCAATAGATCTGCAGATCAGTTCCTGTTCTGAGGCTGTCGGGGTGACTGGAGTTATTTAGGAAACATCTAGATTCTCCACTTTGATAACTCTGTTAAGAGAAATAAAAAGGTAAAAAATGTCAGTAGTTAAAAATGTTTTAGCAGATTTGTCTTAAAACAAGTGGTCTTGAGTTTGGCTTTCAGACACGTCTGATGGAAGGAAGGCAGGAGAATGGTGGTTCATGCCAAGCTGTTGGTACAAGGAAGTGTTATAAATACAAATTATGGTATTGGCTTTTTGCAAATATTAGGGTGGAAACTATATGTGTGGTATTGAAATGGTTTTTAAGGTGTAGTTTTCTCTAGGAGTAATGTAAGCTGATAAAGCGTCTTTGTAGTAAGTGAACTGCCTGCATTGGATAACACCCAATAAAGACACCTGCTACTGATGTACCAGCTACCAGCACAGACTGTCTGTAGAAATTGAAGACCACAGCCCAAATTAAGACTGATAAGAAAAATAAAGTAAAACCACAGCCAAGAAACACCCATGATCTAAAAAGGCAGACTCAAGGAGTGGCCATGCTAAACAGTTCCTGGAATATGGAAATTAGTTTATAGAAAAGTTTGAATATGCATGACAAGTCTATGAATATAAAATGGGCTGATGAATTTAAGGGGTGTCTCCAAAACAGCAGGGGTGCTCTTGGCTGAGTGCTGGCGGTGTTACCTTTTGCTTTATTGTTTGTCTCTTATTGTCTTTTATTAAACTTTTAAAATCTACCAGGAAATTGAACCTTGTTTTTCACAGAGGGAAGCCCTGGGATCTTCCTCATGGGCTTTGCTTTTCTCCTCCTTGTGCTCATCCCACCCAGCCAGGAGTGCTTCACCCCAGGCCTGCCAGAGGTTGGAGAGCTCTGTTGAGGATGCACACCAAAATCTTGAAATCTCTGAAAAACCCAGCAGGACCAGGGCAGTGATTGTCCCCCTGTGCTGGGCACTGGTGAGAGCCCCACTCCAATCCTGGGGTCAGATTTGGGCTCCTCATGGAAAAAACCTGGAGGGGCTGGAGTGTGTCCAGGGAAGGGAGCGGAGCTGGGAAGGGTCTGGAGCACCAGGAGGGGCTGAGGGAGCTGGGAAGGGGCTCAGCCTGGAGAAAAGGAGGCTCAGGGGCGACCTTGTGGCTCTGCACAACTCCCTGACAGGAGGGGACAGCCGGGGGGATTTGGGCTTTTATCCCAGGGAACAGGGACAGGAGGAGAGGGAACAGCCTCAGGCTGGACCAGGGGAGGGTTAGGTTGGGTATTAGGGAAAATTTCTTCATGGAAAGGGCTGTCAAACACTGGCACAGCTGCCCGGGGCAGTGGTGGAGTCACCATCCCTGGGGGAAATGGAAAGGGGTGTGGATGTGGCACTTGGGGACATGCTGTAGAGGTGGCTTGGTCAGTGCTGGGTTAAGAGTCTGATTCAATGATTTTGGAGGTGTTTTCCAGCCTAAACAATTCCATGATTCAGAGTTGCAGGAGAAGCTTGTGGCAAGTTGCAAAAGTTTGGGAGAAGCATGGTGGGATTAAGGAGTTTGCTTTTTGCAAATTTGCAGTTTTCTCTTTGTCATGGAGGGAGATTCTACTGGCATCTAATTCATGCAGGAAGACAGGGCTGCCACTTCTTAGCCTGTCTGTCAGAATGGGAACTTAGTTAATTGTTCAGAAATACATGGAACTTGGAATTTTTCTTTTATGGGAACTCAGTACAAAATAAAAGCCTGAAAACTTAAACTGCACTTTACTGGCAGTACATGTCCTTGAGACACAGTAGTAAAATAGTACAAAAGAATGGAAGCAGGAATTGCATCTCCAAGCTAAATATTTATGTATGAATTGACCTTGGTTCTTTCTCCTCCCTTCCTTGCCTTTAATATTTTAAAGAGGAAGTAAATACCAATAAAAAATTATTTGTTGTATTGAATAGTCTTCCCCTGGATACCTCTCATCAGATGATAACTTTGATTCCAAAGATATTAGGGAGGAGGAAAATGTTTATGTTGCTGTTTTACAGCAAGGCAAATTGAGTACAAGAACATTATCTGTAATATATGAGTAATTGCACAAGGAAATGATTTAAAGAAAAAGTATTTAAAGATGAACATGAATCAAGGTTCCCCTCCCCCAGCCTCTTATGATACTTCACTGCTAATTAATTCTTTCAGACTTAAGGATATTGCAACTCTCTGTCTGCTCCTGGTTCACCAGGAAAATCAAAGTACTCTGACTCATCACAGTTGTATTTGGTAATCTCACAGGTGAGAATGAAATCTTGCCTTTTTTAGCAAACTTTAGCTTTCCTTGGGGGTAGAGCAGCCCATTGAATGATTTCATTGCACTGATCATGCAGTTGGTGAGAGCTGTGCTCCCTTCCCACTCCTCATACTCCAGGAATTCCTGCACTGGGGGGTGCTCCATCAGGGAGCAGGTGCATCTTTGGTGCTGTGCTTACATCCAGGACTTGAAGGCTCAGGTTCCCTGTTCCAAACTCTGTCCCTGTCTTGTTTGATAATCTTGAGCAAGTGAATCTTTTCCATGTCTCACTTAAGTTTATTGTAAGGAGCATCCTTGTTTCTTTTTTATCTCTCAGGAGCTGGGGGGTGAGCACTGGTGACCTATTTGAAGATTTCCTGATGAAAGGTGACATGGGGGTGTGTATTTCAGGTTGGCTCCTATTTCTCAGTGGTATCAAATGATAACTTCTCAAGAAGGTTTGTTTAGATCTTGGCTGTCATCCATGAACATGTGTTCAATAAAATCAGTGGAGGTACTCCTTGTTCACCTTCCAGAAACCCCATGAAGCCGAGTGGTGCCAATTCTTTCTTGGAGGAAGAGATCATAGAATCACAGGATGGTTTTGGTTGGAAGGGACCTGAAGGACCTTGTTCCACCCCTGCTGTGGCAGGGACACCTCCCACTATCCCAGGCTGCTCCAAGCTCTGTCCAACCTGGCCTTGGACACTGCCAGGGATCCAGGGGCAGCCACAGCTGCTCTGGGCAATCTCCTTTATTCCTTCCCATGGACAGGGATAATCCATGAACCTTCCTGAGACTGAGCTTTCCCAGCTTTCCTTGTGTGTCAGGTGCTCCAGTCCCTTCATCATTGTTGCCTTTTGCTGGGTTTGCTCCAGGACATCCATGTCTGTCATGTAGTACTTGTGTCTGTGTGTCTGTTTTAATCCTCTCTGCTCAGATCAACCCTCATACAAAACCTGTTTGTAGTGTCACATTTTTCTCTGTGTGTATTTTACACATATATGTATATTTTAGGCTTTATTTGGAGATAGCTGATGCACAGGACAGGATTCTCCAGGTGATTGTTGCTTGATTAAATTCTAATGTGTGCTTTCTCAAGTATTTGTCTTTGCTGAATAAATTGGTGTATTATGTTTATCCTGATTTACTGTCTCAGTGCTGTCCACTCAATACAGAAAGCTAATAATCAGAGTGTCAGTAGCTGTTATATTTTCATTTAAGGGAAAACATACTAATTATTTTTTGAGATAATATACAAGAGGAGAGATTTATTTTTTTTGTGGCACACTGACTTGTCTAGAATTTCTTTTGCTGGAAGCTGAGGTGTTTTTGTCTGTTTGTTTTTAAGGCTTCTTGAACAATTTATTAGGTTCTTTTGGAGAGCTGAACATACTTCTAGTACTTGGCCTCATTAAAGTGTGGATATATCCCTGCTGTCCTTGTGGCTTGGACACTAGAACTAAACCTAGCTTAGAAGCAAGCTTAAAGTGCGTTTTATTTTTGAAAATTGTAAAAAAAACAAGTCAGTTTTATCTCCTGTGGTGAGCTGGGTGGGTTTGGGGCTGTTTGTGGTTTAACTCACTAAACACATTTATAGGGAATGGTGCTACAAAGTGTAGTGCTGCATATTTGACACCTCCCAAAGCCCTTTTCTGCCAGCACTCTCTTTGAAACTTCTGCTTGCATTTGATCACGTCTTAATATAGCAGAGCAGCCTTTGTAGGAGAAAGAGGAGTTTTTTCATTGATGGAGCTGAAGTAGAGAGAACTCTGAGTGGAGGCAGACTCCTGCTGTGTTGTGGGTAAGGGCTGTGTGCCCAAACCATCCTGGTTAGTCTGGCTTTGCTCCTGTGGCTCCATGTGTGGCTCCACTCCCACCTCTAGTTTCCATTACAGGTTTGACAGTGCTGCTGTCTGTCTGCTTGGAGCAGTCCTGTTAAATTTAATGATTTTCAAAATATTCCCCTGCCTGCCTGCAGTAGTGTGTGAACTGCAAGCACTGCAAGTATTCCTGGAAGAATATTTGAAATGTGAACATTAAACAGGGTAAGAGAGAGCTCCTGTGCTCTGAACTGCCCCTGCTTTGGTGAGGAAGGATGTAGGCATTTTTCTGGACGTGTACATGTCCACGAGCTCAGCAGCATGGTTGGTGTAGTTCTCATCTAGCCTGGGTCTGAAGGAACTCCTAAATTTTTTTTGACAGATGGAAAGGATGGTTTAGGATGAGACTTTGCTGTCTGGGCTGATTGCTGAGGCTGTGGAGGCTCCTCTGGCTGCACAGAGCTTTGGTTCGTGTTGGAGATGATGTTTTCCCAAGGAAACAGGGGCAGCCTCACTCCTGTCTGTAACTGTGGAAGTAGGGGCAAAAATAGCTCATTTACCTCTTTTCAGCAAGACAGGAAGAAAATGTGTCAGTTTTCACTGTATTCTTGCAGCATTACTTTTTTGGAGAAACTTTCAAGTTTTATATTACATGATGTAGGAATTGAGATGGGGTATTTTGCTGATGAGTGAAATTGGAATCGATACTCTAACACTTTTTGAGGAGCAATCTTTAGCAGAAAGCATGGAAACTCTGCTTCAGTTCAGAACAAAACATTACTTTGGAATGAACAATTAAAATCTATTGATTTTTAACTTGGAGGTATTAAAGTGAGGAAGTTTAGTGTCAGCTGCTAAATTGCTTTCTTTTAGCATTGTTTTCTCATACAGATAGAGCCTTACATGTAAAGCTGACTGCTTTTTTTTTCCTTTTCCCCTGGCACCTTCCTCCAAATCTCTTTCCACATCTGTGCTGAGCTGTGGATGAGTACAGGCTGAAAATTGTCAGAATTACCAATGGGTGTAGAAATATTTCTGAACTGGATGGTAAAAGAAGTGCTTTTGTGAAACCTCTGCTGGCTTTGGGAACCAGTAGAACTTTTGCAGGATGTAATGTCAGGTTTCCCTGCTCCATGTGATCCCATCCCTGCCCTGTGTAATTTGTACTGGGGGAAAAATGCTAAATTGTGAATTTCCTCCGAAATCAATGTTGAATCAAATGATTCTCTTGGGGTTTTTCTGTGAATTAAAGGATACCAATCTGAACAAAATCCACACAAGCTGACGATTCTTAGCAGAGCTGGAAATAACCCCCTTGTTCCTACAAAGTCATGTAGCAAATATTTTGCCTCAAAAAAGGAAACTATGTGAACAAATTTTGAGTTGTGGGGTTGATTTCATCTTCCTTCCCCCCCCCCGCCCATTTTCTAGGGTTTAAAACTCAAAATAATGTAGCTGCCTGTAGTTCAAACAGTCTGCTCTGCACTTTTGTATTTGAGACTAAATGTTGCAGATTTTTATGTCTTTGTTAAGTTCAAATGTGTGTATTTCTATCCACTTGTGCACACATTCTTATGCAGAACAGGGGACAGAGGCTTCGGGGGGTCTTCAAGACAGTTCTATGAATTCCAGCAAAGCTGGAAAGTTGATTAGCAATCCCATAAGTAGATGTTGTGATTTTGTTTGAATTTCACTGCTGTTAATAATTAAAGGTGAAGTACAGTGTTTAAAAAAGAAAAGTTTATGGGAATATTGTAATTTGGGTATGTGGACCAAAGTCTGTTCAGGTATGGTAATTTTCAGTGTAGCAAGAAGGATGCTTAAGACAAGGCTTGGGGAGGAGATGAATTTTAGATTTGGGAAGAAGAAACCTGGGTTTCTGATGTATCTGACTTCCATTGATGCTGCTCACAGATAAAATATAAGCAGCAGAATTTTGTCTGTGACTTCAGCTGTATAGAGGAGACATTAAAGCATTTGTTGAGTTTCTGTGAAGGTTTGTGCATTGAGGACTGAGCAGCTGTGCTCAAGGATCTGCTTCAAAGCCCACATGTGGAAAAGCTCCTGGTCACTCCCTGGAGCTGACCCACAGCCACATCCTCCAGCTGTGTTGGACCAGTTGAGTCTGAGCCTTTTTGAGCAATCCTTCTCCCTGTGAGTGTGGCATCTCTGTTTGCAGACCTCTGACAGGACCATGACCCACACTTGAGCTGGCAGAGGGCTCCCCTGGAGGAGGGGAAGGGGCTCAGCTCAGTCCCAGCAGGGACAGGGACCTTGCTCTGTCAATATTTGTGGTTCTGCTTCTCATCTGTTGGAACATTGCCTTTCTCAGGAAAGCAAACATTTGCTCTTCCCTCGTTTCAATATTGGGTTGTGAGAGAAAGGTGGTGATTACTGCTTCATACCAGGGGTCTAAAAGGCATCTGAGTGCTGCTGGTTTGTTTTTCTTAAATGCCAACTTGTTTTTCTGCTTGGATTGCTGAAAATAATGTGTGTGTATGTGTGTAGCTGTTCTGTAACATGTGCAGATGGAGGCCCTGACTAACTGTGAGGTTTGGGGAGTATCTTGGCCCTGAATTAGGAGGATTAATCACATGTAGGAAGTTATTCCTGTAGTTTCACTTTTGCCAAATGTAAAGCTTCTCTGGCACATGCAGTATCATATTTGGGCTGATGTCCAAAAATAAAAAATGGTCAATAATGATTGCCAGTTACTCTGGCAAGGAGCCAATTATCCCGTTCTGTTTCCATCCCTCTGTGCACATGTCAATAAATAATCACTCACCCGTAATCCCAATCAACTCTCTGATTAAACATATGTGTGCTGAAAGCTTTGAAACTCTAAATGGTAGCAAATATCAAAATGCCTTTACTCATTTGGATTTCTTTCCATCTGTTAAAATACCCATTGAGGCTTTAAATTGTTTGATTACACTTAAAGTTGACTATGGAAAATCAGTTGCACATTGTGTGGACTGATCCATATTGACACAGAAATACCCATGCACTGTGTGAATTGTGTAATAGCACTGGGAAAGTGTCTCAGTGCTGAATAATGGGATGCTGTGCTGCAGTAAAGGGATTTCTGTCCATTTTAGAGCCACTCAACTTTGAAAGTTGTACAAAGTGACTTTGCAGTTGTCCTTGTTTGTGAGATTTATAATCAGCTGTTCTGCGTGCCACTTATGCAGGCTCTAGACTTTCAGATAAATCCAAGATTAAAAGAATTATTTTATAAACAGTCCATAGATACAGTAATGGATGTTGATAGAGATGATTTCTGAGGCTGGAGTGGTTTTAGTGGTAGTTGTGTGGACAGCTTTGTGTTCCCAGTTTGCCTGTGCATTCCCCAGCCTGCAGTGATGCTCCAAGATGATGCTGGCTGACTTTGGTCCATATCTCCTGCAGCAGGCAGCATCAGATTGGCTCCAGGGCTCTGGAAGAGAGAAACTCTGTGGCTGCATGGCTTCAAACAAAAGTGGTATTTCTATTTTCCGTGTGCATGCCTTGTACTGCAGGGGAATACATGGAAAACTGTGCTGACAACAGTGTGGGTGTTTGTAGGGAGCCTTTGTCCTTGTTCAGCCCTGCTGCACACTCCAGGACATCAAACACTGTGCCACACAGCTTTAATGTTGCTGATGAATTTTCCTTTGAGTGTTCAGGAGCAGATGTGCCTTTAGTTTAGGAGTTAACATGTGGATGTTGGGAGAGCTGCTGGAGTACAGGCTGAGGCTCTGTAGGCTGAACCTGAAGTTTGCCAGGAGCTCAATTTAATGTTAAATGTAAATGCAGGGCTGCAGATGGCATCCTCGGTTTCAGGGATATGAAATCAAGCTGCTGCTGAGCTGGGTTTGAATTATCTTCCACCACGGAAAAGCTGAAGCTGCACGAATTGGACCTTGAGTTTGTCTTTGTTCAGAGGAGAACAGATTGCTCATTTTATGACTGACAGCATTTTGCACTGAAAAAACCCCAAGTTCTCACAAAGTTCCTGGTGCAAGGTGCCTGGGCTGTGACAGATTTTTCCTGTCTTATTGCTTTGTTTACCTGATTCCAGCTATGTTGTATTTCATGCATCAGTAATCGTTTAATTTGTAATGATCCTGCACTTCCATGAACTTTCTGTGCTCAACCAAACAAAATTTGTCTCTTTTGTAAAAAGAAGTTCTGCTTTCTATTGATTCTCTCAGAGGAAAAGAAAAAGGGACTTAAATAGTAGTGTTCTACCTATTTGTATTTAGTTCTTTCTGTTAGATGTGTTGTTTTTTTTCAGTCCTTGCTCCAAATTGTTGCAGGGCAGCATTAGCAGCTGTTCCTCATGGCATATGCTGTTTAGTACAGTATGACACCATCAATTAGTAAACCTTTTATTGGGATGAATAAAAATGTAAAATATGAAAGTTATGATACCCTAATTTGATGCTGTCTTGAATTTAGTGAAATTCTTTTCTGTGCTTCACCACAAGTTAGCCATTGATATTTATTTTACTGTCTTTCTATTGTGTATATAATTGAGATAAGTTCATATAAATCAACCATTTGAGATTGTGTAATGTAGGAATTTCTGTGGTTTAAAAATGGGAATGGGGTGAGGCTCCTATGGCAGACTTTCTAGCCTAAACCCCTTGTATCTCCATTGTGCTGCTACTCAGAGATCGTTTCCTACAATTTACAGCTGTGTTTACACCCTGATCTCAGTGTTAAGGAAGTTCAGCTCTTAAGATCAGCCCACTTGACATCAGTAGGAGTGAGCTTGAATAGGTAAGTTCTATGCAAACGGAGTGATATTTATCAAGTGGGTTATTCAAGGCTCATTTTTCTCCATGTATGGTCCTTCCCCCGATGCTCTCTTTTGGGGCCTCCCTATTTCTCCCTCTTTCAGTTTTCTGGAGCTCCTGCCTGTGGTAGAATTGATGTGATTTAGGAATAGCCTGGCTGTTTGCAGATGCTCTCTGCAGACTGACCCTTGCCTGAGCTGCCAGACCTTTAGATGTGTGTGGCCCAGCCCAGGACACACACTTGTTCTCTCCTCTCTGAAGCTGCCAAACATCAACTTTAACCTCACCCTGCTGTGCTGCCAGAGCTTTGGAAGGGACCTGGATCCCTATGAAGGAGCCCTACTCCCAGCACCTCTGTGCAGTCAATCCCACCCAGGCAGCAAGAATGCATTTCAGCTATATTATCTTGTAAAGAATAATTAATTTTCAATGCCTGAAGTCTGAGAACTGGTGTTCAAGTTGGACTTCATCACAGGGCACAGTTGTTGTTTCTCCTCTGGTACAAGGGGTGTGTATGGGCACAAATGTCAGGTGACAAGTGTTGATTCTGTAATACACCAAAAACCTTCTTAGTTTCTGCTGTGTTGTTTCTATAGTAAAAACTTTCCACATAACAGAATTTGAGAAAAATAATTTGTAGAAGCAACTCTTTTTTATTGGAAGAAGCTAGCAGGGAAGCTAAATTTGTGGTTTTGTTCTTTAACTTCCTGAAAGTAGTTTAGGAGTTCAACAGGAGTTATTTTCAAGTTAATGTTAAGCAAGATGTGTAAATGGTTCTTAAAGCCCCCTCTGTGCTTCATAAAAGCATAAAGCATTTTCATGTGTTGTCATTTGGCTCCTGAATTTTGCAAACCAGCCCCTCTTTTGGGCTGTGTTTGGGAGGGAGCTCACTGGCCATCCTGTGAGACTGGACAAATTGCTGCAGTTGTCAAGATGTCCCCAATCTAAACAGGCAGATGTGACAGTAAAAATGATTTGTGTGTGAGAGAATGTGAGTGTCCAGAGGGTAATGTACAGAACAGTCAGGAAGTTTAACTTTTATTACTTTGGGGCAGTTTAGTGGCAGATGTCACTGCACTGAGCACGGAAAATTGCACAATGTGAATGTTCTCTGTGCCAAAAGAAACTTGATGGGGCCTTAGATGACATGATCAATAGGAAAAGAAATATGAACAGATCAATACCTTCAGATAGCTCTTCTGATTTAGAGAGAGGCACAGCATTGATTTGCAAAATAAGAGTATGGATGCAGCAGTTAAAGCACCCTGTGTGTACATGTACTAGATAATAAAATAATGTGCAGTGCCCTCAGCCTCAATCAAAGGCAGGGAGTAAATCAGCAAACGTGTGTCCCCTCTGAAGCAGGAGGCTGTGGAGCATGTAAATGAACAAACTGCCTCTGAGAGAGGGAAAACTGCACCCATGGAGGGTGTTCATCAATCAGGAAGATGAACAGTCCTTGCTCCACATTGTGCAGTTGTCCTGCATGATGCCATGAGTGAATTACAAGTGTCTGGAGGATCCCACAATGTAAAAATCAGTGTTTCCTATTGTAGATGTCTTCAAATCTCTCACTTGCAAATGCAGGCAGCTGTTTTGGGAATTACTTAATATCTAAAATCAAGGAAAGTTCATTTTCTGTCATGCAGGATCCTGCATCTTGCCAGTGTAGATATGCAAAGAGAAGTGCTGACTTTAACTGGGGCTCATTGATGCACCAAGATTTTTAAGTGTATTTTGTTCTTAAACTTCTGTTTATGGCTGAAGGTCTGTGACCTTTCCTAGCCTCAGTTTCCTAAGTGGGTACCTGTTTTTTAGGGACTGATGTTGCACATGGATCCCCTATTAGGAGTGTTTGAAGTGGGGAAACCCAAGAAGGTTACAGAAACAATTTCAGTGCAAATAACAGTCCTGAGTGGAACAGCAGAAATTCCTCACCTGGGTGAGAAAAGGTTATCACTGAACAAAAGTGACCATTAAAGGAATTGCATTGTTAAAAAACACCGCCCCCTGTGTTTTATACCACTTTTTTCAGTGCCCCTTCCACACATACTTTTCCCACTGACTTTTCCCGTTGCTGTGTTCCTAGATGAGCATGTCAGTTCTAACATGTGATAAGTTACATTACTTCATGTTTGGATATGTGTAGAGCTAAACTAGCAGGGCTTGTGTGTGCAGAGGTGAGTTATGAACTGCCTTTAGAAATTTCCTGCTCTGAACACCTGATTGAAATTGGGTATCTGAGGTCTGTGTGACATGAAATTGCTCAGAATTTAATATTGCAGCTTTTCTGGCAGTTCTCATTTCAGGTAGGCAGTGGCAATTAATTATTAAGAACCACACATGAAGTTGTGGTCTTTAATAACATTAAAGTTTCTTTCATTTGTGGTTTTTGAAAGTAGGGGGTTATCTTCCCATGTGCTCCTCAGTGTGTTGAGCTGTGTGCTCCTCACTTGCCTTAGGGAAAATTTATAGTATTAGTGAGAATGAAAAGCTGCAGCCTTTGCTGCAGTGGTGGAGGGAATAACTGTCCTTGAAAGGGTAGATTTTGGAAAATTCTTCATTTTCTGTCTGAAAATACGCAAGGTGAGTGGCTGCAGGTGTTTGTGCTGTACAGGTGTTGGTTCTGTCTGTGTGTTGGGAGGGGAAACCCTTCAGATGCTGAAATCACGTAGAGAAAAAGCTTTTCTTGTCCAACCATGTTGGACCAGTGCATGTTTAGGCTCAAAGGTCACACAGTGTGAGTGCTGATGTTATGGTTGTGTAACTTCACAGAATGGAGCAAGCCAAGTCCCACATGGGGCTGCTCCTTTGTGCAGACAGGGATGATTTCCTGACCCTTTGCAGAGGTGGTAAATAATCTGTAACTGCAGTCTTTGCAGTGCAAACACCTGTGTGAAACCCCTGGGTGACTTCTCTGAGCAGAAGCTCTACTTGAGGGGTGCCTAAGTTGGGATTGAGAAAGTCTAAAACAAAATAATCCTTCCAGAACAACTTCTAAATAAGCAGCTTTATTTATTCAGCCTTCCTGTGCATCTGAATGATGTGTTGTCAGAGATAATGTTGTAGCGAGATGCTGGTGTATTATAAAAATGTTATTGAATTAAAATGTGAGCATGATCCAGCCCAAGCCATTCTATAAATATCTTATTATGAAAGGCTCAGAGATGTTTCTCTTAGCAAATTTAAAATAATCATTAGAATCCTTCAGCAGATTGCTGTTAATTGGATTGAGAATTAAACAGCTTTGTATGAGTGCAAAGTTAATTAATAGCTCATTACTTTTTAATAAGGCAAATTCATTTGGAAATAAAAGAGATGCCATGGAGTTTACCACAGATTTGAGATGAGATTGGGAATATAAACTATTCTTTGTGAGAGAAAAGATTTATAATTAAGTTGCCAAGGTTGGCTGGTGTTGAGGGAGATAGAAGTGAGCAGAGTTGGTATTTGACTCCTGTGAGAGCTGGAGCCCTTGAGGTCCCTGGGGATGCCCTGTGGAGCACCAGTCACAGCCTCCTGACCCTCCAGCTCTGGGAAGCTCTGGAGGCAGGCACTGTGGAGCAAGAATGGGCATCTGAGGTGTCCCAGAGCATTGTGTAGTTAAATTAAATGTCTGGAAAAAATGAAATCTATTCAAAAGTGCCTCCTACACAAAATGTTTGTGGCTTTTTCCTTTCCTTGACAACTATTTACCTCTCCCAGTCTCTCCACTAGAGCCAGCTCCTGACTTTTCCCTATTGCTGCTTTCTTTCTCATGCCCCACATCCTCTGCCTTCTTCCATCTGCAGACTTCCATCCCTTTTCCCTGTCCATTAAACACTCCACAGACCTCTCATGACTCGGAGGTGCTGGTTTATCTCCACACCAGCAAACTGTGGGATTCAGGAGCTGCACCTCATCTTTCACTCCTCATGTGCATGCCTTGCCAGCTGTGCTGAGGGAATGTTTTGTGATTGCAAAGGAGGGCTGGAAAGCCAAAATTGCTGAATATTGGAGAGGATGTCTTCCCCACAAAGGAAATGTGGGAAAGGTCCCTGCCCTGTGTTGCTGCAGCAGCTGGTGAATTGAGCAGGTGCCACCTCATTCCAAGGGAAATGCCCTGTGGAAGTTTAAAGTAACTTTATCAACACTTTTCCTTACTGCATTTCAGAAGTTTTTATGGGAGGGATCCTATTACTATATCAAGGGCTGTTATTTTAGTCTACATGAATTTATGGATTAATTAGTTTAATTCTTTATTAATTGATTTCTGTATTAGCTATTCAATTCTTTTACCTGGGGTTGATGCCAAGCTGAGATCTGCTCAGCTCATTTAAGTTGTCCTTTAAAACTTACAAATAAAGAAACCTCCCCTGCACATCTCCTTTAGGCTAAGCCATAGTATTTGTATTTTACTCAGTACATAGAAGTAAGTTGCATAACTTCTTTATTTCTCTTCCACCTTAAACACACCACAGATTTTGGAAATTCTTGTGTGCTAGAGCTAATTCTCCCCCATTCCCCATTTGCAGGGGCAGCAGGGTTCATGCCATTCAGTGGATGAATTTAAATCTCAGTTTGTGTATGCATAGATCCAGCACTCTGTTTTGTCACCTTTGTCTTTATTTTCTTGTTTGGCTGCAGTTAGCAAAGTGTCTTCCAGTCATGTGGAAAGAGGATGATATTTTGTACCACTCATTAAACTAGCTTGGTTTTGAAAATCAACTTTTTTCCCTTTCCCCTCTGAAGTCAGGATATAGTCATCGTTTGTTCTCTTCTCTCTTCTTTCTCTCTTCTCTCTTCTCTCTTCTCTCTTCTCTCTTCTCTCTTCTCTCTTCTCTCTTCTCTCTTCTCTCTTCTCTCTTCTCTCTTCTCTCTTCTCTCTTCTCTCTTCTCTCTTCTCTCTTCTCTCTTCTCTCTTCTCTCTTCTCTCTTCTCTCTTCTCTCTTCTCTCTTCTCTCTTCTCTCTTCTCTCTTCTCTCTTCTCTCTTCTCTCTTCTCTCTTCTCTCTTCTCTCTTCTCTCTTCTCTCTTCTCTCTTCTCTCTTCTCTCTTCTCTCTTCTCTCTTCTCTCTTCTCTCTTCTCTCTTCTCTCTTCTCTCTTCTCTCTTCTCTCTTCTCTCTTCTCTCTTCTCTCTTCTCTCTTCTCTCTTCTCTCTTCTCTCTTCTCTCTTCTCTCTTCTCTCTTCTCTCTTCTCTCTTCTCTCTTCTCTCTTCTCTCTTCTCTCTTCTCTCTTCTCTCTTCTCTCTTCTCTCTTCTCTCTTCTCTCTTCTCTCTTCTCTCTTCTCTCTTCTCTCTTCTCTCTTCTCTCTTCTCTCTTCTCTCTTCTCTCTTCTCTCTTCTCTCTTCTCTCTTCTCTCTTCTCTCTTCTCTCTTCTCTCTTCTCTCTTCTCTCTTCTCTCTTCCCTTCCCTTCCCTTTTCCCTTCCCCCTTCCCTTTTCCCTTCCCTTTTCCCTTCCCCCTTCCCTTCTCCCTTTTCCCTTCCCTTTTCCCTTCCCTTTTCCCTTCCCTATAAAACACAACTGTAAAACTTGGCTAGGTGAGAGTCTATTACAATGGCTATAAAGAAATCTTTGTTTCCTGATCCTTTTGAGGGAAGGAGATGCCCTTTGTGTCACTGTGCCACGGCCAGTCCTGCAGGCTCCTGAGCCAGAGCAGCCCCGGGGTCACAAGGTGCTTTTACAAGCAATTACTGGAAATTAATCACGAGCAGAAGCTGATTAGTTTTGTGGTTTCTTGAACTATGACTTTTGGGATGAGGTGGGAGACTTGATCTAGATCAAAAAGCCCCAGAGATGGTACCAAGTCTGGGCTGGCCTCACAGGGAATCTTTAGGGCATGTTACAACTCCTGATAAAAGCTGAGCATTAACAGGAGCTATTTTTAGAGTAAGAACAAGGGAAGTAATTTCAATATCAAGAGGCAGTTTTGTTCCTGAATGAAAGAAAGCTTCACTAGCATCCCCCTGTGAACTGGTGTGTCAGGTAAGGAGTTCCACCCATTGGGAAATACCTGCCTGGGCATTTCTGGCTGCATCCATCCCTTCAAATCCTCGGCACTTGTTGTGCCAAGGGATGTCCCTTGCAGATGGACCCATCTGTGCACTGACCCCAGAGGTCTCCAGCGATCAGTGATTTGTCATTTGGAATCTCTGCTTGGAAAAATGCCAGAGAATACTCAGACACTTGGTCATCCCATCCTTCAGTTGATCTGTTACTAATATTTTGAGGAGAGTTACTGGAATCACTGGCTGAGAAATGTAGCTGAGGATTTCCAGTATTACCTGGAGAGAAGGGAGGGGGGAAATACCCCAACCTCCTCTAGGCTTGTTTAGAAACAATTAGGTCAGAACAAATGCCTGAAACACACAGCTGATTTTTCAGCTGTTTCTAGGCTGTATTTTCAGCTGTATCCAGACTTACTTCCAGGACATAGCACCTGTTCCTGGGAGCTCTCTAAAGTGGAGTGTACAGGTGAAGTGATGGTCACTGTGTTGGTGATCAAGTGTCCAAGGCCAGGCTGGATGGGGCTTGGAGCAGCCTGGGACAGTGGAAGGTGTCCCTGCCCATGGCAGGGGGGTGGAACAAGATGAGCTTTAAGGTCCCTTCCAATCCAGACCTTTCTGTGATTCTATGATCCAAGCCAAAACTTGTTTATCAATGCTCTGAGTGGAGAAGTTCTCCTGTTGAACCTGCATCCTCATAGGCAGCAAATCAACCAGACCTGGATGGCAGCAGCATCAGAAGTTTTGCCTTTAATATTGGAATTTCACCAATCTGTGCAGGGTAAATCCTTTTCCATTAGCACTCCCAGCATTTATCACTGCCCACTTTACAGCCAGGAGAGTTGCACTGAATCCTGAGGTGATAATCCACAGCTCTGATTACCATCCAAGGCAGTCCCTTCTTTTTTTGCTTGCTAACATGTTGTTTTGCTCCAGTGGTGGGGAGAGATGATATTTCAAAGACTGAGGATGCACCTTCAGATGTGATGGTCTAATTAGAGCAGGAAGGAGTCAAGGAGCTGCACTTTGGGATTAAAGAATCCAACCCGATCCTGCTGAGGCTCTGAGAAGGTGCTTAATGCAGCTTTTACCACTTAATCAAGAAAAAGACATTGTCTGGGCATCAGTATCATTGTGGGCTCCCAGAGGCATCAAACCTGGGCTTTCTCTAAGGTTTTTCTTTCTCAATTTCAAGATATTTTTGAAATAAGATGAACTGGTGCTTTTAATTCAGATGTTGTGTCCTAAGCTTTAGTGAAGGAGTAAGTTTAAAGGGCCTGAAATAAGAATGTGTTTATTCTTGTAATATGGTGAGAAAAATGTCTGTCTTCAGGAGTACCAAGGCCTTAAAGATCCAGAAGTTTATTTAATGTAAGAAAACTAATAAATAAAAGTCCATGGAAGCTATTTATGTCTGATGCTGTTTGTTATCAATTATTTCTGACTTTTCAGAGAAAAAGCCCTTTTTGTGTGTGAGCATCAGGAGTGGTGAAAAAACAACACTCAGGTGTGAAGTAGGCTGAGCATTATTTGGCAGAACAGCCTGGGATTAGAAATTTCAGTTGCCATCCAAATAATCTCTCAGTTTAGAGACCAATAAGATATTTTCCTTGGTGATGTATTTTAACAACCTGGTAAAGCCTCAGCTAATGAAAATAAGCTGCTTTCTCTCCTTATGTGTAGAGTGTCTAGTATTTGCTGTAGGGTTGGGTTTTCCCTGGTGTTTTTGAACGTGTTTATTTTCTTTGTTTGTTTTGTGATTTGTGATAAATGATAATGATAAATTGGGCTCATCTTCCTGTTTTGCAACCTCTTAATTGCAATCCTTACTAATGGTAGTAGGAATTTAATCCATGTAAGCTCTCTGAAGAACTCAAATCTTAACTATTATTGTGAGCTAAACCATTGATCATCCTACAGGAAAATGAATAGGAATTGAAATAGCTGATGGCTCTGACAAGGAAAAAGATAAGAGATGTTTTGATTTTATTTTTTTGAAGTTTCTGTAATTTTTGTTATATTTTGAATACATGTGCCAGCCTCGAGTTGTGTGTGTAAAATGTATTTTGCATTGGGTGCAGATAACACTGCCTTTATTTAACTTTATTTTTGGAAAATGAAACCATCCTGAAATGTTTTTCAAGAGGAATCAGTAACAAATTTGCAGTATGTCTCTCTGCCCAAAGCAAGTGTCTTCTGAGGTGATGAATAGCTGGGAAGATGAAATTTGCACCTTCTGCAGACTGTTTCCTACCACATTCCTCCAGATGTGTATAAATCTTCCAATATTTTCCCCTCCAGCCTTGCTGTGAGATGTCTCAGGTTTTTTATCTGGCGTTTTCATTATGTTCCAGGAATGCTGGAGAACAATTGTATTTTATCCTGGTGAATGGAGCCAGGAGATGAGCTTGGGCACTGCTGCCTTCATAGGTCAGCCTTGTCTGCTGTGCCAGCTTTCATTCCCTTAAATCTGTATTAAGGAAAATCTGCTTTCATGGATCCCCAGGTCACAAACTTCTCTTTTATTGCACGTGGTCAGCCCTAAAGTGATACTCCAGTTGCAAAACACATTTTTCCCTAGGGAGATGTAGGTGAAGTTGGATGTCACTTTGGCTTGTCCATAATTTTGGTGGGGTTTGTGTCAGGGTGCCTACCATGGGCTTCATTTCCACAACTTTATTTATTTTACAGTTTGAAGAAGGTAAAGCACAATCACTAGTGATGAGTAATATTCATGGTTTGAAAAATTGGCCCTTGAGATTGAATTAGATAATAGGAGTTTAAAGCCATAACATCTTGAAATGTCTCATGTTGGAAGCTAAAAGAGGCTTAGCTGTGCTGTAGGATGGTCAAAGGGAGCCCAAATCTGGCCATAAACTGTTGTCTTCCTTTTAGAGCTGAGCCAGTGAGCACAAATACTACATGAGTGTCATGCAGCTGCCCAACACTCCTAAATCCCAGACTGCTTCCAGGACTGAGCCCCAAGGTGATGTGTAGGACAAGGCTGCAGAGTGGGGAGAGGCAGGAACTGAAATTAAGGCTTAAGGTCTGTTCTTGCCTTCCATCAAGCCTCCTTTCCAAAAGAGGGAAATAAGATGAATGTTGCTTTCAAAGAGAGTGATGGTGGTATTGGGGAAGAGATGTTTTGCCTCAAGGAAATACATTTGAATAGGTGCTGGCTTAAGCAAGTGAATAATTTATTTTGAGAATAAGGCATAATTTTGTATGTTTCAAGTGTATAATTTAATTCTTTTTTTATTTGCTTGAATAGTCATAAATTTTTTTGAAGGAATTAAAGGCAACATTAGGGGTTTGTCTGTTGGTTAATGCAGTGTTAGTTGTCAAAAGCTTCTTGATTTCTACTCTCTATTTACCAACTAAGATTGTTTTCACACATGGGCATTAAAAGGAGGAAGCACCATATAGGTACCCACATGCAGTATCAGACTTCAGCTCCTGATTTAAGCATCTGGCCCAGCCAATTTATTTTTCTCTTTTGAGACACTTCTGTGTCAAAGACTTGTATTTGTGTGAAGTCTTGGTGTGTGAGCTTCAGTTCTGTTTTTAAGGGTGTGTATTTAAATAAATTAATGTTTTACTTGTATTGTTTAGTGTGTTTTGGGGAGGCAGAATGCAAATCCCTTGAAAGCACCCAAAGAGCAACAGAATCCCCCCAGCTAATCTGATTCAAAATCACTGTTTCTCAGGATCAGTTTTCCTGAGATGCTCTGGGATTTTGGATGAGGCACGGTTTGTGTAGGGACAGAGAATTGTTTAATATTTTGTGAATGAATTTTGAGCAAGTAAGTGTCTTCTGTGATGCCTGTAACTGCTGCAGGTGCATTTGAATGCAGCAAGGATACAGAGACAGATTTTGGGGGATAATTCTAGATATAAATGAACTTTACCTGTGTGCTGGCAGAGCTGCTCCTCTGCTGTGCAGGGCTTCTCCCACTTCCCTTCTGGAGTGCTGAACCATACAGCAGCAGCTGGGATACAGGGATGCTTCAGACCAAGCAGCTGTCATTTCTTTTATTTTTTTCTAATTTTGCTGGGGAGGGCAGATAATTGGTGATTCACAGGTCAGAAACAGTGCCCTCAAATTTTAAAACAGAAAGATCAGGAGTCAAGGGGCTTATTAAATTTTGCGCCAGGATTGAGTAGAGATGTTTCGTGAGAAATTTGCAACTAAGCAGTTGGTTTTGAAAACCAGAAGTTTGGATTGAAAATGTGCAAGGACAAACAGGGGGCAGTGTCCAAACTGTGAAGGAGTGTCAGTTCTGACTCTCTTGCCCAGATATGCTCTTTGATATCACATATCCTTCTGCCTGTCTCGGGCTCTGCCTCTGTGTGGTGACTTTTTTTGCAAGATGCATTTAGGCATTCAAGGCTGAGAACAAAACAGATGCTGAAGTTATCCCATCTGGAAGGGGAGCTGCTCCCTCCTCCTCCTCCCTCCTGAGCTCCCCACTGTGCTGTCTCTGCCTGGCTGAACATGTCCATTTGTACCTATTTAGCACCACTGATGAGAGCTAACTTGCCTTTGATAGATTTTTGGCACTCCCCACTCCATGGCATCTTACTTCTTCTCTGTTGAAGCCTTTAACTGTTTGAAGGATTTTATGTACCTTTCCTTCCCATGCAGAGCAGTTCTGTCAGCACTGCTGATGCTCTCTGTGTTGTTGCAGGTGGGACCTGTGGTGCCAAAGGCCACGGATCAGGCAGGTGATGCAAAGCAGGGTGACTGTGGTGGGCTGTGCTTGCTAACAGCATCTCAGAGAAATTCTGACTAGTACAGCAGAGTTGAGATCATGATTTTATAGAATGAAATAGAAATAGAATGCCTTGGCCCTGCTGCTGCTGCTGCTGTGAATCCTCTTTCAGCTTTGTAGGTACTTGGAAGAGGGGAGGAGAATCTCTGAGTCCTGCACTTGCTCTGAAACCCACTCAAATGCCTCATGTGCCAGAGCTTCCCAAGGACAAGAGCTGCTGGATCCTCTCCCGTGGGTGGAATGAAGGACATGAGACCTGAGCAGGACCCCTGGGAGGCAGAACTTCTCCCAGGACTCTGGTGTTTGCCCCCAAACAGCTGAAAACAGCAGCCCAGCCCATCCATCCTGCTGCTCCTCTCCCACCATCATCATCAGCACTCTCCTCTCTGTCCTAGCCTCGAATTACTCCTGGCAGCAAAACACAAGCTCTGCCACATGAAACATCTCATTGCCATTTGCCGTGGGTAATTCAGGAGGGATACTCTGCTGAAAGGGCTTGTAATGTTCCTTCCCAAATGGCATTTACTGGTTTTGCTTGCACTGGTAAAAGAACCATGAAAATATTCAGCATGATGCTGGCTTGCTGATGTGTGTTGGGGGGGTGGGGATTAAATTAATGATCCTGAATTTAAGGATGCTACTTATCTTTCTGCTTCTATTGCTTCAGTCTTCAAAGAAATGAAATTCATGAGGTTTATTGGCTCATAGTTATAAAGCATCAATAATGTTCCCCTTGGCAGGCTTTTATATGTGTGTATGTGTGTGGTGAATAGAGGGAAATGTAATCTCCAAGTTATCAAACTGTTTTACAGTGTTCTCCCGAACTGCAGAAACCCTTGGGAATATTTATGCCTCTCCTGGGTCTTATTACCACAAAAATTATATGTGTATTTTATGGGATAGGAAATATATTGTACTCCTTTCTGATAATAAACAAAACAGAAATATGAGCTCTTACACACAAAAAAAAAATGCAGTGGATGCTTTTGGGCTAGTTTCAGTTGCTGCATCTCTTTGTGATGCTTTTCCCTTGGTTCTGACACCCCTGAGGATGGTTCTTGGGTTCATTTGCCTTTTCCCCCTTTAGTTCCATGTGTGAGCTGGATGTTCCTGCTCATCATCCTCAGCAGAGCTGCTCCCTGTGAGCACAGGCAGCTGCCCTGGACCCTCCAGGGAAACGCAGGGTGAAGAGACAGCCAAGCCAAATTTTATTTGAATTTTATTTTTCCTCCAACTAAACTTGGTGTAGCAGCATGGGAAGTGTCTGCAGATCACCTGGGCTTCCCTGGGAAGAGAAAAAACTTACTGGGATGCAAGATGAAGCAGTTCTGCCATGCATTTTTTCCTCAGAGCTCTTCCCTAGGTTGTGTTGATCCTGCCTCTCCTGTGAAAGGATTGTTTCATGGTGTGAGGCTGCACTGTGGACTGGGCTCCAGGTGCCCTTTTTTACCAACTTACTGCCCTGTGTTGGATGATTGAGGCCTCTTGGATCTGTTGGAAATGTGCTGTGTTCAGGCATCTGCTTATCCTGACAATTCTGAGCTGTGGGTTATATGATTTATGATATGATATGATTGTATCAGATATCCTGAGGGGACACAACTTCCCTCTTGTGCAAGGATCCAAGCAAATTAATAAAAGGACATGATGTGCCCAGAAGTTGCAGAAATGGGCCTACATAATTAATGTAGATGTAACATCCTGTTGGAATCCCAGGTGACTTTGAGGACCAGGGTTTGGACATCTGTATCTTCATTTGTATCTTATCCCTGTGAGAGTTAAATCCAGTGTGAGAAGAAACCTGCTCAAGTGGTTCCTCTCCATCTGCTACAGGTCTTGCCGGGTGTGTGACCACAAAAAGCAGTGGAGTTTGATTTCTCCATAAGTGATAAATATGAGCATGTAAAAGGAGGCTTCAAGAACAATGTTCTTTTTTTAAACTGTATTTGACCTGAAATCTGCCTTTTCAGAGAAACTTAGGGAATTGTTTTGTCTTAAGATCATAATTATGAATTGCTTTCAAGACTTGCACTCACTTGGACATTAGGAGAAAGTGGAAACAAGGGATGAGCCCTCACAGGATGAGACAAATTTGCTTTAGATGAACCTTTTATTAAGGAGTTCACTTAGTTTCTGCTGTAATACTGTGCCATCACCAGCAGTAAGGGCTGCTCTTTTTTTCCCCCTCAGCTCAGTTTCTTCATAAATATTGTTCGAACTTCTTTCTTCCCAAGAGACCCTAATTATTTTTATAAATTTCTCAGTGCTTTCCACACTCTTTTTACCATGGAAGTGCATCTTCACAGGGTGTGAAATGCAGCTCTTGCTCTGTCAGTGTAGAGCTACTCTGCTGCTTCCCTTGTTCCCTCTGCTTTTGGGCTCCCCAGCCAGCCCTGGGTTGTTCCTGGTGCTGCTGGAAGGTGCTGTGCCAGCAATCCTAATTAACAGTGCCACGAGCCACAGTCAGGAACAGAGCAGCTAAGTAGGACAAACAAATGTGCAAGGGACAGTATAATTGAAGTTGCAGGGGAGTGGAGGCGGAATAGTTTGCAAATGTCAGTGAGAAATTCAGCAAGGGCACGGGGAGAGCTGTTACTCTGAAAATTTGCTGGAGGAGTTTTCTCAATGACCGTGGGAAGGCAGGACCTTTGCTGAACCTTTCATCAGTTTTGAATTTGTTCTTCCCTTCTGATGGATGCTGCCTCCTGCATCCTTGTCCCACACTCCTGCTCTGTCCCAGCTGCTGTGCTGGCTGTCCTGCCCCTCTGGTGTCCCCAGCTGTCCCCACAGCCCCTCCTGCACAGCCCATGGGTGGCTCTTGGTGTGGGAGAGGTGGATGCAAGTCTGGGAATTCAGCACTAATTAAGTTCCTGGACATGAACTGCTTCACCAACTCCACTTAGAGGATTTATCTAATTGACTGAGGAAATAGTTTGAAGTGGAGGAACATTATGAGCTACAAATGACTGAATTTCAAAGCCTCCATATTTCCTGAAGATAAAAGCTTTTTAAAAAATGGGAATTGAACTCTGTTTTAAATCAGAAACAGATGCACTTGTATGGGGGGAAGGGTATTTTAAGTAATTTTCTGTATGAATTATTTGAAAGCTGCTGATGACTAGTAAAGATGGGCTGTAACATTTCTCAGTCTTAGATTGGGCAATATATGTAATATTTTTTCTCTTCTAGAGTAGAAACTGATTGGGAGAGAGCAAAGGCATTCCCTAGGCTTAGCAAATATCTTGTCACCTGAGCCGTCTCTGGTGCAGTCATTCCCTTTATGCAGCTGCCAATATACACAAGATCTAGGATGTACCTCTCTGTCACCATGGAGTAGCAGAATTAAGGGGGGAATTGCAGAACCAAGATGTTTTCCTTATGGGATGGAATATCAGAAGAGGCTCAGAGTGGGAGGGAGGGAGGGGGCAGAAGTACCAGACTAAGCATTTGGCATGAAAACAGAGGCAGGTGGGTGCTGCAGAATTAGTCATGGACTGATGCAAGAGGAGACCACCATCAGAACACGCTCACTTCATTTTCCATGACCTTTTTGCTTTGTAATGGATTAACTCTCAAAAAAGCCCACAAAAACAACTGCTGTATTACCATATTTCCCTTATTTAAAAAATTCAGAGTACAGGTGGAACATTTTAAGGGTAAACGTTGTTGTTCTACAATAAAGGAACCTTAAGATCGATTCTATGGAATCTTTAAATTTCCAGAGGCTGCAGCACTCTAGAAACCCCTCCCTGCTCTGGTGTAATTATGTAAGGAACAGAACCATTCCTTATAATATGGGTTTGTCCTAATAATATCCTTGTATTGTTTTCCCCATCTGTTCTGCAGCCATTACGTTCCTGTGCAGGAGGAGCAGAGTCTTTATGCACAGCTAATGTGGGTACTCTCAGGGGATATAAATATCATGACTCTTCCTCTGGAAAGGGGAGCAGATGGCACCCAGCCACGAACACACTGGAATTTTCTGCATGCTGCCTTGACACTGTCTCAGGGGCAAAGGGAAAAATGAAACTTTTCTATTCAGCCTGATGCCTTTTTGGGCTTACCTAAAAACAGAGGCCAGACAGAATTAGGGAATAAAAAGCAGTTACTTTTATTGAAGGGCCTTCAGGCATATTTTGGGCAGATGAAGCTCCCCCAGGGGCTGCACCCAAAAATGGACCAGAAGTCATGGGTTTTCACACTTTTATAAGTTTGGTCTATTTGCATATTGGAGGTTAATCTTCCAATTACAGCTCCAGGTAATGACGTCATTTACCCCAAGTTTGCTCCCCCCAACTCACTTTTGTTTAGATTTCTTGGGGTCTGAGACAGTGACAGTCCTTGATTCTCAGACCTGGAGAGGCATTGCTGTGTCTGACCAAAATCAGAAAGCAGTGGCTAACACTCTGTATGGAGTTTAGAGTTACACACTAAAGAATCGCAGGGTTACAAATATACGAAAAATAGAAAAGCTAAAATCCTAAGGCATTGAGCCCTTCTGTCTGCCCTCAGCAGGCAGGGCTGGTGCTGAGCTCTGTGAGCAAGGGCAGGGTCTGGGCAGGGGGGTCCCTGCACAGGTTTTTATTTGGGCAGGGTCTGGGCAGGGGGGGTCCCTGCACAGGTTTTTATTTGGGCAGGGAGGGTGCCCTTGCAGCTCTGGTTCTCTCATGACCACATCAGCTCATCCCCATCCCTAAAACAAAGATGAAAGGTGTTTCCTAGGGAGAGCAGTGATGCAATATTTACTCAGAAGATGGAGAAGTAGATAAAAGGAGCTGCTTTGTTCTCCCTTTTCTCCTTGTGATGATGCTTTGTCTTGAAGGATCTTAAAGGAAACTGCTGCTCAAAACAAAGCCTAAAGTAAAAAGATAATAGGAATTGGCTTCTAGGGGGTTTATTCAGCTTCACAGGTCTGCATCTCCTTTTTATGATGGAGAAATAATCCCTGCTTTGGATGAAGATCATGTAAATCTACACTGTGTTAGCTTAATTCTAATTTAAAGCACATATTTGATCTATCTTTCAAAGTATTTCACTTCTTGTGATGCTAATTCAGGTTTATAACCCTGTTTTTAACCCTGAACCTGGATGTGATCATCAGTCTTTGACCCAAAAGTGTTGCTGGTGGGAGTTGTCACAGCTCTGTGGGAGGTGGTGGAATGGGATGAAAACCTGTGTGCCACTGAAAGAAATTCTGCACATACAAAAGAAATCCACTGGTTTAGATTTTATTTTGAGTATTCTGAGCATCGAGTAATTCCAGGTAACTGCCATTATTTAAATTAATCTGCTCCTTTTTTTTTTTCTTACCTAGTGTCTTTTTGACCATTTCCTACGCCAGGCTCTGCCTTCTTGCTCAGGGTGGGTTTTGTTCACTTAGGCAGCAATTACAGCTGTTGAAAGCCCTTGCCTGACTCTGTAATGAGGACCTGGGAGCTCAGAGCCACGGGAGAAGCCTGTCAGCACAACGGCATAGATTTTATGTGTATATAGTGCTTAGCAGAGGTAGTTTTAGAGGCTTTTATCATTTGTCAAGGAAGAGTTAGGAAGGAGAAAAAAAAATCAGAATGAATGGGTACTGTCAGAAATTTTTCTGGCTCTGTAGTGAAGAGGATACATTCAGTATTCCCTGCCAGGCAGGTTCAAAGTGATCTGGGATGTTCCACCCCTGGGCAAAAACAATCCCAGGATATGAGGTGGTCTGAGAGAGGTGTGAGAGGGTTAAACTATGTGGGAGCATTTTCTTGTCAGACTGAGCTGCTGGACAGACCCCAAATGGGCTCTGTGGGGTGGGTGCAGCTTTGGGCACTGGGGCTGTGCTAACCCTGGGCTCTGACGGCTTTGAGCTGTGTGGTTCAAGTTGCTGAACCAGGCTCTGACTCTGCTCATGCCTTGAATTAGGGTTTTAATTTAGGGCCATGCCTGAGGTGTTCTGTAAGAGCATCACCTGGCCAAGAGCAGAGGGAGAATTGGTGATGGGAGCCCTTGTGTGGCTGGGGTTTGCAGGGTCATCCCTGTATGCAGTGATGCCTTGGAGGGATATACCTAAAATAGAGGCTAGACAAAATTAAGGGAATAAAAGCAGGTATTTATTGGAGGCCTTCAGTAGGTGCACCTTGGGCAGTCAGGAGTTCCTGAGGCTACACTCAAGATGGAAATGGTCACGAGTTTTTCATACAGTTACAGGTTTGGTCTGTTTACATATTGGGGGTTAACCCTCCAATTACAGCTTCAGGTAATGAAGTCATTTACTCTAAGTTTGCCTCCCACAATTCGCTTTTATTTACATTTCTCAGAGCCTGAGGCAGTGAGGTGTCCTTGACGCCCAGCCTAGAGAGGAATTGCTGTGTCTGATCAGTATGTGAAGACAGTATCTAACACTGTGTGTGGAGTTCAGGGCTGTACACTAAATCAGTGCAGGCTCTGAACACTATAACAGCTAAATCCTAAGGCATCAGCAGCCTGGCACGGTCCAGGAAGCAGGGTCTGGTGTTGGGGAAGGGATCCTGTGTCTCCTCTCTGGGGCTGAAGCATAGCTGGGAGCCCTCAGAAGGTCAGACCTGGCCCTTGCTGGAGATGGAGAACATCCCTTAGCAGGGCCAGGTGCCACCAGCTCTGCTGTGGAAACTTCTCTTGGAGATTTCTGGGCAGCCCCTACAGCTCCAGAGGTGACCCACCCAGCTGGAACATAATGTATAGATAGTAGTCTATTGAAAATTAGTTTTCTTCATGCCTAATGTCCTCAGTTCATTCATCTGTTGAAAGGAAATGATTGCAATAGTAGCTCTAAATGCCTTTAAGAGACTTCTTGTAGTTCTTGTGCAGTCACACACATCTCTCATTTTCCCCTCAAGGCTGCTAAGGAAAAGCTCAGATGATAAATCTGTGAAGACAGCTAATGGGAAATTATATTGATTGTTCTTTCAGATTGTTACTTTTTATGCCAGTGGTCTGTGTGTCAACTGCTCGGGTTGGGGGATTTATTTTTTAAACAGGTTCTGTTGAGGGATCTTAGGGATGTTTGAAATGACAGCAGGGGGTGCAGGGAGTTGGTAGGAGCTTGTTTTAATTGACTTTAAATGCTGTGTTTGTGAGAAATAACAGATGATATCCAATTCCTGAGTGTCTCATTTCTGCCTGTTAAATATCTCAGGTGTAAGAATTTTTTTTGGCCCTAAGAGGACAACTTTTAGCACTCCTGATTTCAGCCATTTGTGTTGATGGAAGGAATGTTTTCTGATGAGCAGCTCCTGCACAAACAAAGCTGTGATATCCATCCATACAGTACAACTGGGAGGTAGATTCTGTTGAAAAATTTTAGCTTTTTTCCATTTCATTGTGGCTCTTAGATGACAGTGACCCCAGCAGGGTGAGCCCAAGGCTCTCTCTGAGTTCAGCCTTTGTCAATATGTCACAGTTCTCAGCAGGAACACTTGATTTCCAGAATAAGTGTAAAAACTGAAAGTTTGGTTGTAACAATAGGAAATTCCTGGTGTTTGAAAAGGAATGAAAATAAAACCATATTATGCCCTAATAAAGCCACTAAATCTCTCTTTAGGATTTCCCAGCTGTCACAGCCAGTTTACATGGCCATCTCCAGCAGCTCAGGAGCAGTGGGGTGTGTTAAGGATGGCAGCAGCAGCTGAGTTTGATCTCCAGCCTGGTTGACTGCATTGGCATCCATAGGTGCCCTTACAGAATTTCCTATGTGCCTTAAACCAGCTGGGTATTGCCTTCCCCTAAATTCATGCTCAGCAGCCTTCATCTACTCCAGATGCAACCACAATATCAGTAGTAAATGACCCTTTCCTGTGTTTTTGTAGCTGCCAATGTACCAGAAAATCCTTGATTTTTCCCTACCCTTTATCAGAGAGTTTCCTAAACTGCTCAGGAAAATATTGTGTTATTGCACAATTAGCATAAATGTGTGCAGGTCTCCTGGAATATAAATCCTACATTTACTTTCAGTGGAATAAAAAGGATGAAGTTTGTTGCCCATGGACTGCCCAGAGAGAGTAAATCTCTTACTGGGGCTGCTGAGCTCACGTAGCACTTTCTTGGCTCCTTGAAATGTCATCTTTAACAAACCCCATCCCATAACTCCAGATGATGTGCTGTACAGCCACTAACACTGAAAAGTTGGTGCTTCTTGGCACCATCAGATGTTTATCTTGAGCATATGTTGTGAGAAAGGAAGAAAAGCCAGTGCAGGGAAGAAAGAGTCGAGGCTGTTCTGGGTGGGCTGAAGATGTCAGCTTGGTTTTACATTGGGAAATGTCAGAAGCATTGCTGGAGCGTGGGAGAAGTCACAATATTTGGTACAGGGTTTGGAGGTGCTTTTTTTTTTTCCTCCCCTTGAAGTCTCTCCTCTCTTCCCCATGTGTTTTTGTGGAAGTGTCAACTGATGTTATTACACTTGGCATCCTGAACCCTAAGGTTGCTAAAAAAGAAATGTGGAGTGTGCATTTGTTTTCTTTTCAATAAAGCAGGGTTTTTTGATGCTGTAGGATCTTCGGGGCAGGTTCAGCTCTGTTTGCACACTGCCTGGTACAGGCAGTGCTGCAGCCTTTTCTCTGCCACCAAAATACAAATACACCACCACCAGCACATTATTCTGAAGGGGAAAAAAAAACCCTCAAAGAAAATCAGTCTAATCTCATGGCTTCTCATGTGCTTGACCTCTGCAGGAGCAGTTTAATTTCTGGTTTCACCTTTTTCCTGTGCTTTGAGATGTGGTCTCACTCCCAGTTTATTGTGCCGTACACGGCAGTGTGGCTGAGGGCTCAGTGTTTGCATCCACAGCAGCCCTGGGGCTCTGGCACCCTGTTCTCTTGGATCATGTAGGGCACATTCCCTTCCTGCTGGAGCACTTTGAGAGGGGAGTGGGCAAAATGAAAAATGGTGAAGGGTCTGCAGGGGCTACACTAGGAATGGTTGAAGTCACTTGTTGGTTCAGCTGGACAAGAGGAGCCTGAGTTCAGATCCCATCAGGGGCTGCAGCTCCTCCCGAGGGGCAGCTCTGCTCTCTGTGACAGTGACAGGAGCCAGGGAATGGCTGGAGCTGTGTCAGGGAGGCTCAGGCTGGATATCAGGAAAGGTTGTTCCGTGCCCCAGAGGGTGCTGGCACTGCCCAGGCTCCCCAGGGAACGGGCACGGCCCCGAGGCTGCCAGAGCTCCAGGAGCGTTTGGACAGCGCTGCCAGGGATGCTCAGGGTGGGGTTGTTGGGGTGTCTGTGCAGGGCTGGGGGCTGCCCTGGCTGATCCTGGGGGTCCCTCCCAGCTCAGGATATTCTGTGGTTCTGTGAGGCTACAAAAATCCATAACCTGTACAATTTCTGTGCGTGCATGTCCCTTGTCTTTATTCACTTACAGCAAAATCCCCTCTGTAAAGGCAGAATAAGTTTCAGGGTGACAAATGGGTGAATGTTAAACATTTAAAAACAAATTAAAAATGTCTAATTGCCTTAAACCCCAGTGAAGCCAGCAGACTAGAAGCAAAGGTGCCCTGGAGGACTGCAGTGTGCAGATGTTGTGGCTGCAGTTGTGCAGCTGCATCTGGCCGAGGTGGGATGTGAGGGTGTGAGAGCCCCAGTGTTCCCAGCAGGCTGCCCAGACAGGCAGGCTGTGTTCCCAGCCCCAGCTGCTCAATGCCAGCATTGTTGTGGAGGAGCAGTGGCAGGGATCCACAGGAAACCTTCCTGGGGCTGCCAGAGATGCTGGGATGGCTCCTGCCAGGCTCCTGGATGCAGCTGGGGGTCACTGGGGGCTTCATGCTGTGCTCCAAGGTTGTGTGTGCACATTCCATGTGCTGTTACAGGTTTGGGGTAAAGGTTCTCATCCTGATTAGATACAGCATTTCTGTTACCAGAGTTTAATAATATATTTGGGTTGTAATTTGGTAGGGATTTGTTTCTTTTCCTCTTGCCTTGAAACTTCATAACCTTGCTTTTTGTTATGTGGTATCAAACCCCCTCTTTCATTTAAAACTATGAACATAACAAAGTAATTATAATCTGTTTTAACCCAATACACATTTGTGAATGCTACAGTAATGGTGCAGAATGTACTTTTAAACACTTGTTTAAAGTTTGAGTTAATTTTTTATGTATGTATGTATAGACTCTAAAACCCTAAGCTGCTTCAACACCCCTCTCTCTGTAGCAAGCACTGTTGAATTTCTTTTTGCATGCAGTGTGTGTAGCTGCATATCTGTGTGATCATCACTGCAAAGCAGCTCAATGACTTAAGGGAGGTTTCCTGCTTCAGAAAGATGGGTTTACCTTGTGTGCTTGCTAAAGAGAGTGTCTGCCAGCCCTTCCAGTGTTTTATGGCTTCTCGTCATGGTTTAACCCCACGGAACAATCAAGGCCCACAGAGATGCTGTGGGGCCACCAGTGGGGTGGGGGAGAGAGTCAGGATGGCAACAGGGACGACTTCAGGAGTAGCATGAAGGCACTTGAATGGGGAAAGCAAAAGGTGTACACACAAAGGCAGCAAGGAGTTCATTCCCTGCTGCCCACGGCTGGGCAGGTGTTCAGCCATCCCCAGGGGAGCAGGGTTCCAGCACACTCCAAATGTCCCCCTCTTCTTTCCTCTTCCCCCAGTTCATTTACAGACTGTGGTGTCACACAGTCTGGGATATCCCTGGGGTCACCTGTGGTCACCTCTCCTGGCTGTGTCCCCCCCAGCCCCTCCCCAGTGTGGCCATACGAGGGGCAGGAAAGGCCTTGGCTCTGTGCAATCCCTGCTCAGTGATAACTAAAATATCTGTATTATCAACCCTGTGTTCAGCACAAATCCAAAGCCAGCCCCAAAACAGCCACTGGGGAGGGAACTAACTCTACCCCAGCCAGACCAGCACACTTCAATCTATGGATGCATTCACAGACCATGAGCAAGCTGTGTTAAACTGTGTTTAAACTGTTAAAATTTGTGCTTTGTTGGTGCTTTTCTTTGTGCAGAGATCTGGGCAGTGTGTGCTGTGCCCCTGGGTAAGGGGAGTATTTCAGCAGCTTGGGCTTTGGGGTGCTCTTGTACCTCCTGCTGTAGGATTGCTGTGCCACTGTTTCAGTTTATTTCTAGTGGAATCTGCAAAATGAGAGTGGGAAAAGATACTGAGAATAGGCTGGGAAGAGGAGGGAAGCTTGGAAGGCAAGGAGAGCTTGCAGGGAGAAGTCAGACATTTTTCCCTGATAAGCTGGCAGTTAGAGGGATGTGCAGTTGTGCTGTTGTGCATCTGCTGTGCCTCTCAGTCAAATTGAAGAATTAGCAAGCAGGGGAGCTCTAGGTTATATTTTCTAGCTGACTTACGCAGTGACTGGTTTTATCCCCAGTTTTTGGAACCATGAGAGAGGAATTTGTAGCAGAGATTGTAGCCTGTGAACGATTAATCTTATCTCCCTTTAAACTTGAACTTTAAAATTGAAACAGACTGTAATAATGCTGAGATTGGGCTCTGCTGAGTTTATAGCTAAAGTAAGTTAATGATGTAGTCCTTTTCTGCCTCCTCATCACTGCCCTCATTCCCAGAACACTTCATGTGCCTGTTTTGATTTTCTTTCAAAATCAAAGACATCCATACTGGGAAGCACTATGAAGTCTCCATAATAAACAACCACTAAGGGATGACACAAAGTCATTTTCTTTAGTGAGAAAAGTCAAGGTCTATAGTAACCTTGTGACAAAAGCAAATCTAGCATCAGCTATTCAATTTAGCAACAGCCAGCAAATTGGAAATGTGCAACAAAAAGAAGGTGACTGACTCTGCCAAGGAGGGTGGGAGCAGGGGAGTAAATGGCAGATGTTAGAGTTGCTGTATTGACAAGCATGGGGTGGCCTCTGTGTTCCTGGGGATGGCTCCTGGTGCCTTTGGGAGTGACGCTTTCAAAACTGGTCATTCCTGCTGGGGTCACCAAGTCAGAGGAGGAGAGGGATGGGAATTCTGCATTGACAAAGCAGAGGGGCACAGGGACTTCCTCTGTTACACTGAGAGAGCTGCTGATTAAAATACTGGTTTGGGTGGAAGCAAACACTTCTGAATGAGCAAATCCTGCTGTCTGAGTGGAATTTATCAAGAGCTTTCTTCACTGTAATCAGGTTATTAATGTTCAGTGGGTCCTGACACATCAAAGGGACTTGTGTGTCTGAATGCATCTTAGTGCAAAGCAAAGCCTTTCCGAGGAAAACTCAACAGGGAAGTTCTTCAAAAAGGGGAATGTCAGCCCAGGTCAGCCTGTCACAAAGCAGCTGAGGGTGTTACAGCTTTTCCAGTCAGCTCTTGGGCTCAGATTTTAAGACTTGAATTTCTGCTCTGGTTCAGTCCCCATCAGTGCTGTCACACGAGGATAAGTCTATCATATCAATGGCATTAATGATCTCTCCTTAATAAAGTCCTGGTTGTTCCCTTCCCTCTATCAGAGTGGCTGTGTTGGTTATTTGGGGTGGCCCCTGTGGGGGTGTGCCAGGAGCTGGGGGAGGTTGCACTCCCCATTGCTCTGTGGGTCTGGAGCCCCCCTCTTGCAGATGATTCCTAAAATCACTCTGTGGATCCCAGGAGGAAGCACTCTGTGCCTGGTTTAGTGAGACAAGGGCTACAGGACAAATGATCCTTCTGTGGAAGCAGCTTCTTGGCCAGTTCCCTGCAGGGCTCAGGGATTTGGGCACCAGGGTCTTGCCCTGGGGTGAACTGGTGGGAATATCTCACTTTGACAGGCTTCATGGTGATGCCTTAGGATTTTAGCTTTTATATTTTCCATATATTTGTAATCCTGCAGTTCTTTAGTGTATAACTCCAAACTCCATATCCAGTGCTAGCTGCTGCTTTCCCATTTTGTCACACACAACAATTCCTCTCTAGGCTGGGAATCAAGGACACCTCCCTGCCTCAGGCCCCAAGAAATGTAAACAAAAGTGAATTGGGGGGGAGCAAACTTGGGGTAAATGACTTCATCACCTGGAGCTGTAACTAGAAGGTTAATCCCCAGTATGCAAATGGACCAAACTTACAAAGTGTGAAAACCCATGACCAGGGGTCCGTTTTTTGGGTGCAGCTCCTGGAGGGGCTTTGTCTTCCTGAAATGTACCTGAAGGCCCTTCAATAAATATAACTGCTTTTTATCCCCTTAATTCTGTCTAGCCTCTGTTTTTAGGTAAGCTTGAAAAGGCATCAGTGGTTTTTAGGATAGAAAAAGTGGGGCTGTAGTCCTCATGTGCTGGAATGGGGTTTTTTAGTTGTATTTTTTTATTGTTGTTAATAGATGGCATTTCTAGGAGAAAGGTTAACAGAAGATAATTTGAGCTTTATTTTCAAAGACAGAGAAGTCTCATGTCCCACTCAGAATAAGTGCAAGGAGAATGGAGAGATTTAGAAAAGCTTTCATAGCTTTAATGTCTGATACATCTATTTATTATGCTTATTACTTGATTTTTCAAATGGCAAAGACAGTAAAAATTCTTTATCAAGCATTTCCAGCACACCATTAACTTCTTTAGACCTTGTGAGTGCTGTACAGCACTTATGGCAGAGCCACTCTGTAAATCACCATAAAAAGAATACTAAGTCTGGAGGTGGATAAGCATGATTATTTAAATAGGAAATAATTTTGGTCTAGTAAAATGCTATGTTTTTTTCTTTTTAAGAAACAAATTCTCTAGAGAATATTCTGTCTCTTGTATAAATTTAGCAGAGAAGATTATCAGTTGATTTTCTTCTGCTTCATACTCAAGTATGCAAAGCTGCTAAAGAGTTTTTGCTTTAAACTTCCCTGGGCTTTTTTGTCCTAATTTATTCTGTATTTCCAATTAAACTGTATGTTGTTTAAAAAGAAAACAAGTTACATATTTTTCCTTTTTTTCCCCTGAAAAATAAGTTTCTCTTCTATTTGAATAAATCCCCAATGGAATCTTCCTGCAGCCTTTTTGGAGACAAAATTACAATCGTTTTTCTGGAAGATCAAGATTGTATTTTTCACTCTGGAGTTAATGTGGCCTCTGCAGAAGTCAAGGATGCACTCTTGATGTGAATATTACAGCATTCTTCTGCCTAAAAATTCAGATCTGGAACACTTACAAGAGTTCATAGTGTAAGAAAACAATGTGTTTAGGTTTTATTTTAAATTTTGGGGGTACTTTCACTGCAGTGAAGCACAGCTGCAGCCAGTGGGTGCTGGGGTCAGGATGTAGATGGTTTTCCTCTTGCCAGGAATGACTGAAGAGCAGTGCCCAGGCACCCTAAGGAGACACTGAAGGGTTTTTTTGGGGCCCAGGGATGGGGGTGTCCCTCAGGTGTGATGCTACTCTGCAGGATTTCAAAATCTCAGTTAATTTGTTGGTTTCTCCATCCTGCCATTGACACCACAGCTGCAGGAGCTGAGAAATCACCTTTGAAATACATTGCTGATCTCTAGGGATAAAGTGGTGGATATAAGGGTTGATTGTGCATCCATATAATTGAGGAAAAAGTGGTGGCAGACATGGCAGAGGGGGAAGGCTCAAGCTGTTCTTGAAGTGAAGAATTTTGCAATACCAGAAAATGGCTCCATGTTCCCCTCCAGGCACAGCACTGCTTTAGTTCCCAGGTATGGGTATTTCCCATAGTCTTGGAGTTTACATTTACCTGGGAATGGTAAAGCCAAGGACCTCATGTCTGGGTAGTGAGTAGGAAAATTGCTCTGTTTTAACGCAAATTTCGGATTTGGCGTGTGCTGCCTGGGCAGGATGGTGAGATTCCTTCAAAGACTGTGCCATGGGATGTTTTCTCACTGGGTGACTTGTGTGTGCTCTGTCCCCAGCTCTGTGTAGCCCTGGCAGAAGCTGCCTCATCCTCACTGTGAGCCTCCCTACCTGGGTGTCCCTGAGGCTCTCTGGGGTCACCAGGACTCCAAGGTAACCAGAATTTCCCTGGCATTATTGAGTACTCAGATTTTTAGACTGTCAGGCTGTAACTTTTGAGCCTCTTGACTGCAATGAGGGTTTGTTAAGAATAAAGTAATTGGAAAAGCAGGGCTGCAGTTTCAGGTGTCAGACTTTTCACCTAAAGCCTGCTTTAAAGACACATAAGGACACTGTATTTCTCTGTTCATGCAGCTTCTTAATGTTATTTTAAGATGCTTTCAAGAGTGCAACAGTAGATATATTTCATTATATATCTGTAGCAAATACCCAGTGATTTACATATTACTATTGAACATCAGTATGCAAAGAAAATTAATTACTGCACACAGCACTTACAGGCAAAAGCAGGGCACTTTCTTGATAATTACAGTATCACTGCAGAGTAAATATATCATTCTTCATCTGACAGTGTAATTTATAGCATCTCTGGAGCAGTTTGACTGCTGTACTTGTGTTTCCAGAAGGATTTTTCTGGGTGGTGCTGAGCAGCTGTGGCTCCTCGGAGCTGGAACTGGAGCTGTTTGCTCAGAGCCTCTGGAAACCACACCAGCAGTACCTGCACTTTGTGTGTTTCCCTTTGATTGATCAGCTGCTGAATTTTGGCAGTTGGGAATAAAGCAAATTTGCTTTTTTTTGGTAAAAATCCCTGCTCAGCTGAGAGAGAGAAGACGAACAAAATAAAATCCAGAAATAAAGATCCCCAGCGCAAATTTCTGGTGCCAGGTTTTTTGACAGGTTAGTCACAAAAATCATAAAAATGAACATTTTGGCAGAACCAGCTGAGGACACAGCGTTAGCCTTTCTGCTCTGACAGGCTGTGCTGTGAGGATTAAGTATTAAAAGTGTCACTGAAGGAACAAGGTTTCCCTCTCTCTGTTTTCTGGCTGATGCAGTGGCCAGTTTTGCAGCTCCTGGAGCTTTTACCAGCCTGTTCCATTGGTGGTCATCAGCCTTTGGCCACCAAAGCAATATCAGGAGAGAGCTTGGTGATTGTTACAGTGCTTAGAACACAAGAAAATAGTGAAGTAAAAAAAATTCCAAACAAATGGGACCTTATCTCTGCCTTTCCAGTACCTCCTGTGTCTGAACAGGTGACCAAAGCTTGAGTGTTTTGGACAAACTTCCACGTTTCATAATGGTGACTCTTGGGGGAGTTGCCTTGGTTTTCATTTAATTCTCTGCTTTTATAACTCCCACTTTCCTGTTCGTGTTTGTCAGTGGCATTACTTTACCAACAAAAATTGCTCCAGCCAATCAACCAACCAACCAAAATATTCCCCCCAAACCACACTTTATATGCTTTGTTGGTCAGATCTGTGAAATTTTAAAGTTGTGGCACTATTAATTAGTGCTATTAAGATTATGTAGTCTCATCATATTTAAAGCTAAGCCTCGGGTAATAGTTAATGGTGCTGCAAAGTATATTAATAAAATTACTTGTAGTAATTAAGGGAGAAATGGACGAGTGTGAGAGAAGTTTGGAGTGTTAGGTTAGGAAAGAATGGGAATGCAGCCCAAGGGGCTTCTGGCTGTTTGTCCCATCCTCCCCAGGGTGTGTGGCTGGTCAGGGGGGACACTGGGCTTCTGGAGCTGTGGGAGAGCATCCTCTGCTCCTCACTGCCTGTGCTGGGCACTCCTGTTTGCACAGAGGCAGCTCAGCAGTGGATAGAGCCCTCAGTGTAAAGTCAGTAAGAAAGGATGGATTTTATTCTCTTCATTTACTCAGGAGAATTGGTCATGGATCATTTGCAGTGCTTTTGCTGCTGCAGAGAAGCAGTGTAAAACCTGAAGATTGATTCCTGCTGCTGCTCTGAAGGAAGCATTTCAAGGAGTTGAGTTGTCAAAGTAGCTCCAGATTTGGACATTTTGTTTTATCAACAACCTCTGGCACCTCAAGTCACACATATATGAACTTTGAGCACAGCTGACTGTCACTGGTCCATTTTGTGTCCATTCTTCCTTCTGTGCATGTAATTGGCTGCTCCTTTACAGCTAATCACTAAAACCAAAGGGGTTTTATCGACCATAGAAAGCTTGCTCATCTTGCCAGTCTGTTTGTTTATATAATTGATTGTATCATATATAATTTATTGCATTAGCCAAGCATGGAATTTTGCAGAGTGGAGGTGAAGAGACACCTCTGTCCCATGCTGCCTCTCCTTGTAAAGTCCAAAGCATTCCCTCCCAGCCCTGAGGTCATTTCTGCCCCTTGCAAACATCACTGCACCTGCTCATCCTGCACTCACCTGCTCTCATTGCTGCAAAGAAGAAAAGGTGGTACCTGGGTTGTGCTTTTCTTTCCCTGGCTTCACTGTGGCACTAATCACAGTGAATTAATTACTAATTCCTGTAATTAAATGTTAATAGAAAAGGTAAAATATTGTCTTGGGCTCTCTCTTTTGGAGAGAAAAGGAGAATTGAATGGTAGTTAATGGCACAGGACTGTGCTAAATACCAAAACCTCAACGGCTGCAGGATTTTACATTCCTTTTGGAAGTTCTTCTCTATATTTAAATGAATTAGATCTTTCCTCCTGATACAATAGGAACAGTGCATAAAAGCAGGTCTCCCTGACAGTACATGAATATCCATGTTTGCTGAATTTCCAAACTGTGTTTCTCTGTTCTGGTGTTGCTTGTTGGTGTTTGTAGTTTCCTCAGATAATTTTGTTGGGGTTTTTTTTGCTGGCTGCTTCAAAACAGGCAAAAAAAAACCAAAACCAAACCAAACAAATAAAAAAAACCCAACAACAACAACAAACCCAAAAAAGGCAATTGGAATTAATTCCAGTGGCCCATCAACCAATACTCAGCCTTAAAGGAACGTTGAGGGGAAAAGAAGCTTCAATGAACAGTTCAAATACGAATTAATTCAGTTTTAAATAAAAACTGCTTGGGAATTATTAATCATAATTATTTTATAGTAGAAAGTATTTTAACTTCTAAGTCAGTTTCTCAGTGGAAGTTTGAAGACAAGTTTGAAGATGAGCAAGCAACTTCCCTCTTGCTCTTTAAAGGAAACAGAGGATGCTTTTTTTATGGTCCGTACAAAAATATTGGTACTTGGATTGAAGTGTCTCTAATGTCTTCCAGTGTTTTCCTTTTGAATTGGAGAAATTGTGGCTTTATTTTGCTCTGAATCCTCCCTGCCTGGGACTTGTGAAGCTGCTGAGGTTACCAAGGAAAGGCTTGAGCTGCATCTCCTGCAGCAGCATTCCTGAATTCTGATGGATCCCCAGTGCTGGAATGGGGCCTCCACAAAGGGCTGGTCCTGCCAGGAGAGGGGAGCTCAGGATGAAAACATTCCTTTATAGCAGGCTGCCTTGCAGCTTTGAGGACTCAGAGAAGCGATTCTGAAATATCAAAATGTGTCATTTTGATTAAAAAGACTATCAAAACACAGCCTGACAAGTCCTGTTTCAGAGGTTAAAAGAAATTCAGCTCCTTACTCTGATTTGGAATGCAAATATTTTCATGTTTGAATTTTTTTTCTAACCCAGAAATGTTGAACTTAATTCAGCTTCTATTATAGCCTGGCAGAAATCTCCAGTGCCTTTGATTCTTCTGTTCATTACAGTGAAATGTTAAATTAAAATGAGAAAGGCTTTGGTTTGTCCAAATGAGAAATTCTTCATCAAAGTTTGGTCTCAGAGCAAACCATCAATGTGAGGGCTTTGCAATAGAGATCTGTTGCCTCTGAAAATGCAGTTAGACCAGAAAACAATGCAGATTGTGTTGTCCTTGCCCTGCAGCAGGCTGGGGGAGTGTGGCTGTTCAGCAGCAGATGGAGGGGCTCTGGGCTGTGTGTTCACTGGACTCCTTGTCTGTCTTATGGCTTTTGGGCAAATAAATCCCTTCTACTTTCTTCATTTGCAGAGTGCAAGTATAGACCTTAGCTCTGAAGTGTTTAATGTACTGATCTTTCTGCAGACATTTGCTGCTACTACAGAAACAGAAAAGGCAGTTATGTGCAAAGCCAGATTTCAGCTTTCTTTCCTTAAGCTTGTTAGTTTTAGGGTGGAATTTAAAAACGACTTGATGTGGTTTATGTTTTATTTCCCCATGGAAGCCGGTGCCGGCTTCATCCCAACTGGAGCTGAACTTTGCTTGTTAGAAATCTCCCACTCTTCATTTTCTTTAGTTACATAAGAAAAAAAAGGTATTTAACAAGTAAACAGTAGAAAGCAGTATCCTTTTGATGTTTCCAGTAGTATTATGTAATAATAGATTTTAAAAATAATTCTTTCTCCCCGTTTTTGGGGGAGCTGACTTGGGCAGTGGGTGGCTGAGGAAGGTCTGTGCATCAGGAGATTGCTGTGTGGGCATTTTAGCAGCTGATTCATGGCACTGGGAGAAACATCCATTGTACTTCCTGCAGTTAATGCAGGGAAAATGGGAATGCTGGCCCAGGCAGAGCCTCCTCAGAGCCCCTGAGTTAACAGGAGTTGGCCTGAGGTCAGCAGAGAGGTGGAAAAAAACCCTATAGATGTGGTGAATAGAGGGATCATCGCTTTCTCTCTGCTCTGCCCACAAGTTGTGATGCTGTTCTCACTGGGCAGAATAAAGTTTGGGATGAAGTTCTCATCAGGAGGGTTAGAAAAATGCCAGCTTGCTGTGTCTCTCCAAAGTGACTGCTATGGATCATAAAACATGGAAATTAAGAGCATCCTGCCTCTGTTCCTGCCACCACAGCTGCTCCATGTGCAGAATTGCTCTGGATGGAGGAGAGGGCTTTTGGCTTTTAAATTCCAAGTTGCTTGTTTTGATCCTGGAGAACCTCTGAAAGGCCCTGCCCTCTGCAAGCTCTGCTTTGTGGGAATGATTTACTGCCTCCTTCATCCTCATTGAAAAATAAACACACCTGTTCAGTGCAGTCCTGCTGTGAGACCTGGGATTTAACCTCTATAGATGTTTTTTTTTCTTTTTAAAGTGCATGTTCCACCTTAATTTGCTGTTGTTCCTGCTCCTGCAGATGGATGGCTGTGTTCAGCACAGGCACTTTGTGCTTCTGGAAGCTCAGGGGTTCTGTGCTGGGTGCCTGCAGGTGACTTTGTGTGGCTGTTTCCCCTCCAGGGGAACCAAAATGCAGCTCAAGCAGTGAGAAAGGCATTTTTCCTTGTGTGCAGGAGCTTAATGCAAACAAGGGCTGTGTTGTGAGAGCGAGCAGGAGTCATCAGCCTTGGGAGGAGATGTGGGCTGAGAGAACTGAGCTGAGCTCTACACCTAGCTGGGATGAGGTGTGGGGTAGAAATATGGCTGTAATGCCCCACAGGAAGTTTTCTGTTGCAATTTGCAGCTTGCAAACTTTTTCTTGGATTCTTTGGAAGACTACTAGGCCAGACTCTGCTCATTCCAGCCACTTCTGAGCTCTGAATTCCCCTCAAGAGCCCAAAACAACCTTGAAAACACTGCCCTGTATGGGAATTCACTCCCTCACTAGCATCTCACCAGCTGCCATCACAAAAATCAGGTTTCAGACACAGGGAATGCCTGCTCTATATTCTACTTACACTTCCAAGAATTTCCCCCTTTTAATGGCCAGCTGGGGCATTATGAGATCCATATGCTTATGTAGACTGTCTAGGAGCTTTTAGACTTGTGAGGAGGAACTCATGAGCTAAATTTGGAGCCATTAAACCACAGCTCTTCTCCTGAGAGAAATTTTCCTGAAACAAAAATTGGATTTGATCAAGATGTTCCCCTGTTTGCATTGCAGCTTTCATTCCCTGGAGGGTTATTTCATTAACATGTGACATCTGCTGTGAGTTTGGAGAGGTGATATTGAACATGGATGTGAAGGAAATAGGGCAGATATAACATTCCTGTATTGGCTGGGAAGGAATTGGGCATTAAAGGGCACTAAAAGATGGAGAGGAGCTTGGTGGGGTTCTAGTGAGAAAGAGGGAGCAGTTCATGTTTGGAACATCCTGTACCTTAAAGGCATCCTGAGCTCTTTCCTCTCATTTTGGGACATTGAATTGAGAGGAGCTGGTTTTGAGGGTTCCAAAGTCCTTTTCTTCCAGATGGTATTGAATAACAGAATGGCTGAGGTTAGATGGAGTCTCTAGAGATCCTTAAATATCTTCTCTGTCCTCAAAGCAGGGTCAGCTGGAGCAGGCTGTTCTGGGCTTTGTCTAATTTTAAATATCTCTGAGGGTGGAAACTCCACGGGTTTTATGGGAAAATCTGTTTAAGTTTCAGTCAAGGTTGTGGTAAAAATTAATTCCTATGTTTAAATGAGAATTACAGCATTTTACTTTTCCCTCCTCTTGTCCTTTCAGTGGACACCAGTGAGGAGAGAGTTCCTCCATCACCTTTGTTCCCTGCTTTAGGTGAGCCAGCTGTACCCATGACACTGCTGCTCTCAACAATCCCTTTAGCACAACTTCGTGGTGTCTTCATCCCTTCTTGATATTTTAACTAAATCTCTCTTTTTTTTCCCCCTTAACTGTTGTGACAGTCATGGGCTCTTCAGACTTTCTCTCACCATTAGCTCACCTTTGGTTTCCTGTACCCTGCTGTTGGCACAGGGCTGAAACCAGACTCCTGTATCTCCCTCATATACATCTCCTCATTTTTGTCAAACCTGAAAACAGATTTAAGTAAATCTATGGCAATTGGCCTGTTAATGAATGAAAGTGTGGGTGGGGATCAGTCACACTTAGATGAAAGTCAGGAGCCAATTTATAATGGGAATTAAAGGCCATTTAAATGCTACAACAATAACCAGAGTGGTTGGGATCCTAAAGCTCATCCTTCAGGGAGATAGGAGAGAGTTCCCACAGAAGAATTTCTGTTTTATCTTCTCCACACTTCTCCTAATAAAAATTCCTTTATTAGCATCTATGTGAAAATATTACACTTACATTTAATAATAATAATAATACTACAATAATAATCAAAATTCAAATCTATATCTCCTTTAGAAGCACTGTCTAAATAAGCCTGGGTATTTTAGAGCTGTGACATTACTGGGTGCATTATCTTGGTAACCTTTGTGAGCTGTTATTAACAGAGCTGCACAGATTCCCAAAGGAGTATTTGCAGTTCAGGAGAGGGTTAAGATGAGGACACAAATCACAGAGCTCCAACCCCTCAATCCAAATAGGTGAAAATGTTTAAAGAGGAATTGGTAAATAAAACAACTACTCAGGATAAATAAGGAGGGGGAAAGCTCTCCCATCCTTTTTTTTTTTTTTTCACTATAAAAATAGCTCTCCCATATTTTTACTATAAAGTGCAAAATCACTGTTTTCTTGCATGTCACAGCGTATCCAAAGCATGAGAGTGATTAACCCTTTTGTCCCTGGCAGGTCAGGAGGCTCAGGGGTGTTTTGTACAGCTGGCAAAGGCAGGTTTACACCTCTGCCCTGCCAGATCTAACCTGGGAAAAAGCCCACAAATGGCAGAAGTGCTGCACTTCTGTAGATCCCTTCCTGTGTGTGATACACCCACTCCTGCAAAATCTGCTTCTAGTCCTTCACTGGATAAATAAGTTGGTGGTAGAGTAATTTTTATTGGCCAGATGTGCTCAAGCAGCTGGAGCTGCCGCACTGCTGCTATGTCAGTGCCTTTCCCACTGATTGGGCTTTTTCCCCTTTAATATTCCCGTTATGGCATACTTTAGCTTAATTAGCAGAGTCCTAATCTGCCTTTTATTTTTTTTTTTGGCATTTTGAGGATGCAGGGAAGGCTCTGGGGAGGGTCATGGGTCTCTTCCCAACTTCAGCAGTGCTGATTTGATACTGAAGAGCCATTGAAAGTAACTCTGTAAATCATGCCCTTTGCTTCACAGGGCAGGCTTTTCCTGTTTTCCAGGCATTTTCTCAGTTGTGCATAGCCTGTGCACTTCTGGTGTCAGGAACAGCAAAGTCAGCAGACCCCATCATTGGTAAAATAAACCTAAATCAAGACACTGCATTTTCTATCATGATTTACAGCAGGTATCTGTCATCCTTAGTGCCTTATTTCCAGCTGTGTCCAACACTCAGTCCTTAAGAGAAAGGCAGTGCTCCTCCCACCAAGGTAATCCTTGGGATAAAATAATCCTGTCATGATCTCCTTCCTTCTAGTGCAAATCTGAGTTTGAATCTGTATTTTCCTGTCTATATACTATGAGGGAAAAAAAAAAAAACCCAGACATTTATGCCATTCTACTTTGTCAGTGTTAGGTGCAACCAATTATTTCAGCTGATGGATCTGCTTGGTCTCTAGCAGCTGTAGCTCTTTGATATCTAGTGAAAGAATTTGCCACTTTCAGTGCTTTACATCTTCAAAGCACTGTATAAACACTTAATTTAGTACAGAATCCACTAGGGATGGTAAATGAATGAAGAATGTACAAACTTCCACTTAGAGGACTAAAAGGCCTTTCAGGGAGTTGATGGAAAGTTACTCTAGCTTTACACAGCGTGTAATTTATTCCAGTGCTGGTTTGTACCTGTCTACTGCCTGTAAGGGACATCTCTGCTCAGATAATGAGATTAAAACCTCCTCCACCCTCCTTCACCTTATTTTTATCCATGTAAAACACCACACTTGATCCCCTGATAAATAAAGTTATTCCAGGATTTTCCAGGACGGGAGTTTGCTGGCGCACAAAATTCCAGCTGAACCAAGCAGAGCAGTTGGACTTGGGGCTTTTAAAGGCTCTTTCCAACCTAAATGATTTTAGGATTCAGTGGAAAGCCAAAGTTTCACCTTTAAAAATTTCCCTGCCAATCATGTACCAGTTTCATTGTCCTGAGTGACCTTCCCCTGGTTCTGCCAGTGCCAGGGTTTCTGGTTCATGGTGCTTTGTTCCTGTGCTGAGTGGAAGGTCCTAAGGAGCCTGTGGCTTAGTTCCAGTGGATTTCCAGTGTGGAGCAAGTACTTTTTCACAGTCAGATCTGAGAGCAAGTTTAGGCATCTAAATAACAGTTCTGTCCCTGCTTGCCTCTCCTTTGCCTTCAGTCAGTGAACTCAGCCTTTTCTCAACACTGAGTCTGCTCTGCCCAAAAAAGAGTGTTTATTCCAGCTGTTGGTATCATTACTGTTACCAAAAATATTGCAAAGCTTAATAAAGGGGGGTGATGAATGAGCTTTATTTGTTGCAATTAAAGCTGCTGATTCCCAGCCAGTTATGGGGACTGGAAGTGTTAGACTAACTCACACTGAACTTCCAGAGAGTTTCTTTTTTCTTAATCCAAGCAGGGACGTGGAGAGGAGGGGTGTGCCTTCCAAGGCCCAGGATATTTTGTGTGGTGCTTTCTGGTGTGTCTTGCAGATCACTCAGGGCTGTTCCTCTGCTATAGCTTCCAGAAGATAGATACCTATGGAGGCACAATAAGAGCTGGGGCTCAGAGTGGCTCCCGGGGCTTCAGCACAGATTGGGTGTGAGCTGGGCTGCTCAGGGATGGCACTCAGAGTCCTGTGAGCTGAAACTCAGCAGTGCTTTTCTGCCACTGTCCAGAGGCAGCACTGGCAGCTGCTGAGCACATCCAGCTCCCAGCCACACAGCTGTACTTTAAATCAATGAAAGGCTCAGAGCAAACAGCTTTGAGCTCGTGCCCAGCAGACATGATAACACAGCAGGATATATTTTTGCTTTATGACATTTGATTCTCAGAGGTGTTTCCATCCTCTTACAAGTGTTGGGTTTGACATGGTCTAGTCATTAATGCCTCCAAGCTGCTGTTTCCCATTGCTTTGCTCTGAATCCCTCATGGGTTTTGTAGTAAAAATCTTACACAAATTACCTTACCAATCTATCTTTTGTAAATACCACTGCAAAAGAGGCAAACTTTGCATTCATGCATCCTTTCATTATTATGATAATTAATTTCAATTTATAACTAATTAATGCTGTTCTACGTCTAACCTGCCCCCTATTAGTAGCAGCAAGTGGGAATCAGTGAGTGTATGAATTGCAGATGCTGGGCTGTACACTGAGAGAAAAACTCCCTGGCAGCAGCAAGGATCCTGCTAGGAGCTGCTCTTCCCTCCTGTCCCACTTCCCAGAGCTGCAAACCGTGATGGATATGCTGGGCTTTCATCACTGTGCAGGGGGGAAGGTGAGAAGTGGGAATGCCTTGTAATTAAAAGTAACGTTTAGCTGTCAGTGTGATCAGAAATACAAACCTGTCTGGTGGAGCAAAGAGAGGGGAGGAGGAAATCAAAATCTTGCTGTGCACAGGTGCTCTTTGATCTCAGCTCTAATTCAGAGCAGCCCAGTCCTGCTGCAGGTGGCATTAGATAAGAGGATGAATTCCCTGGATAGGTTTTGCTGGCACTCTGAAGCAATTAGCTTTCGCTTGTTTGTAAAGTGAACATAACCAGGTACTCCCCCTCTTGCCAAAAAAGGGTTTGAGACATCCTCATCTCCCGAATGGATTAATTATGGTTTCATCTCCCTCCTGGATCAATTATAGGACTCTGTGCTACTGGGTTTGCTAGAGGGGGTTTCTTGTTCCCTTTCTCTCTCTTTTTCTTTTCTCCCCTCAAAGGTGCTCCTGAACTGAAATCCCTCTTAATGGGTGCAAAGCAAAAAGTTTGGAAACTCTGTAACGTTAAACTGAGACCCAGATAGTTTTAGTTCAGGGGCCAGGAGGTTCCTCGCTGGCATGTGATGACATTCCTGAAGGTGGAGCAGGAATGGGGCAAGATGTGACAGTGCCTGGGGGAAGCAGAGCTGCAATTCGGGGCTGGGGTGCTGCACATCCTGCTCGATGACACACCGGTATTGATCAGACTGTCTTTATAATGCAATACAAATCTCTGTGGCTGCTTTTCTGCTTCATCATAACTTTGTGCCAAATGACCCCTGCAAGGAGCAATGATGTGCATTAGGAGCTGCAGCTGCAGGAGGCTGCTCTGGCTCTGTGGAGCGGGAGAGGCAGGTGTGACACTGCTCGGGAAGGTAAACCTGCAGCCCTGAGCTAAAGCCTCACCTTAACAGGTATTTTCTTGCTGGTGACCTGTAGGCTGGGCTGAACAGAGCCTGGGAGGCAGAGGAGAGGTCCCAGTTTGGGAGGGAGTGATGCTGCTCCATCAGAGAGCAGCTCCTAGGGCTGGAGGAAAGCTCCTGCTGCAGCTTCTAAAATGCTAAACATTTTAAACAAAGCTCCTTTCTCCGTGAAGAAATTCATAGGCAAAGAGAGGCAAGAGTTCAGGCTACTTTCTCATCTATTTTGTGCTTGTTTTGTACATTTTTCAAGGCAGACCCCGGGACCCTTCTGGAGAGTGCCCTAGGAAGTGCTGGGATTGCATTTGGAGCCCTGGATCACCCCAGTCCTTACCTCCAGCAATTAGTTTAACAAATCAGCTTTCTCAAGATCCTCAGCCATTTGCTGCCTCACAGTGTAATTGTGCGTGACTGCTCCTCATTAGACAGCACAATTTACCTCCAGGGAATGAGGATTTCAGCCTGGGATGAATCAAACTTTGGCAAATGTCACTGCTTTTGTCAGACAAAGGGCTGGAATAAAGGAGCTGGCTTGGAGCACAGGCAGCTTTCACACCTGGGTATTGTGTGGGGGCTGCCAGGGGGAAGGCAGGGCAGCTTTGACAAAGATGATGCTTGGAAGCCCCGTTCCTTTCCCGTGGAGCAGGAACTCACAGCCGGAGCAAGGCTGGAGAGTGTTTTATTGTGCACAGTTGGATTGCACTGGGGACCAATTGGCAGGGATGCCTTGTTGGTAGCATCGCTGCACAGGCTGCCAAACTTGTTAGCAGTTGTGTTTTAGGGTATGCACATCTGTGATCCTGACTGAGATCCAAGCTATTTAGCCTATTTGTGCAGGAATGCAAGAGGTAAATTCCAGCTTTAAGCCTGAAGGTCGCAGCTCTCCCTTAGGTTCATCTCTGCAGGGGAAGGTGGGGATTCTCCCGTGTTTAGGGTTTTATAGAAGGGGTTAAAGCCCTGCTTTGCTCACTTTACCATGTCTTATAATTTTATTTATCTTTTGTTGCCTTCATGCAGATCTGTTCCAGACAGTGGATTCTTATATCCAGGGTCCGAGCACAAGAAGTTAATGAGGCGTTTGAACTGCAGTAAGCACTGATGTCTGTGAGCTGGATAAGCCAGGCTGCAGCTGCCTGAGCTCCCCTGAGTGTTCCAGAGGGACTGAGGGGGTGGCAGGGAGAGAAGGAGTAGGGCAGTCCAGAGAAGCAAACTGCCTGAGATTTATTTTATTTTTTACTTATTTTACCAGTTGTTCAAACTATAGAATTGGTGCCCCCCTTTGAAGCAGAAAGCAGGAAAAGCAGAAGGACCCAGTGTTGGTAATTTGTCCCTGCAAGGGGAATTTGTTTCTTTGGGGCTTGGAGGGGATTTATCAGGAGATGTCAGAATATGGCTGAGGCTGCCTGGTGACTTGCTTGAATTTTATCTGTAAATCTCTGGATGTGCTTTGTGGGTAGATAAGGAGTTGGAGTTTCCATGCCTCAGCCTGGGTGCTCCCTGCACCTGATGTGCTCCTGGTGTTGGGATCAGGCCAGCACAACCACTGCCTTCTAATGCCCTGGCTTTTCTCACAGACTACTGCAACTGTCATGCCATTCTCTGCTGTCAGTTTTACATTGTCAGTATTAAACAGTAAATGGATTTTTCCTCACGGACTGGAGGTTTCCAAACACAGAAAAGAGCAGACAGGTGTTTCTGTTAGGACACCAAGTGGGCTCAGCCTGTCCTCCTTGGTGGTACAACTTTGGCCAATAAAAAACTTCAACTCTGCTGTGGTTATGAACTGAAAAAAACCCAAACGAAACACACCAAAAGAAAAGGGAAAAGGGAACAACAAAACATCAAAACATCAAAACTGAAAAGTACTGAAAAGACTATTTACAAGAGCATGGCTTCCCACTGCCAGAGGGCAGGGTTAGATGGGATATTGGGAATGAATTGTTCCCTGTGAGGGTGGGGAGGCCCTGGAATGGAATTCCCAGAGCAGCTGTGGCTGCCCCTGGATCCCTGGAAGTGTCCAAGGCCAGGTTGGACATCGGGGCTTGGAGCAGCCTGGGACAGTGGAAGGTGTCCCTGCCCATGGCAGGGGTGGAATGAGATGAACCTTTAAGTTCCCTTCCAGCCCAAGCCATTCCCTGTTTCTAGTGGAGCTGTCAGTTCAGGCCAAGCAAGGGGAGTCTGGTCGAGGCTATTCTAAGAATTGAGCTGGTACTCTCAAATTTTGTTCACATTTCAGTGATGGGTGGGGTTTGTTTGGCTTCTGACCCCTGAAGAGTGAGATCCCTCGCTGTGAGGTGTCTGTGTCATTGGCAGCTGCCCTGGAGTGATCCCTCAGCTCCCTTCAGAGCCTCTGCAGTGTTTCAAGGATGCTCCATCTCACCAAGACATCTCCAGGAGGCTGGGATGACATTCAGAGTATCAGCTTCTCTTCACTAACTGCAGAGAGAGCAGAGGTGATGTGGGTGGCTGTTAGAAACATCTGAGATCTGGGTAAATCCCACCTGATGTGATTTCTGTTCCTTGCTGAAGCTGGTGGCACTTCAGACCATTCTGTTTGATGTAAGGGACGTTCAACCTCACCAAATCAAGCTTGAACTGCCCGTGTCGGATGTGGAAGCTGTTCCACTTTTGTCCTCAACTTCCCTGGATGTTGAATGCTTTCATGTGTCAGGTGAAAAATCATTGCTGTTTGAATTATGACAGTAAGAAAAAAAAAATCATTTGGTCTTTATAATAAAACAGGATGTGGAGATTTGGAATAAGCCACTGTCCAGTGATATTTGAGCACATCTCACACTATCAGCTTAAAAGCTGAATAGATCCAGATATTCAGAATTCTCAAAGATCTTACTTTGTTGTACTCATTTTAATGCTTTTCCAGGGCACTACAGTTCATTCTCTTCCTTGCATTTCACATTCAAAGCATCTGGTTTAAATACAAATTAGTCTGAAAACAATCCTCTCTTTACTTTAAATTTTAAAAGCTTGGATTTAGCTTTTAGGCTCATTAATATTCACAAACATTGCTTAGTTAAGCTTGCTTTAATTTCTCGGTGTGCTTTGTTAACAGGGATTATAGTGATGTTTGCATTTGCATGGGAGACTTTTAGTATTGTGCAAATTTTGGTCATTATTATGGAAAAAATGTTGAAAGTCTGCTTCAGTGTGTCCTATACTTTCTCTAACTCCTGTTAGCTCTCTAACTTCTTGATAGCTTAGTGAGTGTTTCTTTCCATATGTATTAGGTGGATTTTGCATTTCTCTTTGGAAGGTGTTAGAGAGTTTCAGAACCCCGGAGGAGGAGACTTTTGGTCTCCTGGTACAATTGTGGCATTGACAGGAGAATGCACCCCTTCAAATTTGGATAGCACATCAGCCTTGGAGCAGTCCCAAATTTGCAGAGCCTTTCCTCAGCCAGTGGGACACTGCCAGGGTTTGTCACCAGCCTTGGCCAGATGAGCTGGAATGCACAGCAGCCTTTTCCTAATGCTGTTCTGGACTGAACACCTGGATGTGCAGGCAGTGCCTGGCTGTGGGGCTCTGCAGTGTGGACACAGGGATGGATAATCCTCAGCTGCTTTTCTCCTGCTGAGCCCCAGCGCTCAGTGCTGATGGGGAGCAGCAGCAGAGTGACAGGGGCAGCTCCAGCCCTGCCTGTGCTGGGAAGCTGCTCAGCCTGAGCACTGCTGGCTGCTCCAGGAGGAACCCAGGGCTGCACCCCAGCCCTGTCCTGCTGCAGGGATGGGACAGAGCTCCTGCAGCCCTGGCTGTGAGGGATTGGAGTGCCCAGGGATGGGGACAGAGCTCCTGCAGCCCTGGCTGTGGGGGATTGGAGTGCCCAGGGATGGGGACAGAGCTCCTGCAGCCCTGGCTGTGGGGGATTGGAGTGCCCAGGGATGGGGACAGAGCTCCTGCAGCCCTGGCTGTGAGGGATTGGAGTGCCCAGGGATGGGGACAGAGCTCCTGCAGCCCTGGCTGTGAGGGCAGGGAGTGCCCAGGGATGGGGACAGAGCTCCTGCAGCCCTGGCTGTGAGGGATTGGAGTGCCCAGGGATGGGACAGAGCTCCTGCAGCCCTGGCTGTGAGGGATTGGAGTGCCCAGGGATGGGGACAGAGCTCCTGCAGCCCTGGCTGTGAGGGCAGGGAGTGCCCAGGGATGGGGACAGAGCTCCTGCAGCCCTGGCTGTGAGGGATTGGAGTGCCCAGGGATGGGACAGAGCTCCTGCAGCCCTGGCTGTGAGGGATTGGAGTGCCCAGGGATGGGGACAGAGCTCCTGCAGCCCTGGCTGTGAGGGCAGGGAGTGCCCAGGGATGGGGACAGAGCTCCTGCAGCCCTGGCTGTGAGGGATTGGAGTGCCCAGGGATGGGACAGAGCTCCTGCAGCCCTGGCTGTGAGGGATTGGAGTGCCCAGGGATGGGGACAGAGCTCCTGCAGCCCTGGCTGGGAGGGCAGGGAGTGCCCAGGGATGGGACAGAGCTCCTGCAGCCCTGGCTGGGAGGGATTGGAGTGCCCAGGGATGGGGCACTGAAGTGCTGAGAATGAGACTGATGATACCAACCCATGTCAGGGCAGCAACCATTGCTGTTGTTGGGTTGGGATGGCTGGGATCACCTTCTGAAAAGTGGGAAGATTTGGTTAAAATTCCTTTTCTTCTTTTTCCTAAATCACAACTTTAATGCAGGAACTTTGCGTTTGGTGTTGTTTTTTTTTTGTTTGGGCGTACCAGCATTTCCAAGACATATGACTGTCATTGTAGTGCCTTCTTCATGCTCAATTTAAAAGTTCATTTCAGCTCCCTAAGGCAAGTTTTTCCTGTTACTAGGTGCCACTTGTACCTTGATCCTTTCCTCCTGGGGGGAAGGACGGCTCAGTCTGGCTGGTTTTTAAATAGGAACTCAATGACAGAGAAGAGTTTGCAGCTAAGGCAGAAACTTGAAGCTTCTCACTCACAGGGCACATGTCACACCTGCCCAGGCTCTGGGTGTGACAGCCCCTCCACCCGGGGGAAACTCACCAGTTCTCTGTTGGAATTGTGTCCTTGACAATGTCAGTGAGAGGAAGGAGATGTTATTAACCCACTCTTCTGAACCTTGCAGGGTGTTTTGCCAGCCTGTTCTTGCACTGTAGCACAGTTTATTTTCTTCCCCTGTCCTGTCAGCCTGACTTAGAGCAGCTCTGTAGCTTGGCTTTCGTGATAACTTTGGCCTGGATCTTGTAGAGAAACAGTTTTTGGCAGAAGTTGTCCATAGAGACCTGTCCCTCCTGTATTACTGACACAGGCAGCTCTGTCACCATTGGAGAGCCTCAGATTCTGTTTTTTTGTCACATCTCTGCTAGCAGGAATATTCAGGTGTGTGTCTGACTAACATTAACATGGTTTAAGCCATACAGGGAAATCAGTGCTTGTGGAGAGGTTGTGTCAGAGCACCAGGGCAAAGCTTGAGCTGAGCAAAGCTGCTTTGCCTCTCTCTGGGCTTTCCAGCTGGAACTTGGTGCAAGTGGCTCTTGGAAAGTGTGAGAGGTGGGGGAAGGAAGAGAATAATTGGCCATGTTCTATAGGCAACTTCCCTTGCAGAGGAAAAGCAGCAGGATACAGATTGCTAAACCCTAAAGTCTCACAAACCAGCAGCCAAGTGAAATTTGTACATCCAGGAGCTTGTCATGCAGAGGGAACTTCTTTTTTCTGACTTGTTTTGACTGCGTCTTGCATGTTGCACCTTTCCTTGGGATCTTTGACAAGATGTTCCCCCAGTCTGTAGTTTCATGCACCCCTGTAATTTGTCACTCAAGTAGTTTTGGCTTGTGTAGCAAGAGATGCAGCAGAATCTATAAATCAGATAGAACATTACTTTGATCATACAATAAGTGAAACCTTCATTTCATATGTCTTCAGTGGCTCTTGGGTGTTGTTTTTTGAGGGATGCAGGGTGTTGAGGGGGAAAAAAAGCAATGGAATTCTCTGAGACTATCTTCTGCATTTGGATCTGGCAGGAAATGATTCATTAATTGAGTTCCAGCTTTGTGCCCAGTCCCATTGCTGTGGGATGGATCACAGGAGTGTGGAAGAAACACCAGAGGAAAGTCCTGGTGTAACTTTTAGGGATGTTCTCTTTCCCACTTCAGCTAGAAAGGTGCAGAGGGTTAGTGTGTCTTAGGATTTGTTTGTTTGTTTATTTATTTATTGAAATTCAATCAAATGGATTTAGGGTTTTCCATTATCCATGTCAGTGTCTAATCCTTTGTGGAATCAGTAACAGCAGGATGCAGTTCTTTGTTTGCTCCAATTTAATAAATCATGGCAAAGGTTGGAAGGGGGGATAATAGTCTCTGTACCTTTTTGACTTAGAGTGCTTTATCCAAAGTCTCATTAAACTAATCTGTCCTGCTTAGAAAGAGGTGAGAACCTGAAGGTAACTAAAAAAATCTAGAGAGAAAGCAAATAATTTATTTAATTTTATTTATTTAATAGAAGTACCAATTAAAACTTAGATGCATGATAGTTCTATTTGTAGTTTCGGGCACTGTTCTGAGTTTGTGAAGGAGATTGCATGGATATTTTTCTTGCTCTTCCTATTTATCTGCTTTATAATATTCACCACACCTTGAATATTCACATATTCAAGGTATGGTGAATATTACTCTGGAGAATCTTGTAAATTTGTGTGATGTCTGTCCCTCTAAGTGAAGATTGTAAACTTGGGAGGTGCAGCTTGAAAACCATTGTTTGTTAGCAGTTGTTCTCTGTTAAATTCCTTGCTAAGGATTCACTTTTCTGCTTTTACTATTTGTTGCTTCTTTACTGCAGTTCCTGCTGACCCTTTCCCCCAGCACTGGTCACAGATGTATTTCATGAGCTCTCTAGTGAATGTGTTCCTACAGATCAGCATGGAATGGTGTGGGTTAGAAAGGATCTTAAAGCTCATCCAGTGCCACCCCTGCCATGGCAGGGACACCTTCCCCTGTCCCAGGCTGCTCCAAACCCCAGTGTCCAACCTGGCCTTGGACACTGCCAGGATCCAGGGGCAGCCACAGCTGCTCTGGGAATTCCATTCCAGTGCCTCCCCACCCTCACAGGGAAGAGTTTCCTCCTCATATCCCATCGAAATCTCTCCTCTTTTAGTTGAAACCCATTCCCCCTTGTGCTGTCACTATCAGTCCCTGTCAGAAGTCACTCTCCAGGATTTTTATAAGCTCCCTTTCAGTCCTGGCAGGGCTCAGTGAGGTGTCCCTGGAGCCTTCCCTTCTCTGCCCGTGTCACACTGAGTGGATTTGGGTTGGGGTTTGTGTATCCAGGTGGATGAACAGATGCAAAATCCGATTCCCTTCTTGTATTTCAAACTTATGGGGACAATATTGCACTAAGAAATCATTGCTGGCTTTAGTGTTGGAGTTTCTGGCTTTCAGATCCTGATTCATTTGTGGTTTTTTCCTTTAGTTTTGTCATTTGAGTAGCTCCAGCAGAGTAGTGGTTGGAGATCAGTGCTGTAAGAGGCAGAACACTTTATCCTGTCAAACACATGCATGTGTGTTTTTGAGTCCTGCTGACTCAGATCAGAGTGCTTTAGATTACATAAAGGCACATCAATAGAGTTTAAAAGACTTGAATTAAAACAGAGAATTTGTCTATTTTAAGTAATCCAAGCTAAAGTAAAATAATGATATTTTGAGATTTAGTTCTAAATTTTAACAAAGTAAGGTTGTTGGAAGTGAAAAATCATAGAGCATCACCAATATGGAAGTAATGAAAGAGGCAGAATCATTAAATCTTCCTTAATTTGTTTTGATGAGGCAAGCCCTTGCTGGATCGAACTGAAATAAAGGGTGATCTGGGAAGTGGCTGTTAAGGCTGTGAAAAGACCTTTTTCATATGTGCTTCCTTCTCTTTCCCTGTGCACCCATAAGAGCTATTCATATATCTAACCTAAATAGAAATTAGTCATTGAATAACTGACAGAAATTTTAACTATCTTTTTTTTAGGGTCAATGAGTCTTTAGATAGTTTTTATTGTGGTATTATGGGGTGACAAAAACATCTATAGAGTCCCAGTAGTAAGGGATTAATTACCTGAAACTTTACTGCTGCAGAGATTCTCTTTGTTTTGATTTAAACATTTAAGTTTTATCAAAGCTACAAGGTGTTATTTGCATTCAGAACATCTGAACATGGGAATGGTTTTGAGCCTGAGGCTTAAGGGATGTTTGTGCTTCTGTGTGAGGCTTAATGTAGCATCAAGGTTTAAGAATTGTGTATGTGACACATTAATTCATTATTGTGAGAGGAAAGAAGGAATCTAAGGAAAAGAGAATAAGGATCCCATAAGAACAATGAAAACATCCAGTTGCACAGATGTATGAACTGTAAAGCTTAGCACTGGTAAAGATGGGATTATTGTTTCTGAAAACATGTTGCAATTATGCACTCTGCTTTGGGGACCATAAGTCCTTTCATGCACTTTCTCATTTTGAGATGAAAACTGCTAAGCAACAGAAGAGTTTAGCTGTGCACTAACAGGATTTCTCTGATTATATAGAAAGGTAATTGCAAAATCAGGGTTTTTCTTTTAAAGGAACAACAATAAAACATCCTTCTAAAGCAAAATCATCATTTTCTACATTTAATAAAGTTCTGAAATACTAAGCTCTAGCTAAATATTTTCATTTGTGTGGTTTAGATCTTCACATTTCTGGTATCCCACGCAGGGATCGCTTTTGCCATACATGTTCTTATGAACCTATGGTAACTCTGGAAGGAGGAGAGATTTAGATATTTAGAAGAAACTCTTCCCCATGAGCCCCTGGCACAGGGTGCCCAGAGAAGCTGTGGTTGCCCCTGGATCTCTGGAAGTGTCCAAGACCAGGCTGGAGCACCTGGGATGGTGGAAGGAGTCCCTGCCCATGGCAAGGAGTGGAACTGGATTAATTTTAAGGTCTCCAACCCAAACCATTTTATATTTCTGCCTTGAACTGGTTTTCTTAAAACAGTTGGGAAAACTGGCCAGGTTGGAGATATAAACCTTCAAGCCCAGGCTGAACTGGAAATGAGATTCTTGTGTGGATTGTGGTGAATTCTGCAGCTGTGAAATTGAAATGTTTATCTTTTTTTCCTTGTCTTTGAGTTAAGTTCCTACAGTTCAGGACACTTGAAATGTTGTAGAGCAGACAGAAAAGATTACCCAGTTTATTGAATCCTCTTTGCTTTTGCCATAGTAATCACTTTTACTTGAGACAAAGCAATAGTTCAAACTATGGATTATTATACTATCATAGGAAAATGCTTGTTAAGAATTAAAGAATTATGTTATCTAAAGTAAGACCATTTTAATATTCCATGGCTCTGCAGGCTTGAAATCTTAAGTTATTGCCTTAAAATCCTCTCACATAAAATCCATAAGCTCACTGAAGAAAGGGTTCTTGTTTCAGCTCTCAGAAATGGGTGTCCTATTGTCTCCACTCCAGCCTGTCACCATCCTAAGGAAAACCTTGGAGTGAATTATGGGATGAGCTTTGTCCCACCTCTGGGACCTCACTTTTCTAAGCAGAGGAAGTTTTTGCAAAATCATGTGTGAGAATAGTCCTTGAAGCTCAGTCACAGGAATTAGGCACAGGAGGGACCATCCAGTGGTACTGCATCTTCTGGTAGTCAAACTACTGGTTTTCACTTTTCCTTCACTCAGAGCCAAAAAGAGCACTGTAGCTCTTACCAAACCTAGCTGATGTTTTGTCTAAATGTGTCTTTTGGAAACTTTGCATCTCAAACATCAAGATATGGCAGCTCCAGTCCTTCCCTCTGCTATTTGCACCAGTGGTTAATCACCCATGCACTGTAAAAAATGTGTCCCTTCTTCCTAATTTGAAATAGTCTGAGACTGTGGAACAGCAGCTGTGAATCTGACAGAACAGTGTTTCATGTTCTTCCCCTGAAGTGATCTAATAATTAACATCTGTGGACCACTCGTGCTGCCAGGATTTCAAAAGCCTGCAGTATGAAGGTTTGCATTATAAAGGACACCCCACTTCTGTACTGCTCTCATACATGTACATTTGATGACTTTTTAAGTAACATTTTTGTGGGCTTGCATGTTTGCTACACATTTATTGAGCTCTGCAGTATCAGTGTAAAATTGTATTTTTTGTGTATCTTCATCTTCCATCCCTAGATACATTCTGCATTCTCTGTGCCGTCCTTGAAAAAAACTAACTTGGACAGAAATAGCAACTAGGTTTGGGCAAATGTTGCAAGTGTTTTTCAGTCCTAGAAAACTCAAAATTAAAACCTGGAGGGTGCACTAGTTTGTGCTTGAATTCAGGACTGGTTTAAAAAACCCCAAACAAATGAACAAATAAAAATAGAGTCTTGTACTCTCAACAAAGATTTGCAGCAGGTATGTTTGTGCTGCTTCATTTTGCTTTTCATATATAAGAGGTTTGGTGGTACAGGAAAACAGAGCTTGTTGTTCCCTGAGACACATGTAGGATAGAGGATTTGTGCCTGGAGGTTGCACGTTGTCTCTTCCTGGGTTTGTGAGATGCTCCAAAGAGCCTGGGAGGCAGGATGGTGCCAGCAGAGCTCCTGGGAGAGGAGAGAGGCTTTGGGGAATTGCTGAGGGATGTGAGCAGTGTCTGAGCTCATCAGCACAAACCCTGGGAGCCCTGTCTCTGTCAGGGCTGGGGCTGGGGGAGAACAGACCTGCAGGGGAGCTGGGACCAGAGCTGGGTACCTGTGCCTGCTGCAAGGGCAAATGCAGCTGCTGGTTTGTGTGTTAATTAACCAAATTAATTTCCTCTTTGTGGGGCTTTGCTCTGCTTTGGCAAAGCATCAGATGTTGGGGGACTTGTTTTTGTGGGTTACAGCCCAGGCTGCTTCAGGATTCCTAAGAACTAAAAGGACAATGTTTGTTGCTCTGGAAGCTGCTGAGGCTGAGCACTGTGCTCTCTCTTTCCTCTTAAAATGCTTTTCATGGGCTGGGGGTGGTGTGGTCACTCGGGTCTCTTGTAACAAGTGTAGGAATGTGTTGAGAACTGGAAATGAGACAAGGTTCTCAGTCCTGGAATTTCACTGCTTGAGAAATTCAGTACCTTTGCTACTCCTAGGATTCCCACTTGCACATTAACTTCTCTTCTAGAGGTTTGGCTTCCCTAGGGCTTTCATGTCAGTGGCACAGTGGAGCTGGAACACGATGTTATAAAGGTCCCTCCCATCCCAAACCATTCTGTGGTTCCATGAAATGCTGTGTTGAGCCATCCTTGTCCAGCCTAAAATCCAGCACTCATCCCTTATCTTCTCCAGGTGTTTTGGGACAAGAACGAATTACCTGCTGGTCCAGAGACTGGGTGTTAAGGGTCTGGACTCAGCTCTTTGATGTGCTCCAGGGGTTTTGTACAAGTTTGATACAAATTTCCATGGTGTTAAGGACGTGGGAGCTATACAGGAGCCTAATTCCAGCTTGAAAAAGGTGTTAAGTGATTAGTTCCCACTGGTTTTCAGTGGGAGTTTTGTGCCTGGCTGCTGCTTTCAACCTTGCTAATTACCATCTTACAGCTTTAGGTACATTGCTACACATGAAACTGTGTCCTGTGGTGCTTACATGACAGTTTTCACTCAAACAATAGGGACAATGTTCCTTCATTTCACAATAATGAAGAGCATGTGAAAAACTGCTAGATTTCCTGAATTGTGTAGAATCCTGGGTTAAACATTTAAACTAATCCCTTGAGCAGCACTTGATCATAAGCAGTTCACTGCTCATAACCTCAGTTACTTCATTTCTCAGCAACACCTGAAAGATTTTGTTTTTCGCTTGAAAGCTGAGTTTTGTGTGAAAAAAATCCAAGTTTAGTCCTTGGCTTGCCTCTGGACCAAGGGGCTATGAGCACAAAACATTGAGGCAGAGGGAACTGCAGGGAGCTACAGCTGACACAGAGGATGTTGAGAGGGGAGGGGATGCTTGGGTTAATTTCCTCTTGTTGCAGAAAACTCAACAGCCTCTGTTCTGCATGGCAGCAATCCCACTGTGCTTCCATGGCTTTGGAAGGGATGGGATTAGAGGAGCAGTGATTAAGATTATCTTTTCCTTTTAATGCTCGTGTTCTGTCTGTGTTGGAATAGTCACTGTGATTATCCCCATACCCCGAGATTGATTTCTTGTCCTCAGATGATGGAGTAGGAGTGTGGCTTTTATGCAAACATATTGTGAGTGTTGAACAAACTCAATATTGGTTCTGAGCTCAGAGGATCTTTCTCTAGGCATTGGTGTGATATAAAATCTTCTTTTATTTTGCCTTTACATGAAAGATCTGCCTCTGGCCTTCAAATACAATATTTTGGTCCATTCCTGTTCTTGGCCTCCAGTGGAATTATTTTTTTTCAGATTTGAAGTGCTGTTTTGTTGGATACCAGTCTGTAATGCGTTTAGCTTCAAATTATGTTATATTAAAGTTCAGTGAAGCTGAATCTGTTTTTATTTCTCTGCCAGTCAAATCAATATCCTTCATCTATTTGCCAATGGAAGACAGAAAAAAAAAAAAAGAATGGTTTATGTGGGTGGCAATGCCTTGATTGGCACATGAGAGGAACAAACAGGAGCAGATAAATTGTTTTCCATTTTTCGTGTTTCTTTGTTTTCCAAGTTCCAGGTTTTTGGTTTTTTTTTTTCAGTAGGATCTTAAGCAGCTCTCAAAATGATGGAATTTCAAGTTGTGAGGAACACATGCTCTGTCAGTGCAGGGTTTGTTGTCAGCTCTTCCCTAGTGAAATCCTTGAGGACCATGTGCTGCTGCAGGTGTTCCTCTGCTGACACAGTTGATTTCCCCGATGACACCTGCATCCTCACTAAAAGGTTGAGTTTTCTTGGAAAGAAAAACATGAATATGACCAACTGCTTAAACCTATTCCTGCCTTAAAATGACAGAGTGGTAGCATTTTGTTACTACTCTTTCTGAGCCAGTTAAAGCTGAAATGCCACTTTAATAGGCTGTGAACAGAGAGCAGAACTTAGAGAAATTAGAAATTAGAGAAAGCTGTACCGCTGGTAGTGGCTGCAGCCAGTGGAAGGATTAATGGAGGTTAAGGATTTCAGGAATGTGCCCATGGTGCCCTGATTGTGCTGCTGTCAAGGCTGGTGGGGAAAGGCTCCCTGGCACCACTGGGAGCCAGTGTGAGCTGATGAGGAGCTCACTCTGACAGCTCCAGCCATGGGAAAACTGCTGGCTGCTCCTGAGCCCTGACACCTCCTGTGCTCAGCCAGCTCTGGGGTGCCTTGACCTCTTCAGTTTTAATTTAACATTCCAGTTTCTAATTATGATTGTAAAACTGGCAAGCAGAATGTGGCTTTTCTGCCTGGTTATTTTCCCAGGTAAGATTCTCAATGGAGAATAAATCCTTTTAAAGCTTAATGCAGGATGTATTCTTAGAGCTGAGTTTTTTAGTGCTAAGACTGCAATGTTTAAACTATAAACACTTACTTAAGCAGGTTTACAGATGGATGTGGATGTGGGCTCTTGGTTTTCTCTATGTTTCTGTCACTGGGTGAATCAAATGTTATTTTCATTTGATTTGGCTGTTGCTTTTGATTTGTCTATGTGCATTTGAATTGAAATTGGGGAAAAAATGGTGTTTCAGGATGATTAAATGCATAAAGCAGTTAAACTTACTGTCTGCAGAATGAGAAAATAAGCCTATAAGATTTTTTTTTCTACATTAAAATTGATTTACTAAAGTAACTTGGTAGATAAAAAGTTTAAATAGATATAACATGAGCCATGCAGAGACTTCCACTTTCTTGCCTTGAGTGTGATGTGGAAGCAATGGGGGCATTTCTGGCTCTGTGGGTGGGAGAAGGTGAAGAATGAGCAGGGGACTGAGGGTTCCTGTGCTGGGCTTGTCCTGCCCTGCCTTGGCCAGGTAATTTCCCTGGATTGAGGAGCTTCATCCTGCTCTGCGATCAAGGGCTCTTTTCCTTTCCAGTTCTCTCTCAAGTCAATAAGCTTTTTCCTAGCAAACCATGATAATACCTTGCTAGTCATCTCTAAAATGTTCTTTTGAGTGAATGCACACTCCAGATTTTTACTTAATTCCCACATTTTCACTCTGCTGGCCTTCTGATCACCACAAATCCTCTTTATCCCGGTGAATTGTGAATATGGAAAACTTCTTTTAAATAATGCTCCGTATGAGCAGGAGATAATTATGTTTATCTATGTCGTGCAAGCCCAGCTTTCACACCACATTGAGTCTGAGAAGTCAAGCATTTAGAAAAAGAGCAGCATCACAGTTGAGCAGCAAATCTATGGGCTGTTACCACCACTTGAGAAGGATGCTCCTGCCAGCTCCCCCTCGTCCTTGCTGCTTCCTGGGATTTTGGTCAGCAGAATTCCTGCAAGGGTGGGATGAAAACTGAAAACTCTCTTTTCCAGCAGGAGCAAAGTTGGCTTCCTTTACTACAATGTCTGGACTCTGCCCATAGTGTGGATTCAGCTGTTGGGGCTTTTTGAGAGCCAGGGAGTGGGGCTTGCTAACACTTTGCTTTCCAAACTTGTGTTTCTGTCTGAATTTGTGCAAATTTTTATTATTTTTTTTTTTTTTCATTCTGGGTAGGCACAGAGCTTCATCAGGCTTTCAAATAAAGCAGAAATTATCTGTTGGTGAACTCGGCTACTGATCAGGAACAAAATTTATGTGCTTTTTTTATTAACACAAGGCTTAAGATTGCAGCTGCCATGCCATAAATTTTAAGTAAGGCTGCTGAAGTGGATTATTTTTTATACTTTGTGAAACAGCATAGAATGCAAACACTTAACAAGATTGGACCCAGCAGACACATCAGGCAGCAGCTTTACAGGGCTGGCATGCACACACTGAAGCAAAAATGAACATGGAAAGGCCAGACATGCTTTTGAGACACATAAACCAGTGTTGATTCCCAAAAGAGGTACCCTCAAGTGTTGAGATGAGCATCCAGACAGGTGTAGCTGTGCCTGATGAAGAACTGAGGGGTTTTGCCCTTTCATTGATACATATGTATTTCATAACTCAGGCTCACTTCTGCTCCAAAAATCAATCATGAGGTTTTTACTCAGCCCTTTTGGTGACCTCCAGCTCCTCAATGAGCAGGGCAGCTCTCCTCTCAGGCCAGGGCTGTAACTCTGGATAAATATCCACTCTACCAGTGATTGGCTTCCACCTGTTCCATGGGGTGATAATTCAGAAAGGTAAATTTTGTGGTGTGTGATACAAACACAGTTGAGAGAATCTGTGCCCCGGAGTGTAACTTGGGCTGGGAGAGCCTGTGAATTCTGATGATGTGCAGGAGGATACTGTGGGCCAGGGCTGCTTTTGTGTTGTCTTGGAGGGGGGAATGTGGGGATTGAGAGATTATGTTGGTGTCAACAGGTCAAGTTTTTCCTCCTCTTGGTACAGATGTAAAATCACTGCTTAAAAAACATAAAAAAATGAAGGCACTTGGATTTGTGCTGCTGTAACAAAGCAGAATTCCTCTCTGGGTGTAGTTTCCGTGCACTGTATAGATAGAGGCTCAAACGCTTTAAATATTGAAATTGTGTCATTTTTTTCAAGATGCTCATTTGCTAAAACCTAACAAGGAAAATATGGGATGTGGTTCCTGCCTTTCCATGCATCTCCCAGGGGGAGAATCCATCTTTATGTGCAAGGAGAGCACTGACCAGCTCAGCTGGAGACTTGGGAGCCCTAGTGCAATGTTTCCCTTTCCAAGGACCCAGCTGTGGGAAAAGACTTCCTCTGGGCTGGCAGCACTTTTGTAACTCATCCTCCTGAAGTCCAAGGCTGAGAGCTGCTGCTGTTTCTGAGATACTTTTGAAATCTTGCCTCACATTTTGGTTTGATCTGATGCACTTAGTTCCCTACTCGCATACACTGCATTATGAACAAAGGAATAAAGCAGAGTGTGCTTTGTGTTCTTTGTCTGCTGTGAGGTTTATTGGAATTCATAATCTAAATTGTGTACTAAAAATAATGGTAAATGTTGATACAGCATCTTCCCCTTTTTAATTTCCTGCCTTTTCCCAGGACCTCAGCATCAATTGGTTGTTTTTTCAACCAGTGCTACAGTAGCCCTGACCCGAAGACCATTCCAAATGGTGTTCCCTCTGTTCTGCCAAGTCAATATTTTCTGTCTGCTGTTCTGTAAATACCTCACGTTATTAAGTCCCTGCCCTTTATTACATCTCACTGTGGCCTCCCTGCTGGGACAGGACAAATATTTGCCTCCTTGGAAACGGAGAGAGAGTCAAATACAAAGAAGGATCTGAGTAAGGGATACAAAGTGGTTTTTCCTTGTGCCTAATTGAGGTGGATATCTGGATGTGTGTTTTGAAGCAGCAGAACTGGCCACATCACCCTGCACAACATCAGTCTTTCTGTAATTGTGCACTTCATTCCTGTGCTGTTGTAGAGGTGTCCTCTTTGTCAGTGTGTTCTTTCTGTGTCTGCTCACTGATGTGCATTTTTTGATTGTGTCTGAGAGTTTTAGGTCTGTGACAGCATTTGGGCTCAGTTTTTGAGAACATGTGTGTTGTGTGGCATTTCCAGGGTGAATTCCTGCCCTGAGGATGGGCACTGTGAGGATCAGCCCAGGCCAGGTCTGTTATTTACTGAGAGCAGGAAAACAGCACAGACACAGCTGGGCAGTGATAATGCAATGAAATTACTTTTCCCCATACCCTTGTTCTGCAGCCTCACCTCTGCTTCCCAACATGGAATAAATAGAAAGAAATTAAGTATTTGATTTCCTTAAAATGTCAATGCTACTGAAATCTCAGCTCTAAGATCAGAGGAGACTCGAGCAAGTTCTGTCATTTTACGTGACTTTGGCACCAGGATGCTGAGAACAAACCTTCATTTTCACTTGGGGGTCTCAGCAGTGATTGCATCAGGCACATCTTTTATGGTGCAACCTACCTGAGCATCTCAGAGATCACTCACTGTGAGCCACTGGGTGCTTTATGTGGCTTGAGCATGTGACAGATTTCTCTGCTGCTCACCCCAAATCCAGGTATCCTCTTGGGGACTTGTTGTATGTTTGCCTTGGTCACAATGTCTGCTCCTTTCTTTAAACTGAGGAAGTCAGAGATGGCCTTTGGCTTCCTCTGCCTTCCTTCAGTTATTTTCTGTGCACTCCAATGACAAAACAAGGGAGGAAAAAGTTAATTTACAAACTTTTCAACAGAGTTTGAAACCGGCTCTGAAGTTAAGGATGCAATTTTTAACAATTAGGAATAGATACTGTGGAACACCTTCTTTCAGAGTAGTTTTGCTGCTGAAGATGTGTGTTGGGCAATGAATTGCTTGGCTCCCTGATTCCAGTGCACAGATAAGGGGATTAAAGTCAAAAATTGACTTATGGCTATTCTTTAAAGCTTGGTATTTAAAGCTGGTTCAAAAGGAATTATTAATGTCTACGTCGAGTAGGAGGACTGATCTTTTTTCTTTTTTAAACATAATTTCTATTACCCGCTTTGAAAACCTCAGTCTAACTCAAAGAGGTCAAGACCAAGTGTTTCCTATGGGCAGGCACTAAGGCTCTCCCACTCGTGCTGGTTGGAGCTGTCAGCTGCCAAGAGTGGAAGAGACTTCAGGCATTAGGTGAATGCTTTCGTATTATTTGATGTGTGGAGCATCAGCTGGGAGAAACTTCTATATGAATAAAGTTTAGCCTTCTGTTTCTTGTGTAGTTTGGGAGTTTCAGAACTTGAACTGGGTTTTTTCTTGTATTTCTCATTGGTAAGTTTGGTTTGAGTGTGTTTGCTTTGCTGTTTGCTTTGCAGCTCTTCAGGTTACAGCTGAAGAGCTGAAGAACCTTTTGGCAGCATCCTGAAGTAGATCTGTGTAATCAAAGCCAAAAAGGATTTCCCTCTGTCTGCTGACACAGGGCTGGGGTCAAGCCACTGGCTTAGACAGGGAAAATGATTTTTCACTCGGTTAGCACTAATGATTTCCTTTAGGTGATTTTTTTTTTTTAAGTGGCAGATAGAGCACCCATGACAAAGTGCCAGTGTTCATGGGGTGGTCAAGAGGAGAGAGGCAGAGAGAGTTTGTGTGGCATCGAGTCAGTGTGGAGAGAAGAGAGCTGCAGGGAGTTCTGCTGTGCCTTTGTGCTCTGGGGAGAAGAGTCTGACAAAGGAGAGGTGGATGTGGAGGAACATTAATGAATAAAATGTCACCTGTGAAAGTCAGCATTGTCTTCCTGCACTCTGTGGCAGAGAACTCTCAGCAGTGTTGGATGGATGGCAACTCCTTATTAAGTGGAGGAGAGAATACAGGGTTTGTTCCAGCCTTTTAATTATACACAGGACACTAAAATGTTGTATTCTCACCATGAACTAAAGGACTTGTTTTTTTGTTTTTTTTTAACTTCCTTGTTCTCTCTCAAGTGAGACTGCACACATCAGCAACCTGTATGGCAATTGTCATACCTCTTATATTTGAATTACAATCATGTCTCTCTCCCCTGGACCTGTTCTTGCAGTAACAATTTATTACAAACTACTTGAATTTGATATGCTGTGAGTTTAAAACTCAGAAGACACTGTATTTCTGTGGGTTAGCCATTCTATTTATAGTTACCATCACTCAGTGTTTTTCCCTTGCTTGAGTGCTGGGCATGAGCTGCAAATCTAAACTCCAGCAAGAGCCCTTCTCCATCCTGAGCCAGTGGGGGCTGTTCTTGGTCAGCTCCTCAGTGCTGAATTTGAATTACCTTGAGCAATGGGGCTTCTAATCTTTTATCTTAGTGGTGTTACCTTAAAATATGCACTGTTCACTTTCTTAAGCTCTTTGGCTCTTTCCTGATAGTTATATAAAAGCAAAACACTGTCTTGGGGAGAATGTGCTCCAAGGTGAAGTTGAAAAAATAAAATTCAAGTGACAGATGTTAATCACAAGGCTGAATTCTCTGCTGGAAACACAGCCCTGACGAGGGCTGGATGAGAACCCACAACTGCTGATCCTCTTCTCATTATCACAGAGGCTAAATGAGTGTGCAAGGTAATTAATGTCAGCAGAGTGGCTCTACTCTGATTTACACAGATGTTACTGAGCTAAACACCATGCCCTTAATCATATTTGAAGTCTGGCAAATTGAAAACTTTTCTTGCAGATTGTAGTTGTAACACTTACAGCAAATTTTAGATCTTTCTAGCCCCTGCTGCTCTTGCTGCCCTGTCCTTTCAGGTTTCTTAGGGGCCTGAGGGGGCCACTTTCATCTCCTAATTGAGGTAAAGGGGGATACTTTTTCTGCTGAATTCTGGTTTTATTTGCTTAAAAGCTCTTGCTTCAGGCAGGAGGTTGTGCAACACTCCATTAATGCCAAGTGGCAGGGGTTTTCCTCCCCCTTCACCGGGGAGAAATCACAGAAAAAGGGAAATGAGCAATTTCTGTAAAACTCTAGAAGTGAAAGATAACTTTTCCGTTTTCATCTAAGCCTGGTATGTGTGCAGGAATTTCCAAAAAGTTGGATTTTTGTCTAAGTTGCAGAGAATTCTGGGGAATTCTGGAGATGGATGCATCTCCATGGTGTGGATTTTGTTGTGCCCTCACTGTCCATCTTCTCTCTGCTGCTGTCTCAGGGTGTCAGCAGAGGAACTCAGCAGTTCCCAGGGGATAACTCTGGTTTTCCTTTAAACAGGCAAAATGCTTTGGGTTTTTTTTCCTAAAACTCTAGAGTGCTGCAGTCTTTAATTTGTAGAAATTACTTTCTTAAACTAAAATTAGTTGAAATCCATGAATTTGCAGAACTTGGGGAAGTCATAGTACACAGCTAAATCAACAACCCTGAGCTGAAAGAGTCTGAATTGACAGGACCTGACTGTCTGCAGAATTTTTGGGTTCTGGTCTTTTGTGAATGGAGTAATTTAGCAGCATGGAGTATATTCATATTGAAAGTGCCTTGCAAATATTCCCTGCCAAATCACTTTTTATTGTTTCAGAAAAGTGTGGAAGATTTCTTCCAGTGTTATAGATGGGGAAATGGTGTTGCAAAATTACTTGTTTAAAATTGTAAGGAACCAATTTACAGGTAATTAAAAATGTGAGTATTTAAAAATTCACTGACCTTTGCTTAGATTTCCAGAAACCAATTCCAATCTGAAGGGATGTCAGGCATCCTGCCTTGAACTTCGTTTGAAATGCTATTGTTGATGTCAATGAATATTGCATCAGGTCAAAAGGGTTGTGTGATATAATGCATTGAATTTTCATTAGTTTTGCTTTTTAAAACATATTCTGAAGGTGCACAAATGTTTTGTGCCTATCTAGAAGGGAATTTAATATGTATTATCTTCTTGGAAGTTATCTCGGGTTACATTTGTATTAGGAAACAGATTAGGTTTGCAGTGTTGATTCTGAGAGTAATTTTGTACAGATCACGCCTTGGACATCTATTGTAACTTTGTTGTTTGCTGTTACCTAACTAAGGGAGGAAAAAAAGCCAAGGATTTTTCTTCCCTAGATGACAGTGGGATTTTTCGAGCTCCCAACAATAAAAAGATCTTAGCACTCTGATCCCTTCTTATAACAGTGGTGTCATAAACAAACTGAAGATTTCCACTTGTGTACTGCAGATATTTGTATTCACTTTTACTGCCTGTTCATCATCTTCAGATCCTGTTCCCAGTCTCAGTACAAGAACTTTGGGAAAAAGTAATTTTTTGATCTACAAGGGTCCTTCCACATCCCTCTTTACCTCCCTGTGCTCCTTGTGTTCACCAAGCCTCCTCTCTTGCTTGGTTCTCCTTTCCAAGCTAATTTCTTCTGTGCTTTTCTTAGTGTTCATTTGATTGATTAACTATTCTGGAATGAAAATACAAGTCAGTGATCTTTAATTTTTGTGTCTTACAATGCACAAAAAAAAAATCTATCAGAGAGAATGCAACATCTGTGTAATTCTTTTTAACAGCTATTTGCCACTCTGGTAATGTGGGAACAAAAGGACATCCAAGACATTTGGAAGGTAATGTATTTAAAACTGAATAAAAAGGAGCACATATTTTACTTGTGCCACTCTGTCTCGAGGCATTTCAGGAAAATAACTGAGCTGGCTTGGCAAAAGATTAGATGTTTACTTGAAAATCCACAGCTAAATTATGTAGGATGAAGTTTTAGAAGAGAGATAAAGCTGCCTGCTTTAAGACATGAGCCAAGCACTCATGGCCTGGGGTTAGGCACTGCCTTCCTCCCCAGGAGCCTTGTTACTGCCTGTGAGGATCTTTTCTGCTGCTTGCTTACCCCTTCTGTCGGAGCTGGAGCCCTGGACAAGCTGCTGTGCTGCTCCTATCCAATATGTTCCTTTTCCTTTAGTTTACCTCAGTACAGCGATTAACTGGTCATAAAGCTGATCAGGCTTTTCATGACTAGGTGATGTGAGTGATTTAGGAGTCACAGGAATGATGTGTCAGGGCTGGCCCGTGGGGCTGGCTCTGCTCTCCAGGCACTGTGTGCTTACACCTCCTGCATGGCAAAGAGATGAGTGCAGCCACTGCTGTTCCAGGAGCATTCACCCAAAGGGAGTTAAAAAAAAATAGTTATGGCATTTTATCCTTTACTTCCCCTCTTCCCTCAGCATTTGGCTCTGTGATGATTTTGAGGGGTGGCTCAGGGCTCCCTGCCCCATGTTTTTGGGCTGGTTGCTGCTGCAGCCAAGGGAGGCTGGGGCTGTGACAGGGAGGGAGGTGGCCAGCTCAGAAACCTCATAAATACCACCCGAAACCACTGGGAAGGGATTTAGGTTGGGAGTAAATGACACAAAGCCCTGTGTTGGTTTTACACCTGTGGGGGGAAACCTAAACAATCAATCTCTCTGTGCTGACAACTGAATATTTCTTCCTTTTGCTTTACTAAGGTATTTCTGTTTCTGTGGCAACCAGGGTTTTTTTCTAGGCTGGCAAACTTTCCTGTAGCAAATCCAAGGAAACAGGTGTTGGCCAAAGCTTTTAGATTTGCCAGTTAAAGCCTCCAGAGGAGGATTTGGCCCCAGGTCTGCAGGGTGCTGCTTGCCAGGGATGCTGCACCCCACAGGTCAGTGCAGCTCACAGTGTGCTGCCTGCTTTTAGGCTGAAGGTGGAAATTACATTATCAAGACTCCACTTTCAGAGTATAAGACAGACATACAGAAAGGGTCAGAAAGCCCTGGCTTGTGTTTCATTCACACAATCTTGAGGTGGTGTGGTATTTTAAGAAGCTGCTGTTTCTCCTTCAGATTAAACCTGAAACTGTAGTTGTGAATTCAGTCACCTTGTCACCTTGTGCCCAGGTGGAGCATTGATCCACATTGCTCCTAATAAGCTGCATTAACTAAAACATTATCTTTTGTTGCTAAGGAGTGTGAAAACTTGGCTTAATACATTAGATCCAGAAATTGCCTGTGGAATCAACAGTCTGGTTGAGTAAAGTCAGAACTGTGCCATTCCCTTTCTGCATATTCTCTGCTAAGAAAGACAAAGAGGTGTAAGCTTTCCTTGGCCCTGTTTCTGTAGGCAATGAGATCTTGTACCAGGGGAAGGAAAACTGTGAAATCAGGCCTGTGAACTTGTATCTCCAAAGGACTTGGAGGTTTCTTTGTCTCTGTCACACACTGGTAAGGAGCTATGCTGTGTTTATGCTATGATTGTAGTATTCTGCTCTCCACATGTTTTCCCTACTGGTGGATGTGTTGCTAAAGGACGGGAACTGAGTGAAAGAAATGTTCTTTTTCTTAGTGTGTCTCTGTTGCATTAACAGCAAGGAGCGAGGTGTAAAATAGTCGCTAAAGAAAAAGTTGGTTTGGTACAATACAAAGCACTTTTCTTGTTGATGAAAGAAGGTAGAATAAAACACCTAGGGACTAGAAATGGTTTGTTTTCCTCCCAGCACAACAGTCAGCAAAATGAAGGTGTGAGCTGTAAAGCATGAACTGGTGTGTGTAAAGTTCAGGGAAAGCTGCTATTGATTGCAGCAGACTTGCCTCCCCCCCGTGCTATCCCCTGTAAAGTGGCTTGGGAGGGACAGGTGAAATTAAGAAATACTGGTTTTTAGTGAGGCATATGAATTGCTAATGTGTACTCAAATCTCTGCAGGCTTAGTCTGGAAGTGCCACTGGATCTCAGGCTGCTGTGGCAGGACTGAAAATGCTCTGAACAGCCCTAACTGGTGAATTTGTACATATCTGTTCAGCTCCTAGGTAGCTCTGGAGGCAGAGGCAAAGTCTTGGAGGAAACAAAAGACAGAACTTGGAGGTTTAAGGTGTTTGGTAGCAGCTTAGATGTGAGTGTTCTGTGTTCATATCTCAAGTAAGGAAGAAGTCAAGTCTCAAACTACCCAAATATATCACAATAGCGTTTTCTTCCTGGCTTCTATAGTGTTGCTTCTTTAATATATTCCAGGGGTTTCTTGACAGGTTTAATAATATTATTTTTAGCTATATCTGTGCCACTGGCCTTATCTCCATCTGCTCCTGATGGGAGCTCACTGAAGGCATATTGTCCATTTCAATCTCTTCAGTCTTCCTGCTTGCACATGAAGTTATAGAAGAAATTGTGATTCAGTTCTTTTAGTTTCTCAGAGCTGTCTGTTTTCTGTGCCATGAAAGTTTGCTTTAAAGAACTGCAGGGTTTCCTCATCATTCCATGGCTGTTAAAGTTGCCCAGAAGATGGAATAATTTTTGCCAAGCTGTGAATGCTCTAGATGATGGCTGATAACAACATTAAGCAATGAATTTTGGGGAAACTTTCCTCATGAAGGTGAGATTCTGTAGCCACTTGCCCTCCAAAGAATAAATCTCAAACAGCACCAGAGTACAGAAGTGGTTCATGATGGTGTGGTGTGTCCAGCTGTGAGCTAAAATAAGAAGGGAATTTAGCTTTAGGGAGGTGTAAGTGAGGCTGGAGTGACTGATGGACTTGGCTCACTGTTATCCAGAGCTGGATCTCCAAAGTGGAACAGAGAGATTGAACCTAATAAAAATGAGAGGAAATGCCTTGCAAATAGTGGGGGGATTGGGAACACCTCTTCTGTTTCAGCACTGGCAGAGGTTTCATGAATAAACATTTCTCTCTTACTGACTGAAGTTTAATTTTCTTGGGTTCCTTCCAGAAGGAGCTTGTGCCTTCTGATTCTGGCTCTCTCCACCTCATCCTTACAGGAGAGGGAGCACCTAATTAAATTTCATGTTCTTGCCTAGGAACAATCTCTGCTTTTGGCTGCCACTTCACAAAGCCACAGAGAGAGGGTGAGGGGGAGATGAGAGAAAATAACAATTCAGGAAGATGTTACGACTTCACAAAAATGAGGGAAGAAATAGGAACATGTTATTTTCCTCTAATTATTGCAGCACTGCTTAATACCTCATTTTTCTGGGGGGCATACAGCAAGCTCTGGGGTACTTGGGGCTTTGATTTCAGGTTAAAGATGAACATCCTTATTCTCAGGAGTGTAGAGCTCTCTGTGCCTTCTCAAGGCAGAGAAGGGATAGATGGAGGAAATTTAGAGCTAAAGGTGGAACACTTGAGACTGCTTGAGGAGATGGAAGGTATCCAGCTCTATTTTCACCTTTTCCTTCACATAATGGTCCTGGTGTGCTCTTTGATCCTCTGGCAGCTGGGAAATGCAGCCATTGCTGCCTGTTAAAAGTGATATCTTGGTGGCATTCAGGAAATTAATTTTAATTCTTGGCTGAGAAATAATGAACAGCGAGTTTAGGGAAAACCTGAGTAATAAGAGACCTTAAGCAATGTGGGTTTTTAAAGCTGTGTTATGTACCTTTAATCTTTCTGGAGATTATAGGGTGACAGGATTTTCTGGAAATGGGCAGGCTTGTTAAAACAGTGTGTGGAGATCAGCTGTGAAATAACTACTTTTATCATAACCCCTCAAAGAGATCTCTCATCGTGCAGTTGGGAGATAAGCGTAGGTTGTACCTGGGAAGTTATAATAAATGCTAATTGTGTTTAAGAACTACTTCTAAAACTGCTGCTTTTTCTATTTCATGGGAGGAAAGAAGGGGAAGAGGGTAGGATGGTTACTCCTTTGAACAGTGACTGAGCTAATTGACAAAACATGTTATTAGACTCTGTGTGTAAAAATATTTTTCTGTGCTTTGTAATGGATTCGAGTTTACAGGAATGCTCTTTGTTTAGGAACAGCTATGGTTACAGTAGAACTTGCCTTACCCACCCACATGGTTGAAAACACAAATACACTATAGGTGAGGAAAGTGCCACCATTCTTCATTCCTAGCTGCTTTCACAATACCTGCTGATGTGCACGTTCCCTCTGCTTGCAGCAGACACCAGACCCCAAATGTGGCTCCTGCTGCCACCCCATATGCACAATTTTCACAGGTCTGCAGTGAGTGACATTGTTCTGGCAGGGGGCTGAGATGTTTTCTCACAACTGACAGTGCAGCTTTGCAGATCTCTCCTGGTGGCATCTCAGAATTTTCCTGCTTTTTAATTTGGATCTGGGCAACAAGCATGAGTCTTCTGGCTGAGCAGGTGAGGTCTGCTGCCTGGGAAGCTTTGTCCTCTCTGTAGGTGTGATGGACATGCAGGATATGCAGACAGACTTAAGAAAGGCATTATGAAGAATAAAAGGTTGGGTCACCTTGTGACATGAGACGTCAAAGATTAAGAAAATGGCTTGTTCACAAATTCTACCCATCTGTAAGGTTTACAGGACAGTAGCCTGACAGGGTGACCTGAGGTGTTTTGTCTCAGCCTGATGTCTTGAAACAGGCTGGCCAGCACAATCCAGAGAAATGTTTGCAGTTCTTATCCCAGGTCCTCAGCTGGGACAGAACACGTCCTCCCTTTCCTAGAACCAAGGTGAGTTTGTCCTTCCCAGTGTGCAGCTGGATCTGGTACATCTTTGGGACCTTCAGAGTTATGTTGGATGCATATTTTTGCTGCCTTCTACTTCCTTTGCCTTGTGATTAATTCTGATCATGAGACATCCAGTGTCACAACAGAGTATTCAGAATGTAGGTTAGTATTAAGCTGTTGGGAAATTGGTCCCCTCCTCTCAGTTTTTGCAGGCTGGATGGATGTGAGCGCCAGGAACTCTGTGAAAATTCTTCCCTTTTGGTTGTGTGACTTTCCCAGGAGCAGGTTTTGCTCCTGTTTGCGCTCTCCCATCCTGGGTGGAGGGAAGGAAACTGCACACTGAAGCCTGTGTTGGATGAAAGGAGCAAGCCTCTATGACAGCTCAATGTTCCCTGTGGGCCTTTCACACTGTTGGGGAGAAAACCGTGTGTTTGCTCACAAAAATTCTACTTCAAGCATGTGCAACATCCACGGTGCTGCTGCTCCTGTCCCTCCCCTGTGTCACTGTGCCACCTGAGGAACTCAGGGATGTTGAGATGTGGCTGTCAGCATCCCCAGAGGTGGAGCAGGGAGCTCTGCTGCCAGCAGTGATGGCAGGAAAGGGGAGTGCTGCCTGTTTCCCTTCCTGTTTGATGGTTTATGTGCACATACCCTGGCATCTGTGCTCTTTCTTCACTGCAAGCTGCCCACAGCACCTTTGCTCCCAACACCTGAACTCCTCTGCAGCTCCTGATGCCTGTGGAAGGTGGGAGCTGGTGCCTGCCTTTGACCTACTTGTGAAACTTGTCTTTGGAAATCCATCCCATAGTAGTCATTCCCCTGGAGCAGACTTTAGGCAGGACGTCACTGTGCATAAAGCATCTGCTGGGGAAGGCAGGAAATGTGGAGGGGCTGATGCTAATGCAGGATGCAAAGTGCCATGTGCCACAGGAATTGCAGTGTGGGGACACTGTGGGGACACGTCCTGTGCTCCCAGGCACAGCAGCAGCACCCAGCTCTGGGAGGGCTTGGATGGAATAATCCCTGCCAGCCTGGAAAGCAGAAAGGGAAAACTGCTGGTGGAGTGGAGGTTACAGGCTCCTTCCAGGTGGGGAAAGTTTGAGCTGTGTTTTGTGAGAACAAGGAAGGAATTTCTTAATCTGACAATCTCATACCCTGAAAAGTGAAAGGGTTTGTTTGTGGAAGAGAGGGAATGTTCAAATTGTAGGACAGCCTTCAAATTGTGCTTCCTGAACTTGTGCCAGAGAGAGAGAGAAATCTTGCCACCACTAAGAGTGACTTTATGATGAGTTTGTTACAGGAATGTTGGTTGGGGTCCTGCTCTGGGCAGTTATACCTGCAGCATGTCAGAAATGCTATCAGTTAATTATTACAGCAGTATCACAGCTTTTACACATCAGAAACCATGAAAATCAAAACCATTAAGCAGTATCTGTTGTAACTTGCAAGATCTTTGGTACAGGAGCATTAACTGTGTAATCCTTTGGGTTTCTGTCTTTATGCAAAGGTCTCCATGGGAAAAAAAAACCCAAAACCAACAAACCAAACCAGGAAGCAATTGCAGCTGATGGAAACAGCCAGGTTTAGTTGGTTTTTTTCAATGCAAAAAGAAAAAAAAAACAACAAGAAAAAACAAAAAGGAAAAACTTGTTTGCAAGGTGCAATAAACACATTCTGTTGATGCACTGGCTTAGAGTTTATTTGAGCTTTTTTATGTCATTATAGTAGAAATCCTGAGCAGCCCTGACTCTACAACAGGAAACTACTCATTACTAGCAGGAACATAGAAATACAGCTGGTAAATGCTCTCAGCTCTTGAGAGAAAGATAAGTGGCTTGCAGGGAATGGGAGAGAGAGGAAAGTCCAATTTTCCTGTTTTTCTCTCGTCCCTGTTCATGTGAAGCAAATAATAGGGCAAAATTCTTCAGATGTAATTCTGGGTGGGTGAGTGAGTGTGCTCTGCTATACAGAGGCACTGGCAGCTATGGTACCAGAAATGCAGTGCTTTAAAACTTAGAACCCCTCCAAAAGAAAAAGGGAAATCTGAGACCTCTACATACTCATATTTTAGATGCAAGATGTAGAAACAATTTGCAATTACACACTTCAAAATCCCATCCATTTCAGATAACAAGACAATGAGAACTATGGCTGTGTTTTGTTCTTACACAGTCTCAGAAATCTTTGCTGTCCCCACTGCCAGTCTGGGACAGGCAGGGCGAGCAGGGAGCTGTGCACTTCCCTGTGGTGCCTTTTGAGGTTTTGGAGAATTTGGAGCAGCTCTGCAGACATTTTTAGCTGGCCAGATCAGTCCTCTGTGACCTACTTGTCATGGTGTGAGAACAGGTTCCTATGCACACAGAGCCTGTGATCTGCACTCCTGTTTGCAGTGCAGCTGCTGCTGAAGGATGGCTGACAGCAGTGATGGAAAGCATTTCAGTCCTAAAATCCATGGCAAGCTATCTTCACCAGCTGCTCTCTGTTCCTTTTCCCTGATCGTTTTTTGAAGCAAGTAACCAGGTTCAGATGAATTCCAAACAGGATTTAGTCTTGGGTGACATTTTGCAGGGGTGGAGGGGAAAGTGGGTAGGGAGTAGTACCAAGTTTTGTAGTAGGTGCCAAATTACTGAGCACCCAGCTGTGTTCAGTCCTGCTCTGCCTGGCTCAGGTCAGTAGGAGAGGATAGGGAGCCGCTGTAGTGAAGCCTTGGGGATGTGAGGAGATAAAAGGAATAACACTTTAGAAAGTTTATTTCTGCTGAATATCATGTCAGGGTTCTGTTGGTCCATTGTGCTGTTTTGGAGTGTTTTAATGATGCCATTTCATTCTTGTTAATTAACTTTGTTTCACAAAACTTAATAATTTTATTATTTTTAACACCCCTTTTCACTAAGGCCTTTCTTTGGCAGCAATCTCCTGGTTCAGCAGTCATGGGTGTGCATTTGTGCTCTTCTATTTCTGTACATGCTCAATTCAAGAAAGGAATTTGCCCTGTCCTGGCTTGAAGTCTTGGGTGGCAAACGCTTTTTTGCCAAACTCCATAAGTTTAAGTCTAAAACTACCTTTATGTCAATGTCCATTCAAATTAGCATTGTATTCAAGCACTAATTAACATCCCATTCAGATGTTTGACTTTATCTGTGCAGAGGGTTTGAGCAGGGCACACTCATCCACACAATGGCTTCTACCCAACTGCTCCAAAAGTTCATTTTGGCTGCACACTTCAGGTTGAAATTGCTGGTTTTGAATGTGTGGAACCAGCAATTTATAACTCAAGGGCTTTTGAATCCTCCCAGCATGGAGACCTCCAGCCTGGCTCTGGCTTCCTGATCAAGTAATGCTTGTCTTGAGCTGTGATTCCTTATTTAAAGCCATCAAAGTTAATGCTGTGATTAAATTGTTCATAGCTGCTGCTTCTCTGAAGTCTTCTTGACCCACCTTAGTATTTGGCACCAGCCAAATTGGGGCAAAAGGTAAAGAAATCACCAGAGACTTCTGCTCTGGGTTATGCTGTGCATTTCAACTCCCAGCTTCAGCCAACTGAAGTCTGCTTGAAGTTGCTATTTTTTCAATGGCTTCAGAGAGGAAAAGGATCTTCACTTTCTCTCATCTGAGTGGGACTGGTTTTATCAGCTCTTTAAATAGTTTAGTGTTTGTACTTCTTTGTTAGAATTCAGGACTGCTGATGCTGCTTCGATTTCTGAGCTATGGCTTGCCTCTAACAACATGTTTTAAAAAGAACATAACACAAATCAAACCCCTAATTCTCTTTTCCTGTCTTCTTTCCACACACAAAGCAAAAACAAAAACAAAAAACCCCAAATAAAACAAAAAATCCAGCCAGAAACCAACCCAAAGAAGTAATTCCAGCTTGAGTTGAGTGCTGTGTGGGTCTCATTAGGATTTTGCCTTTACACTTTTGGGTGTGTGTGATTAAAGACACCTAAATGAGTAGAGAAAAGCTCTGCTTTGACAGCCACATGCTTTGGAACAAATCTAGTATTACTTCTGCATTTTTAGCTGTAGTTGTCTACAGGATTTTTACTTCAGAATATGTATATGTTTCCAATCTTGTGCTTATTTGCAATCCTAGATTTGTAAGCAACAGATTATTTCCTACCTCATTGAAAATCATCCCAGGCAGTACTACAGATGTAATTTTTTTTTTTTTGCAAGAGTGTGTGCATCTGTAAATATATTTTCAGTGAATATTTGTACACAGAGTTTAATGTTTTCTTTTTGCAGAGAATGTGCCAGGAATTACTGTATTTAAAAATTATACACCTGGCATTGGTGTGATTAGATTGCTTCCCAGTTTTTGAAGGAGTTTTTGCTGTTTGCTGCCTTGTTGCCACGGTGGCAGTAGTTTTGTTTCTGGAAATTTAGACTGTGCCTTCTTAGTGAAGGCCCTACCAGTGCTATATTGACTGCTTAGAGTACAGATTGGTTAAATTGCTATTGGTTAAAGAGGCAGGTCCAAACATCTTGCACGCAGAATTGTACATAATAGTTGTGCATAAATAAATGTTTAAATGATTTACCTGAAAATTGCTATATTTGGTTTGAAGTAAATGATTCAAAATGGCATTATTTTCTATTCAGGGTTCATTTTTCTTTGATTCAGACAAGTGGGGGTAAGGAGAGAAGGTCCTGTTGTCATCAGAATAGCAGAGAGCTGTCTGCAGTGTGCTTTCCTCTTCTTCTGTGTGTTAGGCAATCAGGAAAGCAAGAAAATGTTCTCTCCATCCTTTGTGTCCTCCCCCTTTCAGGAGCTGCATCATGTGACTGAAACGGGCCGTGTGTCTCCTGGAGGTAACTCCTCTCCTGGTTACAGCTGTTATGGAGGAGGTGTTGGGGCAGCTCAGAAGTTTTGGGTGAGCTGCAGGGTGTGCAGTCAGTGTGAAGCACACGTGGCTGCTCAGCCCGCTGAGAGCACCTTCAGCAGGTTTGTGACAGAGGGTGAGGGGTGGCAGAGCTCAGCTGAGTGCAAGAGCTCCACATGGGAAGTGCTCATTTCTGCCTCATTTTGGTGTGCTAATGATAGCAGTGCTTTTGCTCTGTTCTGCTGTCAGCTGAGCCTGGAAATCAAGGTCAATGATGTTTTCTGTAGTGCTGGGAGAAATGTTCTCCTTCCTACTGGCTGTGCCTTGGGGTCTGCTCAGGTCTTCAGAGCTTGGCTTGATTTGCTGTGTGCAGAACAGGTCAGGAAAACAACTGATGGTACTGATATGTGCTTGCTGCACTGGGGAATAGGAAGGCTAACATTCATAATGAGACCTCCTCTCCTGGGGAGGATGTTTGAGCACTAAAATTCCCATGAATGAGAAGGAATTTTCTTTGCTCAACTGCTGGTGTTTCTTCTATCATTCTTCATGGAGATAAGCATGAGGAGAAAATAAAAGGATCCAAAGTAACAATTTAGGAAATTTTTTTTTTAGCTAATATAGAAATACTTTGTGCTTCCAGTGAAATATTTCTCTAATTCTAAAGCTTGCATTACCTATTTATAAGTGGGAAAGGCAGGGAAGGAAATCCCAGGTGTCACAAGCATCCAAATACTCTTTGCTTCCAGGGGTTAATCCTGCAAATACATCTTGTTTGCCTTGTGATTTAAGACAAACTTCAGATTTCTCATACCTTAGAATTTGAGAACCTGAGTATTGTAGTTTCATTGCCACTGGGATTCAGTCCATAAACCAGCTGATCCTAATTCCCTCCCTTTGCTTTCCCACCAGCTTGAAGCTGCAGGAGGTTTGAATGGTGATTTTTCTGAATATTGACAAATTCTCTAAGTGTTTCAGGGCAGCAAAACAATAGATTTTATGACTCCTGAGTTTAGAAAAGCTTTACTGGCTTAGAGGCTTTGGAAAAATCGTTAAGAATTAGGATTTGATCTGCACTTCCATTTGCAGGGTCACAGCTATGAGTATAAAATTGTCAAAGTTCATTATGTGCAAAGCTCGGAGCATTCAGCAGTTATTTATTGCTTGCTGCTTGTTTCTCTCTTGCACTGTTGCTTCTTCATGTGTAGAAATGTGATCTGAAGTTGTGCTGAGGAGGTTTAGGAAGAGTTTTTTTGGAAAGGGCTGTCAAGCTCTGGCACAGCTGCCCAGGGCAGTTGTGGAGTCACCATCCCTGGGGGGATTGGAAAGGTGTGTAGATGTGGCACTTGGGGACAGGGGTTAGTGGAGGCCGTGGCAGTGTTGGGGAATGGTTGGATTCAATCATCTTGGAGGTCTTTTCCAACCTAAATGATTCTGTGAATTTTAGAGGTGGAACACAACTTTGCATTTCAACATGGTGACACTTGGATTTGTGGGAAACATTAGGAACATGGAGAATTTTCCATTTCTACACTACTTGTGGAATTTCCTCCCAGGGAACACTGGTCACAGCAATCTCTTTCTGTGTTGTAAAGCAGACTCATATCTAACTCATCCTCTGAGGGGAACTGATGCTGTTTAATTTGAAAGACGTTTTAAAGTCACTTGTGTTCCTCTAGAACAATCAAACACCCTCTGAGGAATTCCTAAATTACAAGATCATGCATTGCCTGAATGCACTGAGCATGAGGATTCCTTGAGGAGCAAAAGCTGCTTGGATTCCTCTATTGTGTGAATGCAGAAGGGATCCTGGCTCTCCTAAGTGCAGCTCAGGTAACAGAGAAGGTGATTTGTGCTCCTGATGGCCACGGCTTCTCCATGCTTGTGCTGGCTGGAGAAATGGCTGTGCTTATTCTCCCACCTAATTTTCTTTGCCAGATGATGCTCAGAGCTGCAGGTGGTGCTGGCACAGGGAAGCTCCCATGCAAACTGCAGCAAAGCAAATGAATTTTGCTGCCCTGCTGTTTCCTTCCCTCCCACTATCCCGTGGTGGTCTGTCTCCAGAGTGCTGCTTGTGAACAGCAGCTGCTGGCTGGAATTTTTATCAGGCTTTTGGTATTTGAAATTCAATAATCTTCAGTTATTTTAGATCTGTTTTATAAGGAAATAAAACCCACAAAAGCAACAAACCAAACAAACAACCCAACACAAACACCCCAAAATCCAGAATATCCCAGATGCTTAATGCAGGATGGGATGTGGAGGAAAGAGCACAGGAATTTTCAGTAAACACAAATTCTGTGTGGTTAACAAATATCACAGGATCATAAAATGGTTTGAGTTGGAAGGGACCTTAAAATTCATCTATTCTCAGGGCAGGGACACCTTCCACTGTCCCAGGTTGCTCCAAGCCCCAGTGTCCAGCCTGGCCTTGGACACTTCCAGGGATCCAGGAGCAGCCACAGCTGCTCTGGGCACCCTGTGCCAGGGCCTGCCCACCCTCACAGGGAAGAATTTCTTCTTAATATCCAGTATATGTTAGGAGACAACAGGATGAGGCATCTTTAGGACATTCATATTTCTGTTACATTTCCCTTTAGCCACAGAAGTTTCCGTAGTCAGTCCTTGAGTGCACGGCAGGGAGGGCTTTGTGGGGTACCTGTTCAAAGTGGCAGATTGTTTTTAAGCTACTCCTCAGTAGGGTTAAGGTGAAGTTTTTGTGGGCAGGTGCACAAGCAAAAGCTTTCCACTGAGTTCAAGTTTTTGCACCTACACAGGCTCTGCCATTTAAATTGTGTTTGTGGGAAAGGTTATTGCTGCTCCACTGCGTGCCAGCATCATGAAAGGGATAAAAACACCAGGAGATTGTGGAACGCTGGCAGAACGGGATGAAATTGAGTTTGGCACTTCTGGGTTCTCTTTCATGAAGTTGGCAACTGTCTGATATCTAACTTGGACTGCTAGAGAGCTCTTCATACTTAGCAATCTTTTTAAAAGCAATTTACCAAGGGATTAAGTGACATTCCTGCTTGTGAAACTGGATTAAAGCTGGGGACTTGCAGGGGCTCTTGTGCAATGCCACGACAGGTTCAAGTCCCAGCATCTCACCAACTCTGCTGCATGACAGTAATTGCAACCAGGGGACATTTTCTTACACAGTCATGAAAAAAATTCCTGTTGTTTGGTTTATTTTGTTTTGGTTCAACCCCTTCTCCCCAGATTTTTGTAATTTCTCAGGAAGGTCAAGGGTTTTGCTCTTGGAAGAAGGAGGGAAAGGATCTACACAAAAAACCCCAGCATGTTTGGGTTTGGGTCTCTGAACAGCCCTCATGGACATTTGTATGGATCAGCAGTGTCAGTGGAAAGGGTGATAAAGCTTGGCAGAGCTCTGGGATGCTTTGATAAGAGTAAGTTGGAAGGGACAGAGAGGGGAAGCTCACACTGTACTATTTTGCTTTTTAAGTACCAGCTGTCCTTTCTGCAGCCCTAGATTTATCAAATTAACTCCCCTCTCTTCCCATGCTTAGTTTTAATATGTCCACTTGTACCACAGAAAAAATGCAATTAAACCTTTGCTTTCACTCAGGCATTGGTACAGTGAGAACATTTGCTCATTTACAACAGTGGCAAGGTCATGAGCTGCACACTTACTTCAATTTAATTTTTGTGATTCTGTAGTTGACTTCTTAACTGAAATTTTCAGCTCCATTAATTAAATTTAAGCAGTTATTTTTTTTCCACCGAGGATTATCAGTTAAAAGGGAAAATGAGTAGGGAAAGCACAAACATTGCTTTCTGATCCTACGTCTTGATTTGAACTCTGTGCTGCTACTACCAGAAGAAAACATGAAAGAGTCTGAGAGATGAAACCCAGAGCTGCTGGTGACAAAGGAGGGGAGGTCACACAGTTTGTGGTCAGTTTATTACAGCAGGGAAACAAAGGAGAGACAATGCAGTTGTGTCAGAGGTTTTCAAGCACCGTTAATTCAACTCAGAGTTTTAAAAGCAGTATTGAAATTGTTCTTCAGAAAATCCATTATCAGAGGCCACTGCTGGAGCTAAACCACATTTTCCTAATATACTGAGCAGCTGTCAAATGAGGTCTTCAAACTCTTGTCTTTCCATGTGTATGTCCTGCTCCTACTTTAATTTACTTGCCTGGCTCACTCTTCCTGTGTGTAATGTTAGGGAGGTCTGCAAACAAGCCCAAATTGAAAGTCTCTCAGTATTTAAGTTTCTCACAGCTAAGTGAAAAGCACTTAGTAAAAGTAATGCAGCATTTTCCTTAATGGTAGACAATTCTATTAAAAGGTCTATAAAGTAACACTGAAAGACTTTTTCACATAATCTAAAGTGATGGTAAGTACTGACCAGTAAAACATTGTCTTTTCCAAAAATACTGCTTTTTCTGGAAGAGTAATATGATTATTCCTCTACTTAACTTTCTTTTCCAAGGTAGAATTTGAAAGGGAAATGCCTGATCTGCTAATTGATAGATCTTATCGATTATTTTAATGTAGTCACATCAGGATGCATTTGAATTGTTTGTTGATGTGTCTGTCCCACAACCTCACATTATGGAAGTGTTTCCAATGCTGTTTGCCTTTCAGGGAATTTTAAACCTCAGTTGTAGATGAAGGCTTTATAGTCACAGGTGTTAAATTTGCTCACAGGTGAATGTGAACATGACAGCAGCATGTGCCTGGGAATTACAGCCTGNGGGAATGAGCTGGGATGGCTGGGGTGGGGAATGAGCTGCTGGTGCTGTCCCCGTGCTCAGTATGGGCAGGGCTGGGCTCTCCAAAGCAGGGTTTGTGTGTGTGGAGCCAGAGGAGCTGCTGGTATCCATGCAGGGATCCATGCAGGGCTCAGGTGGGAGCCCAAAGAGGCCATGAACAGCTGGCACTTGGCACAACAAAGGGCACAGGGACCTGTGGCACAGCCAGGGCAGGGACACTTGGGTCCCCAGCATAGGAAGGACATGGACCTGTTGGACAGAGTCCAGAGGAGGCCACCAAACTGGTTACAGGGCTGGAACACTTCCTATAAAGACAGGCTGAGAGAGCTGGGTCTGTTCAGCCTGAACAAGAAAAGGCTCCATGGGGGCCTCAGAGCCCCTTCCAGAGCCTGACGGGCTCCAGGAGAGCTGGAGAGGGAATGGGGACAAGGGATGGAGGGACGGGACAAGGGGCATGACTTCAAACTGAGAACTGTAGTTTTAGATTAGATATTAGAAGGAAATTTCTCCCTATGGGGGTGGGAGGCNGAGGAGGCCACCAAACTGGTTACAGGGCTGGAACACTTCCTATAAAGACAGGCTGAGAGAGCTGGGTCTGTTCAGCCTGAACAAGAAAAGGCTCCATGGGGGCCTCAGAGCCCCTTCCAGAGCCTGACGGGCTCCAGGAGAGCTGGAGAGGGAATGGGGACAAGGGATGGAGGGACGGGACAAGGGGCATGACTTCAAACTGAGAACTGTAGTTTTAGATTAGATATTAGAAGGAAATTTCTCCCTATGGGGGTGGGAGGCCCTGGCACAGGGTGCCCAGAGCAGCTGTGGCTGCCCCTGGATCCCTGGAAGTGTCCAAGGACATTGGGGCTTGGAGCAGCCTGGGACAGTGGAAGGTGTCCCTGCCCATGGCAGGAGGTTGGAACAAGATGATTTTTAAGGTGCCTTCCAACTGAAACCATTCCATGATTCTGTGATTAACTGCCGGGAAGCTTTGGAATCTGCAAAAATGCTCAGAGGTGGAAATCCATACTCTCTTTCTTGCTGCAAAACAACCTGAAAATAGAAGTAAATGAATGATACAGGATCAGAGCATTTGATTTATTTCAATGCAATGTTTCATACCTCAGGGAGGAAAAAAAGAAACAGAAATTCTTTGCTTAGAAAGTATTTTTTTGGTTGAAAATTAGGTTTAAACTTTATGTTGAAGATCTGAGATCTCTGAAGAAGTTAGAGATCCATTACTTTGTAGTTTTCCAGGAGCTGTAGCACAAGAATAACCATCATTCCTGTACCTTGTCCGTCTTTATAGGTGGCAGGGTGAAGCTCATGGTGGTTCAGACTTTCAGTGCAGTTTTTGGATCTTCCAGGCAGATCAAGTGTGATACTTGGCTGGCAACAGCAGTGTGATTGTTTTGAGGAGTAATGAAAACACCTGATGACCTGAATTAGGTAAAGATTGTGTGAGAACAGGAGATGGACAAATCTTCAGACTTGAATTCCTCTTTATTTTTCTTTATCTGTAGTTGTCAGTGTCTGAAGTCTGCCTTGCAGTGCCATGAAGGAGTCAGGACAGAAGGAATCAAAACAAACAGCTGGAGCCTTTGATTTAAAAACCTGTGACACCTTTGTGGATGAGCCTGGTGAGCAGGCTAGTCAGAACTGGTGAATTGATGGCAACTGCTTCTTTACTTGCCTGGGAAGTAGTGGGTGTAAACTTGGGGGGTTCTCAGATGGGGAATTAAGGTACCAGCCAGGCTGTTAAAACCCCCTGAATGTATTGTACCAAGCTAAATGCTGTATATTGGGGTGGAAGTGCAGGAAAGAGGTGCTCTGGTGTTTGTACACAATGTCTGATTCCCAGAGATCTCTTTTCCTGTGTCCCCAGCACAGGGATGTAACCTAAAAGGAAAAGCAAAATTATGTTCAAATGGCTTGGTCATCATTATTGTCCAGTGAAGCTTTTAAACTGTGTTTTAGGAAACAAATTGTAGCAAAAGTAAAATGGTTTATAATCCTCCAACTTTCCCCTCCAAAGACTCCCCCTCTCCCAAGGATGGCTGGCAGTGTGGGCTCAGACACAGGAAAGCAGAGTTCCAGCAGGTAAATCAGTGCTTGCAGCACATCTTGGACTCCTTGCATTAATCCTACACTGCTGCTCTCCCAGCACACTGCCAGCATCTCATCCATCCAGGGAATGCATTACTGTGGACTTTAGAGTGTAATAGAGATTCCAGAGAAGTGAAAGGCTTGAGCTCAATAACCTGCATTTGATCACGTTCTGGCCCTCACTCAGGTCTCTGGGGTGCTATGATAGTACAAGTAATGGAAAGTTGCATATTCAGCTGGGTATATAGTTTTCATCTGCAGCATAAGGAAAAAGGATGAATATCCATTCCAGGGGACATTTTTGAAAAAGGCCTGTGATTGATATCTTAGCCAAAAAGATTTTAAACTCTTAGAAAACACTTTATAATTGCCTCAAAATGCTGGTACTGAGTGGCAGCAATTTTAATAATTTAAAGATTAAAATAAGAATATTATATTTTAATGAAGTCTCTTTATATGCCTGTGGTGTGTGGGGTTTCAGGCAGATCATGGGTTTTTAAAAGTCACATAGAAAAGGAACATAGTTTAAAAACTTAATAATAATTAAAAAATGTAAAAAACAGATCATTCAGTAAACTGCTTCCTGTATTTCCTAGAAACCTTTCCCTTTTTGAGTGCATGAAGCCCACAAAGCTCACTGGAAGCAAGTAAAGGCTTTCTTTAGGCTGTTGTAGAAAATCATGGATTAATGGATAAAATTATGTGACCTTCATAGGAGTCCAGAAATTTGCTGAGCTGACTGAAAAATTAAACAATGTTTTAAATAAACTGAATTCCCTCGTAGACTGGGAGTTTATCTGTTCAGAGCAGCTGTGGCTGCCCCTGGATCCCTGCAAGTGTCCCAGGCCAGGGCTTGGAGCAGTCTGGGACAGTGGAAGGTGTCCCTGCCATGGCAGGGGTGGGGCTGGATGGGCTTTAAGGTCCTTTCCAAACCAAACCATCCTGTGTTTCTGTGATTTTCATGTGTTCAAATATCTTCTTTTTGTGAATGTGTAAAGGTATTACAAAATGAAGTGGGGTTGGTGTTTGTTGTTGTTTTGGTTTTTTTGTTTGTTTTGTTTTGTTTTGTTTTGTTTTTCTCTGAGCAGTCTCTCAGGAAATGTTAAGTTTTTTGCTGTGGGTGACATCTCTTCCACTCCAGTATAAATGCACTGTGCACCAGTAGAGGGAAACAGTCACGGTGCATGATTTGTACTCCTCATTGCCACATCCCTGTTCAATTAGTAATAAGCTTTATGATAGTCTGGTCCACTGGGATTCATCAAAATCACCTTAGAAAGCACTTGAGTTCTGTTTCTGTGCTTTGACACTTTTTTGATCATATCCCAAAGACTGTACAGCACCACCTCACTGTTCTATAAAACAAGGGACAGACCTAATGCTTTCACCAAGTTTCCATTTGTTTCCTGACCAAGCACCCCCAGCTGCTGTTCTTGGTGAGTTACCTGTTGCCCTCGTGTTTGTACACAGGTTTTTTACACTATGAAGGGAAATAACTGTGAGTACCAGCTGTAATGCATATCAACTCCCTGAATGTGACAGTTAGCAGAAAGAGGATAGGATCTTTCCCTAGGTCTGTATATGAATATACTTGTTATATGTATATAAAAATTAAACATGCAAAGCTGGGGTAAGAACCAGCATTTCTGCTCAGTGTGTGGAATTCTCCCAAAATTCAATAAGGCAAAAATCTACCTTTGTAGTAACTAGTAGAGGTAATAATGAGTTACTGATTCTAGATTATTGATCCTTCATATCAAAACAGTAACTGCAAGTTTGGGGAAGTCAAGTGGAGCTTGTTAAAGGAAAGGTTTTAGAGCAACTCTGCTTTTTTTGTGTTTCTCACTGTCACCTTCTTACCTGTGAAACGCTGTCAGTTTGCCAGGACTGAAAGTCAGGTTCTATTTTATAACTGCCCTGTTTAATTAGTACCAGCATGTTAGTGCACTGACTTTATCTAAGATATTAAATCACATAACTGACACTTTCAGTAATGTAAAGTGTGGAATTGAAGGATGGAGGATTGGTCCAACAGGGTATAAATTCTTTTATTCACTACTGAATCTTTTAATGTTGATTGCTAAAGCTAGAGAGGTTTAATTTAAATTGTAGGTTTTTGGAAATACTAACATAGATCCTAAAAGACAGACTTTACAAGGAGTTGGTACATGGATGCACTCTTTACCTGGATGATACCAAGAGATTATTTGTGTGTTTGGAATGCAGTGCCCAGGGATGGGCAGCCTGCTCCAGTGGAAGGTGTCCCTGCCCATGGCAGGGTGCTGGAACTGGATGAGCTCTAAGGTCCCTTCCAACCCAAACCATTCCAGGATTCTGTGACTGGTTTGGAAAACATAGTGTGGTAAATTTAACCCAAGTTTAAGAGCATTGCTATGGACAAATGAGTTAAATGTGTGTGTCTAGGACTACCTGGGGCATTGTAAGCTTTTTCCATACCTTTCTACTAGATGAGGCTGGAGGAATCCTAACTGATGTTAAATGATAATTTTTGAAATCTTAGTTTATTTCACTGCTGCTCTGAACATAAAATCAAGGAGTCTTCTATTATAGGTAGTCCCTCACACACAGCTGGAGGAGGATAAAATTATCAGACAGGAGGAATTAGGATTTTGAAATGTGATGAAATAAAAAAAATGGGATGTAATTTAGCATTACAGAATGCAAGTTCATGCATCTCGGGACTAATTAGTTTTTTTGGTTTAAGATTTGAAATCAGTTGGAAGTGACAAGAAGCTGCTGGAGCATTAAAACCAGGAGATTGAGATGAGTCTGAGATGTGCTTCTGCAAAGAGAATGTCTTTCTGTAAGGCAAGATGGCAAAACAGGAATGTGTTAGACAGATCCAAAATTACTTTATCTGGAGTATTCTGGAAGGTGATTCCACCTGGACAGCACAGGAACTCCTTCAGAGGAGAGATTGATTCAGCAGATCACAGATGTAAAGAAGGGCTATAAGGAGATTTGGCATAATTGAGAATTTTTACCATGTGTAGACTGGAGTGTGTAGCTTCCTTAATCAAGCAAAACAGAGCCTGGGAGGTGCAGTGAAGGAAAGCATGGAATGCTCAGGCCGCTCCAAGTTGGAAAAAGAATGAATTGAGCAGGGCTTCACCAGCTGTGAGGATCCAGCAATGTCATCACAGAACTTCTAGTTCCAAAGAATAAATAACAGATATGTGCAGAACAGGAGGCAGCGTTTGGAGCCTGCCTTAGCACCACCCTCAGACTCTGTGGTTTGGATGAGATTTCTTCAGTGTGGGAACCTCACTCAAGAGCAATCAAACTTTTCCTACAGTGAAACTATGGTTTCACAGTCTTCTGGTGCACGAAACTGGTGTCCAAACGCCTTCAGAAAGAAATTATTTTCTTTTCCTAAATAGCAGTAAACAGTGTTTCATTTCTTTCCTCACCACGGTGTCTTCCAGCCATCCCAAGAAAGCTTTGGTGACATTGGCAAGAAAATAATATTCTGTGTCATTAGTCATTTTTCTCTTGAGGACATCCTATTACTGCCTCCATCATTCAATTCAGGTTAAAAAAATAAAATCAGATCATTTAGCTGAGGATCTGCTAATAACTGTTGTAATTTTGACTCGAGGCACCCAGCCTGTGCTGTCACCACGAGTTCAGTGTTCCCAGGGGCTGCTGTCAGCACTGGGGAGAGAGGTCACTTTAACAGCTCAGGTTTGCAATTCCTTGTTTTCAGCTGAGAGTGCCCTCAATTCCATGTCTGTGGTAGTTCCTCCATTACAGAGGTGTTGTGGCAGTCAGCTCTGGAGAGGTGAGACATCTGCCAGCACAGCTGGCTCTGAGCTCTGCTGCTGGTGTGAGGAGCAGGGTCACCACTGTAACCCTGAAAAGCTGGTGCTGTGACTGGGATTCAGGTCATGAAAGTCTGAGTGGGATATAGGCCTGAAAGTCCAAGAGACTTCAGAAAATCTCTGTTCACACTTGTCCTGCAGCTGGATGCAGATGATCTGTGGTTGTATCATCACCAGGTCTGAGGAAAGAACATTAAACCAAAACCTAACTTACACAACTCCAGTTCAATCTGTATATCTGAAACCAAGTCCACTCACTTGGATTGTTTTTAGTTTCTGTGCTAATAAAATTACATCTGCTAGTTAAATAATGCCTTTTTTTTTTTTTAATCCATATTAATTGTTGTATCTGTTCTGGGAAATTCTATTAGTTTTTGCCACAGATGAGTGTTTTCAGATAAACAACATCTTTATTCCAGCTGGGACTTCATCATTGAGTTTATCTTAATTATCTAATCTTAAAATAGTCTTAAACTGCTAGAAAGGCTGCAGTATAGTCAAGTATCACAATTATTTCCTCCTTGTGAGACAGTGCTTCAGAAAAAAAGCCCAACCAAACAAACAAACCAAAGCTGATATTGATATTCTGGTGAGAAGTCTGTCTTGTATGAAGTGCAGAATGTGATGGAAAACAGTTGTGCCTCCTGGGTACAGCCTGCCAGGCACAGTCATTTCCATGGAAAAACAACCTCCTGCAGTCCCTGTCTCATCCCTGGGGTGCTGGTTCAGCACATGGCACATGCTCTCTCTGCAGTGTCACTGTCCCACGCCAGTGCCTGGCACGAGGGCAAAACCACCTCTGTCCCCTCTGGTTCCAGCTAACCCCGTGAAGGTGACAGCCAGGTGTCAGGGTGTGGCAAAGGTGCAGAAGTTATTCTGGAGCTTGCAAATTCCAGAAGTGCACAGAGATTCTGAATGTTTCAGTATCAGTGAAGCTTGTCCATGGAATCACAGAATGTCCTGGGCTGGGAGGGACCCCCAGGATCAGGCAGGGCAGCCCCCAGCCCTGCACAGACACCCCAACAACCCCACCCTGAGCATCCCTGGCAGCGCTGTCCAAACGCTCCTGGAGCTCTGGCAGCCTCGGGGCCGTGCCCGTTCCCTGGGGAGCCTGGGCAGTGCCAGCACCCTCTGGAAGGTGGGAAGCTGCTCAAGGCTGGGAATGTGCTCTGAGGAAATGTACTTACTCTGTATAAGTGCAGTGTGTACTTTGTTCATTAATGTTTCCAAGTAACCTCTGGCAGGTGTCTGACCTGATCCAGATGTTCTGCTGGTTTTATGCTGACTGTGTGGAGTTCCTGTTGATTCCCTTTGCCAGTCACAAATATGTGCTGGTGCGGGGATTGTGAGAGCCCTCCGGGGTAAAAAACATAGTTTGATGCCATAATTGTTACAATAGGCTACAAACTGCAGAGATAACAAAAGGAGATGCCTGATTAGCTTATTTTATTATTGTTTTTTATCTTACTTTAGCCTTTCAGGTACAAACCTTAGCACACTGAGTAAAGATCAACAGAGAGGCCACAGGACAAAACCAAAGAAATTCATAGGACCATGGTATGGTTTGGGTTGGATGGCACCTTAAAAAGGGAGGGCAGGGACACCTTCCACTATCCCAGGTTGTTCCAAGCGCCATCCAACCTGGCACTGGACAATTCCAGGGATGGGGCAGCCACAGCTTCTCTGTGCTGCCTGTGCCAGGGCCTCTGGCCATCTGAGTAAAGAATTTCCTCTTAAATGCTAATCTGAATATCTCCTCTTTTATTTTAAAAATGTGCTTTCAAACATTCTTCCATTCCATCTCCCTTACATTTTTGGCTGCAATGCCTAATGTGCAGTTAGCTCGAGTATCAGTATAATTGCACTCTGGTTATAATTGGATAAGTATATTTAATACCAATTCAGTTGATCAGAAACGGAATCTAATTTCTGAATGACTTAATGTCATGATCATAATCTTTAGAAGAATCATATATTTAATAAATCAGATTCTCACACAGGAATCTTAAAATTTAAATGACTTGTGTAAAATTGGACAATGAATTTATTAGAAATTTTATACTTTGTCAAGCTGAGGAGCTGAAATCTTGAGGAGGACACTTATTAAAAATCTTTGCTTTCTGAGTAGCTGCACTTTAACCAGGGGCTCTGGGAATGCATTACATTTTAATGGAGTTTCCTGAGCTGCTAAATACTTCATGCAGCTATACTCACAAATACCTTTTCATCTACCAAAATCAAGTGGAAAGGTGCTTCATAGGGCTTGGTGAGGATGTAGATAAAGCAGTATCATGCACAAGGTATTTGTCTAATTTCTGGAGATGGTGTCATTCAATTTCAAGTGTAAAGAGAAGTCTTTAAAGCAAAGACAATTATCTTCTTAAATTGCTGGTAAGACCTTATTTCCAGATGTAAATATCCAGTAAATGAGCTTTTTGTGCATCTGAATTGCACTTACGAACTTCGACTATTTCAGTGTAAGAACAGCAATAAAGTTTGTCTGCAGTACTTATGAAAGTGTGGGGTTTTACACAGGTTTTACAAAATCCTCCAAGATTCCTGGAAGGAAATATTGATGTACTGTCTGTGAAACAGCTTTGAAGCCTGTTTCAAATTTAGATTTTTAGAATCTGCCCTTTCCTGGGCCATCTCTGCTGCATGTCCATCCTGACTGCAACACCAAGGGCGGGTGAGGTTGGGATAAAAAGCTCAGAGCACTTGGTTCACATCTCAGTGGACCAAGGATTAAAAGCTGACTGAAACCATGGTTCATATGACAGAAAAGGGCTTCTTATTCCAAGCTGGTCATTCAGTATCCCAAGAAGTGATTGCTTTTAGATTCTTTCACCTTGTGCCTTTCAAGTCTTAGAAAGAAATGTTGTAAGGATTTAATGCTTCCCAGCAGAGTTCAGGCTTGATGCTGCTTAAAAAGAATAAGAGCTGTGGAGTTCAGAAAATCTGTCTTGAAAAATATTTTGCCTTGGAAATGTATTATTCTAAGTTTCAGATTTATACTGGAGGTTATCTGTAACAAAGACAAGAATAAGGCCTTAGATAATGGAATAGGAATATTTTTCTCTCTGTTTGTTACCAACCTGGTTTTGTATAACAGAGGTAGTACTGCCTGAAACTGTTTGAAAGTGAAGTGCAGAGTGAAAATAAGATGTTGACATTTTGTCCATTTTAAAGTTTGGAATTCCTCTAAAATCAAGAACCTCAGCAGATAGTGAGCTGTTCACATCCTGTTATTAAGAAATCATTTTCCCCTTCAGTGGATGGAGACTGGAGTGGCTCCTGGGGACTCCTTCAGCAGCACGTGGCTGATGGGCCATCCTGAGCCCACTGTGACTTGTCACCTGCTGCAGGTGGCCCAGGATGTGACAGGGTGACACCCAGGGGGATGAGAGAGGCTGTGATGGCCCCTTAACAAAATCTGAGCTGTCTGTAGAGATAACTGCACTCGTGCTGAAGTTACTTGGGGTTTTCTCCTCAGTGCCACGCTGTCCCTCATTAATACAGAGTTTGGAATGCTGCAGCTCTGCTAAATGCACATTCTGGGTCAGGGACTGTGAGAAGAAGATTCATGGCTGTAATTAGAGAGGCACTTTGCACATATGCTTATGTAGTGGTAGGAAATTTTGTTAAACAGAAGAGGAGCTCTGTATATTTTCAAGAACTCACAAGTGCTGTTAGGCAGAGACCTATTTATTCCTGGCACGTATTTACTCTGTGTTTTGCTCTTTGGGCAATGAATTTACACAGAGGAGGCTGGAAGATAAAAGCACCAGATTTTTTTTTTCCCTCACACTGTTTCCAGTGTGCTGCAGAGCTTGTTGTTTGCCCCACTGCTCTGGGATTCTGAACATCCTGGGTGTTGCAGTGCACTGGTACATCAAGGGAGAAAATGTGTATAAAAAATGCAGAGGCAGAATAAACAACCTGAAAAAGCAATTAAAAGTCAGGTAACAAATTACTGAAATTCAAATCTGTAGCTGACTGTCAGTGCCTCAACCATCAGTCAAGTGATGGAACTTTACAAGAGCTCTTACAGAGTCCAGGATTTGCCCTCTTGTTCCCAGTGTGACTCCAAGGCACCTGGAAGCAGAGCAGCTGGAGAGCCACTGTCATGTCTGGGGCTTGACTTGCTCCTGACACATTGAATGAAGATCATGGCTTGACTGAAAACAATTTAAAATACATGTCTTTAAATATCCTTGACATTGCACTTTAACTGTAACTGTCAGCAACAAGTGAAAGGGCATTTGGAAGATAACCTTGATCTGAGATATGTATAAAGGTGGAACTGTACAACTGTTAGAACTCAATAAAAGTTATTTATACAGCCATTATCTGGGAGTAGCTTCTAAAAACAAAGTTAATAAATTTAGCATGATATACCAGTGGCAAGACTCATTGCAAGTTATTACCATTGTATTATTAGCCAATTAGATTTTATTTGCTGATACTCAGCAAAAAATGATGAGTATCCTTTTATCTAAATCTGATATTTAACCAGGGTGGAGTTGAGTTAATACTTGTCAAGCACGGTAGCTCAAATATCAAGGAGTTTATGGAGTCCTGCACAGTGCTGGATCTTTAATTGCACGTGTTCAGAGCAATTTAAACAAAATATCAGTATTGTTCCTCAAGAATCAACCCACTTTGTTAGAATCTTCTCCAGGAAAACATTTAAATTACTTATGGCTCTTTCTGGAACTATTTAGAATACAGATGGGATGTGTGTGTGCATGTGGGCATTTTTGTCCTCATGAAGACTCTGGATGCTTTTCTGTGAGTGCAAAAGTAAGATGCATTTTGGAAGTCCAGCACTGAGTTAATTTTCTTCCCTTAGCCTCACTTGGGAAGTTAATGGAAAGATTATAAAAATGCCAGTCCAATAAAAACTTAAATTCTTCTCTGAAAAGGATATGTCTGTTCTAGTTATGTTTGATTGCAACCAGATTAGATTGTGTTTAATTTTATTCTGTGTTTGGTGGTGTGGCAAGAAACCAGACTTCCTACCCTTATTTAAGCTAATCCTTGTGTTTTATGGCCATGAACTTCCAATGAAACATCTCTGTTGGAAGGAGATCTTCCTCCAAAACAGGAGCCTGAACAGCAGAACACAGAAAGAAGAAAAATTGGAAGTTTTGGAGTTGCTGTTGGAATTCCTGAAATGGTGTCTGTTGAGACAATATTTTATTCATCACCAAAGATAATGTGATTCAGTCAATGGCTGCTTCTTGCTTAAAGTTCAAACACATTAATTTGAAGTTTGTATAAAAGCTTATTGAGAAAGAGAGGCTTGCTAATGGAATATAAAATAAGTGAGAAACAGCTACTTCCAGACAGGTTGTTCTGCCTTGTAGAGTAAAATAAGGATTATTTAAGTGTGCAGCTTGAACAGGTATCCATGTGACAGGTAAAATGCTGAAATGAAGCAAGTCAATAGAGAGCTCTGACTGATCAATGCTCCAGTGGAGCAGGTGAGGTAGAATTTACTGGAAATGCACTACAAATACAATGCTGGGCAAGCCTGTTAAGATCCACTGAATAATTAGCCCTAAGAATTTTCAGATACTGGAAGAAAAGAAAAGCAATGTTCCCTTTTTTTCTTTTAAGAAACAATGAACACCCACAAATAGCTTTTACTGACAAATATAACTAAGGACATCTTCAACACTCATGGCTAACAATTCAGATGGTGAATTTTTAGAATACAAAACAGAATTACTTTTAGGAAAAAAAAATTGTCTGTGACTTTAAAAATGAATTGAAGCAAAGTAAGGCTTTTTAAAATATTTAGTCTACAAGTATAGCAGCAAATGTGTGCTACAAATCTGTGTTTTTAAAAAGAAATCTTCATTCTGTCATACTATGACTATAGCAGGAGTCTGCTTCAATGGTGGAAAGCCATTAAATTTATAGATTGAATGATTATTAGTTAGAATCTTGAGAAAAGTTGGTGGAGAACATCTGTTTAAGAATCTTTTACGGGTTTGATAACTTGTGTTAATTTTACAAGTTTCATTTCCTTGGGACAGGCAAGTCTGAAAATTCTTAGCATAAATCTTGGTGTGTTTCAGCAGACTGGAACTAACTGAACTTGGAAAGTCGGGGTTCTTAGAAAAGGTGCAGGATATTAACTGACCTTTTTTGTAGCTTGAAAAAACTAATTCAGTCAGATTAGAAATACGTACAGATCTCTAATATTAACTTATGCTTAAAGCAATAAAATGTTAATATTGAGCTATTGAAATAGTGACAGCTCAGCTGTCAGTAGCAAAAATGTATTCCTGGTATTAAATAAAGGACATACATTTTTGCAAGGCAAGTTAGATGAGTCATCCTTGATTTGGACATACAAATTGAAACAAATGACATTTAGTGTTAGTTTTAGTCCTGGGATACCTCAAAGTGATTTCACTGATCCGTGGTGGATTATGAAGTACAGAATTATTAATGAGTGTTTGAGCTGGTCTGGGGCTCAGTGATGAGACACGAGGAAAATTCAGCAAAGAGAAACCTGTAATGATGAATTTAAGGAACAGAACTCAGCTTAAACTGACAAGTTCAGGGAATGGAGCTTAAACACTCATTCCAGGTATGTCAGGATCCACGAGGCTGGCTCTGCTCCAGGGGATTAGGAGCAGAGCTGATAAACTCTGTCGGGCTCTGCTGCACGTCTGGGACCACTGCTTCCTGCAGGGAAGTGCTGGCACAAAAACTTGTTATTACTGGGAGAGCACTTGAGGGGTTTCACCTGACAAAGCTACACCTGTCTGTTCCTGGTGATGTTCCTCATGGATCCCAGGCGTGATCCCTTACTCAGGGGAAGCAATAATTTGATTGTAGCAAGGTTCCTATGCAAGAAACCTCCAACTATTGATTTTATCCCTGCATGGACCACATGTGTGCATGGAAATTGTGCTCAGAGCTGCTTCAAAACGTGTGGGGATAGAGATGTAACACTGAACCTGCAATGACAGCAAGGTCACACAGTGTATAATTGGAAAAATATTTAGAAAATATATAAATATATGCTGATAGTATGAGTGTCTTCCTTAATGGATTGATAGCACTTGGCATCACAATTCCAGTCTTGAACCAGGAAGAGCTTTTCTAAACTGCATTCAGGATTTTCAAGGATTACATTGATTTAGGGAAAAAAAAACCCAAACCCTATACATATATATTTTAATTCTAAAGAGAAATAACTTTCATTGCTATTTTTAAAAATAGAGACAAGCTTTCTGTAGGCTTCCCCTGTAATCTGGATTGGCAGGGCACAGAACATGTAAAAAGAATGAAATTTAGTCAAATCTAACAAGAATGCTTCAAACCTTGGCCAGGCAATTGTTACTGGTATCTGAGAGAACTGATACCCTCCAGAGCATAGATAAAACTGTCTCTGCTTGCATGGAAATTTAACAAGACTGTGTCAAGAGTGAGATGGCAAGACAAGAAACAGAACTGTCCTGTGGTGGGTGAATCATTCCTTGACCATGGGGACTGTCACTTGCAGCAGAAGCCAAACCACATGGGATGTATCTGAGGCATTAGAGAAATCACTGATGGTTGTTTCTGAACCCCAAACTTCTGGATGCCTCGAGAGAAGCACTTCTGGAGCATCAGCAGCTGAGAAACCTGGGATCTGTGTTTAATGGTTGAGTGACTCACCTGAATTTGTGCAAGGTCTGAGCCCAGTCCTTAAAGAACTGACATCAGAAAATGAAGTTATTCAGAGTTTATTCCATCTTACACACTGGAGAACCTATTCCTCAGTTTCTCCTGGTGTGGATCCTCTGTTAGCTAATGAGGCATAAAAAATGATGAAAGCTTTCCATGCAGTTTGAGGAGTTAGAGCATCTTTGTCTCCCTTGTAGAGTCTGAGTTTAAATACACCCTGAATACATGGTGCCCTTTGAGTCAGTAAAGATTACTCTTGCCTCTCTGCAGAAACCTGTTCTTTGAAAATCTGTGGCTGTAGAACAAACATTTGGTTAGAATAATAAAGTACTCACTGAAATTAGCCAGTTGCAACAGCAGGTTGATATGCATGATTGTCTGATGTCTTCTGTCTTTGTCTTTCTGGGAGGACTAGAAAGCACATAAAGGACTTACTGCTCTTCCTGAGTGAGGAAATCCCAATATTCCTTGATTAATCCCATCTTAAAGCAACTCAGCACAAGATTTACATGTACATTTTCATTCTTCACTCTCTTCCACTTCCAGAAGAATATACAGTAAGATTTCTCAGGAATTTGCTGTATGAATTCTACTGTCTGAAAAATAAGTTACAAATGGATTTTTATACAGTAAATCCCACACTAGGAGTTACTTTAATGAGCCAAATGCATCTTCACCAGCCCTGGTAAACAAGAATGTTTTTGGAAGGGATGAGAATGAATCATCAGAAGCAGTGGTGGGTTAATTTGTAGAGTTTTATAGTTCATAAGCACTACCTCATCCTAACAGCACTTGTTTCTTCCTTTACTTGCTTTGCATTTTGTGGGTTTAAGATAAAAACTGATAGACTAAATCTCAGCTCTCATGAAAGTTTCAGAGGGGATGTTTACTAAAGAGTGTTCATGTTTTCTTTTGTGCATTTTGTTGCCATTTGGGGGTTATTGTGGTTTGGTTTTTTTATGTTGGTTTTTTTTTTTAGTAAATGAGAGAGAAGTAATCACTTCTTTTTGGAGGAATGGTGGAGTGGATCAATGACACTGATGTTCTCATTGTCTCCATCCCTTTCCCACTTTGGGATTGCTGTAAATGCCTGATCAAATGATATCTGCTGCTCTGTTTCCTGTGTGTGTTTAGAACCATGGGATAACTGATGAAGCTTCTCACATCAGTGTGTTTCTTCATCCCCTTTTAGAAGTATTGTGTTTTTTATCTGGTGAGTCTGTGAGAGTTTGACATTGGATGACTTTATAAAACATTAAACTAATTGGATTTGTTAAAATAAATAAATCAAACACTAATTGGAATGTGCCCTGCCATTATTTTTGCTTACTGAATTAGATATTATGGCGTGAAGTTCTTTTTATCATATTTGTGCACTTATTTAAACACCCCCCTGGCGCACACTTTTGCAAATTCAATTATATATTCAAAGGAGCCATTCAATTTATGCAAGGCTGGTTTACATTTAATCCAGGGGCAAGTCTCAGTAACTGATGATAGGTCTGCTCAAGATTAATTAGCATCACTCAGATGAGCAGTGGCATTGTTACAAGCCCACAGTGTAAAACAAGGGATATTTTATCCTTCTTATGTGAGCCATTATTTGCTTCAATATGACCCTTTTCAGGAAGGGAAATGCTTTCTTGTTCAGATTTCATTTTGTGAAAAGGCTTTAACACCACCTGTGTTATCCAACACCATCAAAGTCATCGCCCTTCCATCCTTGGCCCCACTGAGCAACTGTGTCTGCTTAATTTTTAGCCAAGCAGGAAAAGCTCCAAACATCCCAATTTGTTTTCCAAAAATCCTCATTCTTGCTAACAATTTATGAAGATGCAGCACCCCGTTTTGGTGATTGTGTAAATGTCATTTTCCTCAAGCTGCTCTGTGATATGTGGCTGAAATGGTAGCATGCAGACCTGGTAACTAAATTGATCCAGTGGTCAGTCTTCCTTTCCCTCCAACTTGAGAACTATTTTTTCAAGGTTAATGAATAGCCCTGATCTACCTCTAGGCAGTCAGATTTCAGCCATGGATGATTTTCTTTGGGGATGGATCTAACCTTTTCCTGTCTTTGTGTTCCATCGTATTTGGGTGTAGCTCATCTGAGTATCTGCATAGGTGGGGTGTCTTTGGAAATACTGACTATTAAGCTCACGCTGACATCAGTGAAAACAACACTGCTGCTTGTTACTATTCCTACTTTAGTGAACTCCTACAGTCCCTTCAATTTTCTGAACCTGCCTGTAAGGGAAGCTGCAATGTCACATCTGCCAGCTCCTGCAGAAGGCAGGGCCACCACTGATGTCCTTGCTTGGTAGATAGGAACACAAACCACTGTGGCTACATGGCTTTACCAAAGACTGGATATAAGGAAGAATTTTTTTACTGTGAGGGTGAAGAGACCCTGGCACAGGGTGCCCAGAGCAGCTGTGGCTGCCCCTGGATCCCTGGAAGTGTCCAAGGCCAAGTGGAAGGTGTCCCTGGGAGATCTTTCAGACCCCTTCCAGCCCAAACCATTCTGTGACTGTTGGAGTAACCCCAAAATCTGTGATGTTCTGATACAGTGTTCTGTTTTCCTGTCACTTTCTGAAGTTTCTTTGCTGTCCCATGATACAATATGCACTGCAACAGTGTGAGGAGAGGAGTTGTTGACTTCTTGGCTCACAAGTCACTGTGGCTCTGGCTCCCATCTGAGCCTTTATTTCATTTTTAATTCTGCTCTCAGTGGGACACACCAGAGCAAGAAGCTGGTGGGCACTGCCCCCCTCTTGGTACCCAGGATTCTCACAGGCAATGTGCTTGTCTGAGCCCTTAAAATCGACTCCAGCTTTTTCTCCTTGTCCTCATTTCCTGCAAATTCACCTCCACATTCCAATTCTGCTGCCTCTAGTAAATGAATCCTTCTGGCTTATTGCTCTGTCACTCTGTATTTGGAGGTTTCTCCACTAACCTTTTCTTTCTCTGAAATGCAGGTGTCTTGCTGCTGCTTTTAAAGCTCTCCATGGTTTATCCTTTCCTATTCAGCTGTACTACAAGGTTAGCTTTGACTTTCAGGCAAGGCACTTTAAAGCTTCTTGTATCAGCAGATGCTCCCAATTAATTTCCACAAGTTTTCACTGTGTCCCTTTTTCAGCTGCTCACACTCCACCTTCCTCAGTGAGGATAAAATCACCTGTTTAGCTGATTATTCCAGGCTATTGACAATTACATTCCCACTTCAATGAGCATTGCTGCCCCACATTTTGCTACCTATTGCTTGTTTTGCTTCTGGGACTTTGAAGCAGCTCCTGTGCAATTTTCTCTGTGTACAGGAGACCTCCCAGCACAGCTGGGCTGGAGCAGAGCAGGTGTTTACAGTTCCTTCAGAGAAGCAGCTCCCAGACAGCCCCAGACCTGTGCAGTGAGCAGGGGGGTGGGGATGGTTTGTGTCTGAATTAAAGGGTAGCTATCAAAATGAGAATGCCCTGTGTGGAGGCTGAGAGCAGAGGATTTGATTTTGCCTCTTGTTCTGCTTGCTGGGATAAAGGTGACTTTCATTGCTCCCTCCCACACAGGCCAAGCTGCCTGGATCTTCCCTTAGATTTTTTTAAATGAGCCTATTCAATATTGTAATTTTGAACTTTTTCACCTAAATTAATAAAAAAAAAAATTAGGGAAGCAGTTTAAGTGTAATCCTGCTTGTTTTGACAGCTGGGAAAGCTTCACAAATGCAATAAATTAAAGGCAAGGATTATTTAAATATTATAAAATCATGACAACTCAGAAATATTTGCAGAAGCTACTGAAACAGGCAAGTGTTCAAGGGTCATAAAATCTATTAACAGATCTATTTATAATGAAAATATGTAATATATAACATTTTCAATTTTTTAGGGCAACAAACCTGCCTAGAACATATTTAACTAGACATGTTTGATGAAGTTTTGTAGAACCATTTAAAAAAAAACAGTTGCAGTTGGAGTGCACAGTGAATCACTTAACAGAGTACAGGATTGAGAAATATTAATTACATGAAATGTATTTGCAATTTGTGAGGAGTTCCATAGGAACTGAGACAAAGTTTGGGCTTTCTGAGGGGATGGGGAATATGGGTGACAATTAAGTAAGGCTTTAATATTTTCAGTGTTGGGTGACCCTTTATTGCAGAGGGACCACAGGTCAGTGATTGTTGGAACCCTGAAGCCTGGGAGTTTTGAGCTTTCTGTTCTTTCTGGCACTGACCCCCAGGAGAACACTGCTTTTGACCTGAGGCCTTGGAAAAGGCTTCCAAATGTGAGTGATGGAGTTAAAATCACTGGTGTGTAGTTTGAATAGAAAGAAATGTGTAATATCACATGGTGAAGGGTTTGGAATTTGGGGTTTTAGAATATAGTGATAGGTATGGGACAAGATGGATGTTCTGGGGTGTTGTCTTTTTCTTCCTTCCTGTTCCTTCTTCTTCTTGGTTTCAGGTAGTAGTTTTTGGTTGGATAGAGGGTGCTGCACTGCAGGTCACAGGTGTTTGGTCATTGTGTTAGCATTGAAACACATAATCACAGAATGATTATATGCAGGGGCTTTTATTGAAGAGCTCTGGGAATCAGGGGTGCAGACCCAAATCTGACCCCGACATGGGTCCGAGATGGACATGTTTTTATACCCTTTTCATTATATAACTATATATTAATTATTAAACCCATATTGTTCTATTGTATACATTGATCTTATCCAAGTATGAATTCTTGTAATTTTCACGAGGCCCCCCAAATATCCTTTCTCATGATTCTTGTTATGGCTACATTGTTTCTCATGATTCTTGTTATGATTAAACAATAATTATATTCAATTACCAAACAATCATTACATTTAACAATCCTATCATTTATCATATGATGATTATGCAGGTGTAGCTTCACATGACCTAGAAAATACAAAGTTCAATATTTCTTCCCAGGGCCTAATTCCCTTTCCCAGGCCTACCAGAACCAACCTTTCTTTCCACCTCCTGAATCTATTGTATGCAATTCCCATGATTTTAGAAACATTTTAACCCTATGCTATCAAGGGGGTCAAAAGCATAAATAATATACTTTTTAGTTAGTTTTTAATTGGATAGTTAGGCTTTAAAAGACCTTGTAACTGGTGAGATCCAGTGATGTTTCCTCACTTTCAGCTTGTTAGCTAGAGGTGCTGTGGAACTCACTGTACTATGGATAAGATTTAATAAACAACTGAGTCCGAACATGAAAATCTGTCTCTTGTGCATTCAATCCTGACTCTGAGTGAAGGCAGAGGAAAAAGAAGATAACCTTAGCCACTAATAAGTGCTGTACCACGTGTTCATTGTGTGAGTGCAGCTGTGGGAAGGAGGCAGGAGTTGGGAATATCTCTGTCCATCCAGCTCAGGAGCCAGTGGTGCTGGGCTGGCAGAGCAGGGCAGTGTTGCCCTGAGCACTGTGCAGCCCTGGGCATGTTCCATGGGCCCAGCTCCTTTGGAGGACTGGGCTCTGCAGAGAAAAGTGATCCTTTCTTCCCTAAGAGGAAACCAAAGCTTTATAGACACACCCTGGGCATGATTCAAGTCTGAACTGAGGATCCCCAATCCAATGGATCCAGTAGTGAAATACTTTGGCAGGCTGAGTTGAGTGGATGTGAAGAGTGCATGAGGTCATAAGGGACACCTGGGGAATAAACTATCCCTGTTTCTCTGTGTGACCCAAGTTTCAAAGAGCTGCACTGAAATACAAAATTTCATTCCACAGTTCCTGGATTCCCCTTGATTCACAAGTGTTCAGGCAGCTGCCAGTGTATTTATGAGAGTTAACTTCTTCCAAGTATTTCAGGAATTGCAGTAAAGATCTTTCAGTCAAAGTCTGGAAGGTGTGAATGCCAGTTGACATCTGCTGCTTCTCATTCTCTTGTTCAGAAACTACAGCGCCATGCTCAAAAGTATTGACTTGAAAGACTGGAGGAAGCTCTGTGTGTTTGTGGACCACACAGAAATTCGTGTTGTTAAGTTTAGGAGATGGTTAAAGCCAGGTTAAATATAATCAAGGCTTAAAAGCAAAAAGAAGTGAGGCACTGCTGTAGGAACTGTGATGCTGTGCTTGTTTGTCATTTGCACTCCTCCTTCCTCTTCCCGATTTTTGAAAAATATCTTACAGGGAGGTTCATGCAAATATTCCTGCATGGGGGTATCCTGTAGAATTGTCCTTGAAAATAACAGGTTTATGTAAAGGGGACTGATCTTAGAAGCAGTAGTGTGGAGGGAAGAAAATAAGGGCTTCCAATGGATATAAAACATGGAAAGTACAAAGATTTTTCTGGACATCACCTTTGAGCTGCATGAAAAATAATGTTCAGGAAATTAGTTCCATTTATTTTTATTTCCTGTGTAAGCTTGGGTACAAAATATCTAAGTAAATGGCCTACCACAAAGAAAGAAAGAAAATTAACCCAGAAATGTTTTCATTTTTCTTGGTTTCAGGTGGTTGTTCATTCGATGAGCACTACAGTAATTGTGGCTATAGCGTCGCCTTGGGAACCAATGGATTTACCTGGGAGCAGATCAATACCTGGGAAAAGCCAACAATGGATCCTGCTGTCCCAACTGGTGAGTAAGGAGCCTCATCAACAATGATCAGATGCAATTCTTGGAGAGAATCAGATGTTATATATGTGTGTACTGGCTCTGGATACACACAACAGCCAAGTGGGATTTTATTCAGCAATAAAATGTTGATTTTGTGTTCAAAATAGTCTGGCAACAGAATTCATGGATGTGAGGTGGCTTTTTGGCAACATTTGCCATTGGATATCCTTGCAGAATTGTTTGACATTTCTTATTTTATTTCTCATTTAGCAGAGAGGAAATGCTTTGGATATAAAACTCCAAGATTTGGCCAGCTTTGGCATGTTTCTGGATGAGAAAGTTTTCTGGGCAGGTTCATGTTGGACAGGTCAGAAGAAGTAAAACCTTAAATGTGGAAATATTGGATATTCCAGTTACCATTTACCTCTCAACTAATTGTTTTAAATTCCAATTTTGAGAAAGGCAAGAAAGTTCCTAGAAAATTAGTTGTGGTAGCTAATGCTTGATTAGGCTGGGACTTGAGACACGAGAATTTTCATATGCAAGAAAAACATTTCCAACAGAGAGAGTTACCAGAGTTTCTGATTTACTAATATGTGCTGAGTATAGTGTAGACTTCCCTGTGATAGTCGGAATGTTCTTAGCAGAGCTCATGGTGGTAGCAATTTCCAGGTTTTGTTTTTCTTTGGAAGTTACCATTATGCTTTATATGGGAATGAATTCCCTAGCCTCAAAGTGCTGTGGAATGCTTTGTTTACATTGAAGAAGAACTTGATTTAAGAAAACACTTTAAAGTTCACTAAAGATCCTGCTTTGTCCATGTTAGTTGCCACCTAAAATAGCACTACAAGTCTCTTTCAGGCATACAGTGGCAAAAATACCTCATCAGCCAGTTAAGACTTAGATTTCACTCCTAAAAAAAGAAATACTCATTCTGGTTAGTGCATTGCACTGTGAGGGCATAAGCCACATGGAAGAATAGAATATAATGTTGTTCAAGACATATTCTTATGCCTGTAATTATTGGGATAAGAGACTTGTAATTGCTGGCTGCCTGGCAAGGACATGGTGTGGAGCTGAGACAGCTCACTGCCATTGCCAGACAGCCCAGACCCCATTCCTGGGTGCTTGTAGTAAAAACCAGCTCAGGAGACACCAGCCTGGCTGGGCTTCCTCCAGCACTGAAAGCTCTATGAGTTCTGTGGGTTTTAAATAATTTCATCATTAGAAATTGTTCAGAACAGGAGCCTTCAAAGTGTGTCACACCTGGCACCACTTGGTTTGGCTGTGGCATCCCCAAAGGAATTAATTGTGGAAGTTGCAGATTTTTGGACCTGTCTGTAAGAGTGTATTTTGTGATTCTGGATGCTGTTGTGTTTTAAATGATGGCAATTTTATCTCTGGGGCTCCTCAGCTTTTGGTTCATTGTTGCGTCCTTATTTTGTGTCCTTGGTAAAGACCAAGCTAGAGAGACATGGCAAGTCCTTGAATTAACTGATCCCAGAGGGAAGGGGTAGGAATTTACACAGTTTGGATGTAATTGAGAATCTGGAACAAATGGGGAGGTTTATATGGCTTGCACTGGACAAGTTCAATGCGTTGTTAACTCTAAAAGTTAAAGTAAACCCTTCCTGGCTTCCTTATGAAGGTGTATTGTTATCTGAAGTACCCTGGAACCATGGAGAGGTCAGCAGAAATCACAGAGCTGGAAAAGACCTCTGTGTTATTGACTCCAGCCATTGTCCCATCCCCAAACTGTGTGTGCTCCCACATCTGTGTTTTATGACCACACGTGCCACATGTCCTTGTTTTATGAATGCTTCCAGGGATGGTGACTCCACCACTTCACTGGGCAGCCACTCCAGTGCTTGACAACTCTTTCAACAAAGAAATTTTTCCTAACAGCCAATCTAAACAACAATAGACAAGCAACAGCCTGAAATGGCATGATTAAAAAACCCCAAAGAAACAAATCAACCCAAAAAAATCCCAACCCCAAACAAATCACTCCATATACAGAAAAAAACCCACGCCAACCCCAAAAATCACAATGTAATTTCTCCAAATACTTGTGGGCTCCCCCTTTCCTTGATATCTGGTTTAACAAAAAAAAATATCTAGAGATACTCCAGCAGCTGCAAATTTTAGAAAGGTTAGACCTCAAACAAAAAAATGCAGAAAACTTCATTGAAGTTATGAAGCAAAGATAAAGCAGCCCTCAAGTGGGAATGTGCTGATACTAGGTAAAAAGGTTTTGAGGAGCATGAGGGGAAATGAGTCAGTTCCTGATGTGGCTGATTGATGTCACAGGACTGTTCACACAAAAGGCAAAACCAGTAGGTGGAAGATGATCAGCCACAGCAGATGGGTACAGAAGGGCCTGGTGTCACAAACCCCAAGTCTTCAAGAGCTGTCCAAGCCATGCTAACCTTGGAGTAAATTGCAGTGTTCAGTCAGACTCCTGGAAGCTGGCAGAGATTTTTGGAGCTCTTATTGGGAGTCTGTTGCTGGCTAGAATTGTGATGTTTGTGTTGGTTACTCTTTGAAAAGTTGTTTGGTGGGAATAAAAGTTGTTTACTTCATGTTCGTGTAGGCAAAGGCAGGTGGATAAACTGAAGAGCAGCATGTTCCACTCCTACAAGCAGGGACATCTTTAAAGCTGGAGTCCTAGAACATGTGATGGTTGACTTTCCATTCCATTTGATTTCTCCACAGCAACTGAGAGAAGCAGGGTGTAAATCCACTGAGCTGCAGGGTGTAAGAGGTGGTAACAAAGAGGTGTTCGTGGAATAAGCATCCAGAGGCATGACACAGCACAGAGTGGTGGCAGGAGTGCCAGCAGGGCCCTGGGAATGTGCCAATAATGCAGAGTTTCTTTGCTGGGCTGTATTTTAAACACTGCCTAATTTTTACAGCTGGAAATAGGTTAAAATTCTACACTGTGGAAATGACAAAAACAAAAAGTGAGCAGGAATTCGGTTGGTTCAGCCTGCAGTGCTGGAAGCATGGCCAGTCCCCAGCTGCTCAGCCCTTTCCTCTGGAAAATGTTCTGGCTTTCCTAAGTACACCAGCAAATCCCTTTGAATTCAATCAAGCCACAGAACTGTGTCCTCCTGAATACTAATGATGCTGTCCAGCACTTTTTAAAGACCTTTTCACTGCTAGATCTCAGAGTGCTCTTCAAAGGAGGTCAGTACCATGAATGAGAGCCTGAGTCCCCAGAGCTGTGTAATTCTCTGCTGCAAAGGTCTCTGCCCAGGGATGTCTTTCTGGTCTTTATTTTTTTAATTAAAACGTCAAAAAGTAAAAAAAAAAGGCAATTAAACTGCTCCGTTAGCAATGTAGAAGTTTGTAGGCAATTTGTTTTACTCCGTTGCCAGCAAATAAACTGTTTCCCATGAATTCTGTGATTAATTCCTTAGGGCTGGAAGCAGTGTTAATTGGGGGATTAAGCACCAGATGTTTGTTGTTCTGAATAAATGTTTCAAAAACGTGGAACACATGAATCGTAGGTATCCAGCCCCCAGACTTCAGTGGGACTTTGGTTCCACCTCCTTGCACAATAGCAGGAGTGATTATAACAAAATATGCTTTAACAGATGGGTGTTTACTTAAGCCTGAATACCCTCAGTGATGAGCATTCTGCAGCTTTTGGGCTGCTTGCTCCACTCTGTACTGGAGAGGTTCTCAAGCCTTCATTTTCCTTTCTGTGGCTTCAACTCATTATTTGTTTTCCATTTTTGAATAGGGAGAATAATCAGTTGTTGCTCTCTTATAACCTCTCCTATATAGTAATTATGCAGTTAAATCTTTATTCTGCAGGACTAAATGTGACCCAGTCCTTTTAACCTTTCTTAATTGTCTTGTTGTCTTCCTTGTGCCTTCAGTTATTATTTTCTCACCTTTTTGGGGGTATTTGTCTGAAGCTGTGCTACCAAGCAAGGATTCAGCACTTTGCATGGCAGTGCTGGGAGACACAAGAGCAGCCCAAGCCAGTGTGGGGTCCTGTGAGAGCAGCACTTGAGCTCTTTTCTGGGTCTTTTTTGAGGCAGATGCTTGGTTAGCACGACAGAAGAATGTGTTTAAATCAACCAGGCAAAAGTACTGCTCTAATTCTCCATGTCACCACTCTGCAGCATTCCAAGGAGCCAGGACCTGGCTGCTCTTGCAGCAGTTGCAAGAATAATATTAATAATGAAAATATTTAACATTTAAAGTTCAAAGTATTTTACTATCATTTGCTAATTAACTCCAACGGAGACTTAACCAGGGCTGACTAGACTGAAGTAATTACTTTAATTGTATTAAATATGATTCCATCTGAATGAAAGGCATCGTGTTGTGTGCATTTGTGCAGCATCATTCTTTGCTGTTAGATTTTAATCCCATGTTTATTTGTGAAGTTGTCCTGTTCCAATTTAGCAGATAATCAGCACACAGAGGCTGAACTTCTGGCCCCATCTGCCTGACTGCTCACTTCCTTTCATCTCTGTAGCACTTACAGCAAGTGCTACTTTGCTTTCAAAGTATTCTTCCAAAATAATTCTTCCAGAAGAAATGGACTATATGTGTATATAAACATAGATCTGCATCTCTGTGTGCTCCATATCACTGCTGTTTCTTGCTCAGCTGTCTTCCAACTGGACATTGTCTAGGAAACAGAAGTGTAGGTGATAATATATGGATTACCAAAATGTTTGGAATAAATGATAAATTCAGAATGATATCGCTTGTAGGTTACCTTGCAAGTGTGAATGGCCTCACTTTGCAGCCTTATTCCACAAAACATTTTCTGCAGAGAGCAACAGGACCTATTATTGTTGAAGGGTAATTTTGTGAAAGAAATTCGTGCATTTTTATCTCACATGGAATCATTTAGGTTGGAAAAGCCCTCTAACTAAGATCATCAAGTCCAACCATTAACCCAGCACTGCCAAGGCCACCACTAAAGCATGGTCCCAAGTGTTCCATGACATATTTTTGAATGTTTCCAGGGCTGATGATTCTACTGCTGCCCTGGGCAGCCTGTTCCAATGTCTGATCACCCTTCTGGTGAAGACATTTTTCCTGAGAACCAATTCAAACCTCCATCTAAATAGTGGGTGTTTAGAGAGGGTGTTTTCAGGCACAGATGAGTTCTGAGTGTGGCCTTACAGAGCATCCTGTGTCCCATGAAGTGAGCCCAGCTCGAGGGCTGGGTGTGCAGTGCATCACCTCCCCTGGATACACAGCACCACTCCCTGAGGAATCACAGCAGAACTTCTGTCTGTCCTCTTGCAGCAGAGACAGGGATGGGGGGCTCCTCCCACACTGCAGTGAGTGTGTTCTTTGCTCCAGGAGCTGCAGGAGTCTCTGAGCCTCTCACTGGAACAACAGAAGGGTCACCATCAGTAGTGCTGCTCTGTGAAATAGTCATTTAGCAGGTGAACATCCAGATGTATCCAGGAATTCCAGATGGCCAAACTCCACCTGGGTGCCACACTGGATGGGCAGAATCCTTTAATTCTGTTCAGGAGATGAGAGATGTGAAGCTCCTGCTGACCTCTAGAAAGCCAGAGACCCTCTGTGCATAGGTCAGGCATTTGTCTCTTCTCCCTGCAGGCCAGAATGGTGCCAGCAGGAGTTAGACTCAACATTTGTAAACTTGAAAGGCGAGGCAGTAAAATTAACATCTCCCCATGTCTGAGTGTATTAATTCTTGCTTACAAGAAAATACAAAAAGAAGCTTGTTAAAGGAATAAATTAAAATTCATCTGTGTATATGATGAATCATGATCCAGTTTTGTCTGAGAGGGAGAAAAAAATTGGCTCAGCTGCCTGTATTTCTTTTTTTTCTCCAAAAATATTTTATGCAGGGGAAATTACTAAGAATGAGTCAAATATGTTTCTCCCCACTCTTTCACTTCCATACAAGTAAATAGATTAGTCTGTGGCTTGTTAATGAACTCTAAGTAATTTCTCAGCTGTTAAGGTCTAAAGAGAAAGGGATCTCTGGAAAGTTTCCCCACTGTGTTTTTATTTTGCTATTTGCTCTGCAGCCTCCTGTCTGTGTTCTGGGATTCTTTCCTGTAGTTGTAAACAATTCTTCCCCATTTCCAGAATTCCATCCCTGTTTGATGGTAACCTGATTTTTTTTGGGATTGGCTGCAGGTGTTGGGTTTATTCTGGTGGATGTGCATGCCAATTTTGATGTTTCCAGGAAAGTGCACAGTTTTGACCTATTTATGAATGCAGCTTTGGGAGGAATGTAGCCTTGCAGGGAGTGAGAAGGATTTTTTGCTGTATTTACAGCGCTCAATTGCTCTGGTTTACTCTCTCCAGACCCTAAACCATGCCTATAACTCATTCTGTGATGGCTGCTCACAGCCCAGCACGAGGATTTAGGTGTCCCTTGGAGGGATGTGTTGTCACCCATGTTTTTACTATCTCGTGTTAGGTCTGGGTTGTCAGTAACTAAATTCCGCCTGTATATGTAGAAAATCTTTCTTATTCAGCAAGACTTCATGAAGACCATGAGCACTTCCATGCAGAACTGATTTCACACAGGTAGCAATTTAAACCCATTATTTTTTAAGAGTGATGCTTACCACATATTTGCTCTGTCTCATGTTCCTGTGTTCTAACACCCAGTAAAACCTTTCCTTTGGGATGGGGTGTGCTGGTTTTGCATGAAATAGAAACAGTGGGGGACTGATTGACCTAAGTTTGTGGGGAAATTGCAGACCTATAAATTAAGTATATCACACTTAGGTAACCAGGTGCTTGTTTTTATTCAGTGATGTAAAAAGTTGATTTAATTAAGAACATTTACCTCTCTAGAAGACTTCTGCTGAGAGGAAGTTACATCCCAGTTTTCAGATTTGTCATTCCCATTGTAAAGGTGAGAGAGAATTTCTCCTCATGTGCTGTTGTCAGAGGTCAGCAGAAGCATCCTTCCACTTAGGGGGAGGAGGTGTTCCGGTACTGAAATCAAGCTTAGCAAGGATGTGCAGCCTTCAGGGAGCTCACAGGGCAGAAAGAAACGATATCAAAGATGAGAATGGCTTCTAGGAAGTGTTTTAATGACCCTGAAGGGATTGTTGTCTGCTGGGAGCACACTTGTTCCTGCACCTTGATGTGTTAAATGGCACATCTGAACTGTTGTCAGTCTCTTTCTGACCCTTCCCTGCGACAGCTTCCCCAAACAGAGCTGTTTGTGAGTGTCAGGACCTTTCCATTATCACCATTAGTGAGATCATGGCACTTCTAAAGCACTGCCACAGCATCACTCAGCATCACCCTGGGAGGAAGGACAAGCAAGCTGCTCTTCTGCTCCTTTCTCCTGCATGGTTTCAGCACAGAAACATTAATTTTTCTCAGCACCTGTTGGCTCTAGCAGGAACTGATGCCTCTCAGCATCTGAGCACACAGCCTGCATTTTTTATAATGTGTTATTCTGAGCTTTGCTAGGACATGGTGTCCAGATGCCAACGTGTTAAAACTGCTTTTTGTTTGAGGGTTGAGTAAGGGAATTTTACAGCCACACCAGTGGAAAAATATTTCTCATAAACAGCTTCAAAATCTTCAGGAGCTGGGAAATAGAAGAAAGAGAAGTTTCTTCCACATAGATGACATTTAATATAAATTCTATTGAAACAAATGTGATTGCAGGAGTAAACAAGGTGCATAGGTAGAATGAGGGATGGGGAAGGTCCTTCTGACAAAAATACTAAAACTGATAAATGTGAAGTTAGTGGGTATTAAGGAATAGAGGCACAGCACTGATTAAACAGAAGTTTTAGGAGGAATAGATAAATTCCACTGCTTTTGAAGGAACTGACAGGATTAGGGAATATTGCAGGTCTAGTGAGGGCTGAGATTTGTAACATTTGAAGAGTGAATTTTTGAGTAGACATAATTCTGGTTTTTTTGGTTGTTTTTTTTTTTTTTTCCCTCCCCTCAAACTGTGAACCTGCTCTGTATTGGGTATTTTTCCTTTTTCCTGCAAGGTTTGTGTACAGGCTAGAGATGGATAGGTTTAACAGGAAAGAAGTTCCAAAAGGGAAGTGATCTGAGAACCTGCATGGGGCAGGTGGCCAAAGTCAAGACAGACCAGATTTGAAAGAGGGAAGGAAAAGGCCATGAATGAACAGACAAATACTGACAGATAAGGATTTACAAAAGGAAGTGTTGGGGAAATCAGAGGCAAAATTACTCCTCAGCATGATCCAAAAAAGCAATTGGGACATTAAATAGGGATTCAAGGCAGAGGGTGGGCAAAATACAGGGAAGGTAGGAGGTATCATTAAGGTTGTTGCTCAGCCCCTTATGAACCTTGGAAGCTCTGAGTGAATTTTCAGCTTTTTGGAGTTGTTTAATGGAGTCAGTGGAATTCTCCTGAAATCTCCTAAATTCAGTGGGAGCTGGGTGTAATCTCCTAGAGGACTCTGTGCTGCAGTGCATTGTCTGGCTAATGCACTTTCCTCCCCCCATTTGTCTCTTTTGCCCAGTGAACTCTCTTCTTTAATCTTTCTTACTTTTTTTTTTAGTTTTTTACTTCTGTCACCAACCACCACACCACTTAACAGACTCCCATCACCTGAGCACAAAGCTATAGAAAAAGATGGCAGTGTTAAGGATTATTTAACTAATGCAGTTTCTTTACCACAAGCCCTATTCAGTGTAGAGTGAACTAACTGTAAGTCTTTCTGCCAGCTTCAAAATAAACAGGATGGAGACTCATAATGAGCAGATTTTCAGATGCTTTACTATTTAATTAGAAGGATACAGATTATTTGATGGAATGATAATAACAACCTCTGATCACTGGTTCCAGTGAGAACTGTTGCTATTGAGAATATGTGGGGGAAAGAGAGTTCATTTTTCATGCTTAGGAAATATTAGCATTTGCTATTGCCAGCATCAGATATTTAGTGCATGTAATTTGGCACATGAAAAATGCTGGCTTTTAAATCTCTTTTCCAAAAGTCATTTATGTATGTACAAAAGCAAGTTGATAGCAACAATATTAATAGATCTTCATGGGTAAAAAATAATGTAAGCTTCTCCTGCATAGGCAATCCAACCTCCTACATGTCATTCACCTCCTTTAGAAGGGACTGGAAACTGTTGTGCTTGTATTCCTTTGAGATGCAAAGTTGTTATATTACAAATTATCGCTTGTTTTCAGTATTGACGAGATAAATAAATGCAATTATGTTTATCAATGTTGAAAATTAAGCAACAGAAAGCAATTGTGTGTGTTTGAGGATCTTTTCAAATGAAAAGCTGTATTCACTGAATTCTCATCGGTTCTTTTTCTCCCTGACATGTTTCATGATGTGAGCTCTCAATTGAATGCACAGCTGCAGTAAAAATGGCACCAGCAGAGTCACAGGGAATTCACTGGAAATGGAGATGTTTTAGGCTTCAACACCAGCCATTTGGGCCTTCATTTACCTCGAGAAATGCTTGGCTTTTCCTTAGTAAAATGTCCATAAACATAGAATGGTGTCAAGCCCTTTGGGTAAATCTCATATGGGTAGAACAAAGACAGTTCACTGGGTGGGTTTATCTTTCTAATGGTGGAAAAAACCTTTCCTTCTGGTCTTCTACTTTGGATTTACTTACAGTGCATGCATGAAGGGGTAATGTGAGGGAAATGTCAGTGTTCACCAGAAGGATGCAGTGAGGGAAGCAGAATAAGAAACTCTTATCACAGCTCGGGTGTCTAACAACCTCCTTGATTCATTTCATTCTTCTAAGACAAGATCATCCTTCACACTGAGATCTGAAATCATCCCTTAGATCTTTGGAAATGCCCTCTGTTGCCTTGTAGGGATGCTGGCAGAGTCAGGATGTTGTGTCCCAGCTTCACACCCAGCCCTGTTACACACAGCAGATGTGGAAGCACGAGGAAAGCACTGACTTGGAGGCAGCAAGTGGCCCACTGTCACAGCAGAGCTGTTTCTGATTAATCTTAAATGCTTTAGAACAAATGTTTTATGTCCTCTATGTTTATGCAGAGCTTCCATTTTTAAATTTACTTCTGTGCCACTCTTCTTCAACAGCCAAGTTAGTAAAGCTTTAAGCAGCATGATGAATGTTGCCATGGGATAACTGTTCTTGGTGCCTCCTCACGAGTCAGTCTGCCCCATAAACTCACCAGTCACGGAAACATAAACCCTCCAAAATCTTCCTTTCCCTTCATCCCTCCTGTTTTCCATGTATATGAGACTTTTTTTATTTCTTTTTTCCTGAAATACCATCTTCATCTTATAATCTCCTCTAGTTCTGGTAGTGAAGAAGATCAAGCTGTGAAGAAACTTGGAATAAACCCCAAATCACCTTCTCCATCAACTCCAGCCTAATAGGAGATAATCAAAGTATTAAAAAACAAACAAACAAACTATAAGCTAAATTAACTTTTTGCTAAATTTGTTGCAGTCTAGGGTGGCTGAGTGAAGATATGCCATGGATATTGCTGTGCTTTCTCATGGCCAGTTTTACTACTCCATCTGTCTGCAGCAGAAGAATCTCTTTCCCCATTTCAGTTTTATAGGTTTGAGTTGTTTAGCAGTACAGTTATGGGAATATTCAAAGGAGGAATCATAAGCAGAGAAAAGTGGTTTAGCTTAGTTCTCATTAGCTGCTCATCTAGAACAGATTGCCTAGGCTGGACTTCTGGAGTGTGTCTGATTGCTGCAGCATGGTCACTTCATGGGGAGATGTTTCTATCAGCTTGTTTGAGGGTGCCTGTGCCAGCTGACCTCACAGCTTGGTGTGCAGTGAATGAGCTCTAGAAACTACAGTTCCAGTCTAGGATCTCATTTGTATGTCCCCCTTTGAACTTAATTTGCTGTTGTGTGTTTGGTTTGAATTTGGCATCTGGCATCGCTGATCTGAGCTAAACCACCACCATCCATCCATAAACATTTGTTGTTATTCAGTCCAGCTTCCTAGTCCAAAAAATCCTGGTCCCTACATTTTTCCTTCAGTTTCCTTATGCCCTAAGCCTTTCTTCTGATGTAAAATTCATGTTCTTAATCCTGCTTTTTCTAGGAACTAGGTTTTACTCCTTTACTCAGAAGTGTTTTTATATAGAAACAAACCAAGAAGCTTTCAAGCCTCACTACTGCAGCTCTTATAAAGATATCTTCATATCAGCCATTAAGGCCTGGTTGGATGGGGCTTGGAGCAGCCTGGTCTGGTGGAAATTCTCCTTGTCCATGGCAGGGGGTTGGAATGAGATTAGCTTTAAGGTCCCTGCCAACCCAACCCATTCTGTGATTCCATGACTTCTGCGTGTCTTGATTCTTGAAATTGTGTCCATTACCTTTCCTCCTCTATTCCCTTCTTTAGCTTCAGCCCTCAAGATCTGCCATTCACAGCCTCAAGCCCAGGGAAAGACAAATCTGTAAAAACTCTCTCCTTCAGCTTACCAAGAAAACAGCACAAACACACTCCTGCAGCTGAGCTGAATTGGTACAGAAAGCATTTCTTAGCCTTGTAGCCTTAAAGTGAGAAACAGGATTTCAAAAGCTAATTTGCTTGTTTTTGTAGCACGATCTTAATTCTACAAGGGAGAGAAGATGATCTAATCTAATTTAATTTTGCTCTTTGAGGAGAAGGGAGATCACTTGGCCAGCTGCTGCTCTGAGCAAACACGGAGTGTGCAGGCTACAAGATAAGCTTTGAACTTTATCAAGTCTCTCGGCAGTATATGCTAATGCTGTTGGGAGAGTTCTGAAACTTCCGCCTCTGATTGTATTAATTAGTTTGCTGCTCCAAATGAGCCGTATCTCACTGTAAAATAAGGAGCTGTTACACATCAGGCTTTCCCTGTCCCCAATGCTTCAGTGTTTGGGCAGAGTGGACCATGATTTCAAAATCAGGCCAAGCCTATGTGCTCACAGTCCTGCTGCTGTTTTGATTTCTTTTTGAAACTTTAGGCATAATCTATTCAAGCTGTTCAAGAGGAAGACTTTCCCTCCCCAAACATTTTAACTTTTCAAACCCAAGGTAAGGAAGCATCTCAGAGCTTCTGTGGTCATACTGTCTAGACAGTGACAAACTCCTTCAAAAAACCAATCCACTGTGATTTAGGGCCACAGGGTTTGTAAAGTAATCTGTCTCTGAGGTGGATTTGTTGCATTCTTAAACCTGTAGTTTCTAGGTGAGGTAAATTTACCAATATGTTTTCATGTCTATCACTTTCATGTGACAGTCACAGCTGGTCTGTGACTGTGCAATTTCTCCATGCCAGAGCCAAGGGACCAGCGCCGGCTCCTTGGAGAACCAGGAGTGACCAATCCCCAGGGCTGAACGTGATTGGTCGGATTCAAACCCAAACAGGGCACCCCAGCCAATCGCTGTGTGCCAGCAATGCCCCCCCGTGCCATTGGCCAGTGAGCTGGGCGGGGCTAAGGCTCCGACCAATGGCGTGCGAGAGCGGGAAATTCAAACCCCGGTGTGAGAGAGCGCAGGGATGAACTCGGGTGTGGCTGCGGGAGCTCGGGCTGGGCTCGGGCTGGAACAGGCCTGTCCCCACCAGCAGTGACACTTTTACAAACAGCCTGGTACCTTCCAGCCACTGACAGTGCCCTCCAAACCTGTTGGAGTCGGTAGGGCAGGAGTTTCTCTGAATCCTTCAGAGGGAGATCAGAATGCAGGGGTTGAATTAAGGCCATTGGATGGATTGAAGTATGTTAAGCCACTCACACATAAGGCAGAGGTGAAAGTTTAGGTTGCAGCATGAGGGAGCAAGTAAGTGAGCAGATGGAATGGGTAAGTGAATAGATGGAGTGACTAAGAAAGTAAGTAAATGGAATAAGTTTTAAGTGCTTTTAGTAAGTAAAAGGTCTTAGATGCCAGAGAACTAGTACATGTTCTAGTGAAGGCTGAAAAACATACTAGTGTTTCCGTGGAGGCTCCAAGAACCTAGCTTCAGACATAATAGAGTTAGAGTTAAGAATATTGCTTACATTTTTCAGTTAGAACAAGATAGGCCATGTACGTAGTCTATACGTAGCCTGGCGTGCTAAGAAACTAGAATTCTGATAGGTTAAGTAGTTGTAGTCTGAGTTTGTGTCTTAGCTAGTTGGAAGTTTCTATAAAAGAACATGCATTAGGGAGAGCTGAGGCTCTACGCCATGGCTTTATGCCATGTGCATTTTGCCATTGCATTTTGCCACTGCTTTTGCCATTGCTTTATGTCACTTGCTTTTATGCCATTGCTTTGTTTTGTTTTTGCCTTTGAGACTGATGTGCTTCTGCAATAAATAACTTTGTAGCAACTATTAGGTGCTTCACTTTTTGAAGAAACATAACCCGACAGTGTGGGTGCCCAAGAGGCACCCGGCGGTTCCAAACCTCACACAAACCTTCCGCTGCCTGGAGATCGCCACCTCTGCTTCCATCCCTGCTCTACATTCCCAGCAGGAATGAGATCTGCCTTCCTGTGAAATGCAGAGCTGCATCACAAGGTGCAGAGTGTTGGCAGGTGTGTGTTTTAGACATGGACAGTAATACAAAAGTCATACATGCTTTGGAAAACATTGGAGTTTTGTTGTGATTATTGTCTTATCTCTTCCTGCTGATGAGCTCATCAAGGTAATTAGCAGTGCCCTGACTCTGATCCTCTTCCATGTGGTATTGTCCCAGGCTATTTGACAGAGCCATCCCTGTCATCAGGAAAATACAACAAACCAGGGGTTAAGTTTCAGGAGTTCTGTGCTGTGTTTCTTGGTGGTACAGCAGGAGTCCATGATTATTCCAAGAGAAGTCAGCATTCCAGTGCTTGGGAGACTTCACTGCAGCCTGGATAACCTGGGCTGAGAGCCAATACCTGTGAGGTGACAGAGTGACACAGACCCCCAAAACTCCTCACTCAGGCTGGGAGGTTCTGACTGTCTGGAGCTGGTGACAGTCTGTCTCACTCCCTGCATTCCAGAGGTTCTCCTGTCAGCATGCTCATTTTTACAGATTTGCAGTCTCTTAGGATAAAAAGCTTAACTTTATCTTCATTATATCACCTTAAAGATGATATAATTGCCTCATACATGATTTAAATGAAATAACTGACTTTTTCATCACTTCTTGTGAGCAACCATGGGTCCAGCCTACAGCTTCACAGTTAGGCTGGCCTGTTGCTAAACTTGATACACCAAATACCTGCAGGTTCTATGTTGTGTTTAGACCCCTCAGCCATCTCTCTAAGCTAGGATATCTCAACATTTGGGTAAAATCTCAGTTTTAGCTCAAAGATAAGTGTGAACTGTTCAGAATCATTTGGATCGAGGCACTGCTCTGTGAGAGTCTTTCCAATACAGGTAATACACTGGGAATTATTTTGGCTTTCTTATTCTATCAGCTATCTTTTTAGATTTCTTTTTCCATTTGTCTGAGAAAGACTTAAGAAGTAGATGAATCAGCAACATCCTTCTTGTGAAATAGGGACTTCATGCCTTCCACATTAAAGATAAAACTTCATCTCGAGTCCTTAATGAAGACTTCCCTCAGTCTCCATATTCCTGTGGAAAAAGAAAAGATAATGACATTTCTATCTGAAATTAACTCTTTGCTCAAATTACAGTCAGCCCAATGATTTTCGCTTACTACTTTTAATTAAAGACATGTAACCAACAGTAGGGTTTTTTTAGGCAGCCTAAAGCTCTCTGCCTGCCTTTATATTTCTTTTTTTTTTTTAGCTCAGAAGATAGCAGACTTAATACTCCCACCTGCTTTTCCAGAATACTTCTTCATTATTCCAAGAGCAAAGGCAATAAGCATTATCTTACTCAATGGTAGTTATATTTAAAGTTTTCTTAAACTGAGGTCAGATAAAAAATCTGAGCAGCATAAACTGGGGTTGTGAATGTACAATGCAGCAGCCTGGACAGAATTCAGTGGGTTGTGGCAAATTTTCTGCAAGCACAAATACTATTCTGTGTATTTGATGTGTGTATTCACATAACTCTACTTGAATTTAAAGTGATAAAATCTGTCAAACATCATGGGACTTGGAGCAACCTGGGATAGTGGAAGGTGTCCCTGTCCATGGCAGGGAATGGAACAAGATGAATTTTAAGATCCCTTCCAAGCCAAACAATTCTGTGATTCTATAAACAATAAAGTCTATTCCATATTGTATTTAATAGGGGGGGTTGGGCAGTATCTGAAGCATTTTCATTCTGTTTGTGGATATTTATTCCTGGAGACTGGTTGACTGTGTAGGTGTCTCCTGGTTAGAGTGGAGGGGTGGACTCTTCCTCTCTGTCCCTGTCTCTGCCAGGTGCTTGGAGCAAGGCTGAGGACGTTGTCCACCTCTGTCCAGCTGTGTTTCTGCAGTGGGATGGGCCTGTCAAATGTGTGCCCAATTTGCTATTAAATGGGTTTTATTCCTGTCATTACCTTATCCTCCAGCCTGTGATCCAAACACCAACCTGCATTTTCCCCTTGCTGATTTACATCCCTGTAACTAATAATGCTTTCACAAACCAATTATGCTTTCACAAACTGATTATGCTTTTACAAATACATGCATAATCACGTATTGTCTCTAATTGAAAGTTTGCTGCAAAGACTCCATTTCCCAGGCCAGTGTACACAATTTCTGTTGTGTTTGTTGTGCTTAGCTGGGATTGTTGAGGCAGTCCAACAGTGCTGTGCTGCCCTCTGCTACAGCAGCACCCAGGTGAAATCAGGAAATCCCTGCACACAAATAATAACTTCTGCAATCCTTTCATGTCAACAGCTGTGCTAAGAGAGGGCAAGTGCTCAGGTGCATAGGTGAAAGCTGGAGGTTTGGATAACATCTTTACTAATTAGTTCAGGCATGTAAGATAATTCTGCTAATTTTTGATTAGTTAAAAGTAAGTGGAGTAAGTAAGTGGATGGTGCAGAAGGAAAGGAAATTATTTCAGCTTCAGTTAACACATAGTAAACTACCTTTTCCAGCCTTTCCACTGCAGACTTGCTTGAGAATATTAACAGTTCAAAGTACTTAGCTCTAAAAATCTCATAATGAACATCAGAATTATTTTTATTTCAGGATACTGGTCTAACTGCAGGAGCAGTTCAATCAACCTTACTGTAGTGCAATCTTATTGAATTTCTGCCAGGAATGTAAATGAGAAGCCATTCTTCTTTAAAAGCTTCAGCTAATATAATTAATTGCATTCATTTTCAAGGTGATGTCTTGCTTGTTTGGGTGAGTGAGCAGTAGGGGATAAAAAAAATGGAAATTTCATCAGTGATTACAAAAGAGATAGTGATTTACTAATTGCCTTTCACCTTTTCCTGACAGTTGGTATCTCTTACCAATCTGCCTCCAGCCACTGGAAACAGTTGTGTGGTGAGAGATTAGGATAAATACACTGTGAGGAATTTTTAGTGGTGAATTTGTTTTTCCTTCATAGGGAACTACATTTGTCTCCTGTGCTTTGTAGCAAGTGCAGCCATTTACCCTGTGACCCCTGTGCTTTTGGTTAAAATGTGCTCCAGCAGAGAGAATTGTAGTTGGGAACAATCCTCCTTTGCTGTGGACCTTGTTGGTGGCTGTGTCTTGTATTTTCAGCTCCAGAAACATAAAATAAAGAGTGATTTACATCAGGCCACAAAGGATGCTGCAGATGCTGCTGCCCATTTCCTCATATTGCTGCCTTGTCAAAACTCAGTCTCCCACAAATGAGATGAAATGAAATCAGATTTCATAGCCTGAGTGGGTGTTGGATATCAATCAGGGCAGCAGCTCACCTGCTGGGATCACTCCTGGTCCCTTGATTTCTTTGCTGCTGTGGAGTTTCAGGTGTGCAGTGACCTGTGCTGGGGAAATGTATGAGTTGCTCACAGGTGTGAAGAAGCAGATGTTTTCATCATGGGATTATAGAGTGACTTGCATTTAAGGAAACATTGCTCTCACATGACTATAAATACAGCTGGATCTCCCATGCCTCAGTTCAAGGTTGGGAAACTGGCTTAGGTTTTACCAGAAAAAAAATTAAAAAGATTCAGAGTCAGAGAACCCTGAGAACAGACATGATAGCACATTCAGGAAACTTTTTAAAGCTATTTAAACTTTGATGCAAAATATATTTATACTCCTGACAGTTATACTTCTTACTGTTCCATTTAAATGTCAGATATTTCATATCTACAGGAAACTCCCAGTGATATGGCTCAGTAGTATCAGGGAACCACCTGCACATGAAAAGAGCATGAGAGTTTCTTTTGAATCCCAGCTGGGAAGGCAGGAACCATCAGCACAGGCTTTGCCAGTGCACTGGGGTTCAGAGGATCTGTGATTCCCAGTTCCAGACATCAGGATGAGAGGGAACACTCCCAGCAATTTCTTTATTTCTGGGGAAAGGAAACCAGACCAAAGGGAGGCCATGGGATGCTCCAGCAAATCCTCTGTTGCTGAAGAAGAATTGGAGAAACCTTGAGTAAAGGTGCAGAGTTGTCAGGTGTGCCCAAATACATTTGTCTCTTACCAGAAATAGAGCTTCTGTGACCAACTGTTTAACAATAATTTTAACTCTTCTCCTCTGCTCTTAATTTTCAGTAGTAATTTAGACAGATTTTAAAAAATCAATTAGAATTTTAAAAGATTTTTCCAATCTCTTTTGCAATTATTTATTTGTTTTGCTAAAAGGAGGATTAGAGCTTGTTCCAGCCCAAAGGTTTGGGAGTTGCAGATAAATGGGATTTTGTGTGTCAGGTGGCTGCAGTGTGCCAGGTACTGAATCAGGGCAGTGGTTCCTGCAGCCTCCCCTGCCTGCACTCTGGTCCATCCTTGCTGGGAGCGTGCAGATAACTCATTAAATCAATCTGTTTAATGAGATCTCTTTGACTCCATTTAATTTTGTAGAAAAGCATATTGAATGTAGATGGAATCAGGGAAGTGCCCTCTGAGGCAGATGTCTGGGCTGTGCTGGGGCTCCTTGGGGCATTGCCCAGTTTCACTTGCCCATAGAAAAGTGCCAGCTTTGACCCCAGTGGGTTGGCAGATCCAAACCCATCAGCCTGTGGATCCAGGGAGGCAGAGCCCCTGCTGATGCCAGCAGATTCCCTGGGCTCTAACAAACCACAACTGGAGCCTCCAAAAACTATCAGCAGATAAACAGAAAGTATCAGAAGCTGAATAAACACTGAAGGGTTGGACAGCATAGTGAAAAAGATCACAAATAATCTTGGCTGCTTCACTGAGGCTTAAATCATTCCCCTGTAGCCAGTTCTGTTTGGAAATGCATAAATAAATACTTTGTACTGCAAGAATGGTTGCTTCTCTAGGATAAACAAGTTGACAGTTGTTTTTGGGTTTTTTTCTGGGCAAAATCAATGCAAAATAGCAGACAAACCTAGAAGTAACAAAAATAGCAAAGTGTTAAGGGTTTGCCTCTCCTACAGTTGTAAATTTATCATTCTGTGACATTTCCTTCTGGTTTTGCAGTTATCTTGGAGTACTTTGCAAGCTGGTTCTGGTGTAAATTTGCTTTGTTACTCCTGGTTCATCTGTTCTTCTTCCTGAGGGTAAAGTGGGGCAGGAAGGAGTGAAGTGGAGTTGTGCTGCTTCTGGAGGATCCCCGTCCCTGCAGTTACAGGCTTGTGTGTTTCCCATATAGCATTAAATGGTGGCATAAACCTTAAAATGCTTAAGACACTCATTAAACTCTGAATTCAGCATTTACTCCTTTCCCCAGCAGTAGCTGCTGGCATTCAAAGCCCCTGGGCCCAGTTGAGTTAACTGTGGTGGCTGTCACCAAGTTGTTCCTCTTTCCTGCCTAAATGAGATGTCTCCCCTGAAAATAACACAAGTCTGGGATGCAGGTGGCACAGCTTCCAAATGTTAAACCAGACAGCAATTATCCTGAGTTAGTCACTCATTTGCAAACCTTCTCCAGGTTTTGAAGTTGGATTTTTTTTCTTTTTAAGCAGTTGTAGTTGCTGTTTGATATTTAAAGGCTTGTTTGCTTTTAGCTGGTTGCTAAAGTCATGGACTATTCTCATCTATGGGACAGGCAGTGGGATGCTCCTAGGCCAGCCCAGGGACAGCAGGAACCTGGCTGGTTCTCACCTCTGGCATGCTCCAGTACATAACAGCAGACTCTGACCTGTTCCCATGCAGAAAATCAACAATCAGTGGAAATAAATAGCATTTATTTCCATTTAAATGCTACATTTGCCATATACCACGTTTCTTCTCTTCTGGAGCTTTTTTTTTTAAAGAATTGTCTTTAAAGCTGTAACTTAGAATACAAACAAGGCACGAGACTCTCCAAAAACTGATTTAACTTCAAGTTACTTAGCCTGAAGATGGTTTGTGGAGCCTCTTAGCTCTGGAAATGCCCATCAGAAAGCTTTGATCCCTCTCCCAACTCCAGACAGGAGACACAATTCTCAAAGTAGATGTGAAGATGCAGAACAACTTTATTTTCATTTTCAAGGATTTTAAAACAAAATAACTTTGGATGAATTAGAAGAGTACTATGGATTTTTAAAATGTGAATACTGATTGCTGAAATTTAAAAATCAGGTGATATTGTATAATTTCTCTGCAACAAAGGAAATAATCTTATCTGGAAAGGGAATTGTAGAAGAACTTTGCTGCCTCCACAGAATCATTCTGACTTCTGTAGTTGCTCTTTGATCAGTGTGGAGTGTGGACTGTAAAGTGAAAAAGAAGTGGTCAGGATTGTTTCATTTCAATACCTTCAGGAAGATTTTTTTCTAGTCTGTAAAACACATGGATACTTCTGTGTGCCTTCTGATTTGTAAACTCAGTTTATGTTTCATGTCCTGGCACAGCCCTTAAGAATCCAGTTGGATTGAGTAGACAGTGGAAATAAAAAGTGGATTATTTCTCATGTAGTAGTGATAAAAGAATAATGAGTGTAATCTGAAGTAAGAAAATAAATTGCATCATCCTCTAGAATTAAGGTTGATATTTGTATACATTAAATAAACCAAGGAGAGATATTTTTGGAAGAAGAATCTATCGAAGATCCAAAATCTGTGTTTGAGCTGGGCTTATGTACATATTTTATTTCTTTACGAGGTAGTGAATTGTCAAAATAAAAACTCCTGGAACTGGCTTGTGGATTTTCTCACAGGAATGAGTGGGAAGTTTGTAGCAAGATATTGAAAATACAAACTTCAGGTTTTGTATAAAGTTTATTTATAATCAAAGGAATAAAAAAATTATAGAATTTGCTCTGGCCCAGGGGTTACGACAACCTTTGGTTTGGGAGTTGTAGGAAAACGTAATGCAATGAAGCTGTAAAAGCTGAAAAGAAGGGAAATATAAATAATAATATAGTTAAAAGAAAAACAACCAAGGCAGCAATAGAAAAAAGGATTATAAAGGTAGGGATGATGCCTTTAATGCACAGCTCAGCAGCATTAAATGTCTGATAAAAAGCAAACAAATTCTGGACTGAATGAGCAGAGTGAGGGAAGGTTGCAGCTGGCTCCTCAGGGCTGCTGGGGTGAGCAGAGCTCCCTGTCATGGAAAGGCTGTTCCAAAAGAGATCAGGGCACAGCCAAGGCCAAACTGGGATGGTCTGGGGTTCTGAGGATGTAAAAGTACTAAGGGACATTTGAAAAACCAGAGTTTAATAGCCTTTGGTAAAATAGAGGTGGGAAAAGGATTAATGGGGGCTCGTGGATGGATAAAGGCTTTCTGCTGGGAATAAAATGGGAGATGCTCCAGGAATGTCTGAGCTGGTGGGACATGTAGGGCCAAGGCTTTGAGAACTGGGGTGAGAAATGATATATGCACTGGATCATGGTTCCTTGGAATAAAGAGAAATACACCAGAGGCTTTCAGGGGTCAATGCTCTGAGGACTTTTAAAACACTGGCTAAGCTGTGGCTCGGTGTGAGGAGGAAAAGGGAAGCAGCTCTCCACCAGACTTCCTTTGCAAGAGTGTTTTATACATCCAAACTCTTTGCATGTTGTTGGAATAGTGCTGGAGGGTGGAGATTATTGAGTTCATGTGGCTACTGGGATCAGTGCTGAAAATCCAGGCTGAGGAGTGAAAGAAGATGAGAGAGAAGCTCTGAAAATTCACCATTGCTGTGATTTAGGGGTTAAAATGGACCTTCCCCCAATGTGGGCCACTTCCAGAGGTGTAACATTCTTATATGAATTTATTTCAGTATATATGGCATCATCAATGGTACTACTGTGCTTTTCTAGTCTCTTTTATCTCTCGGATTGACTGCTTTAATTATACATTAATCACCCATTTAGACTGCACTCGTAGTCAAAACAATGTGTTTGTACATTCTGTATTTTCTAAACGTGACATTTGGTCAGGCTCTGTGTTTTTCCAGTGGACGAGTGTTTCATGGATTTTCTCTGCTAGTTTTAAAAGACATTCTGTTTATTAGCTTGTCTAGATGCTTATTGTTTATATGTCAAATTTTTCAGCACTTCACTTGTACTGATGATGTTTTTCTGGCTGTGAAGAGGTTGCTTTGTCCTGAAAGAATGATTGTTGTTTGTCTTGGTGGATAAGAGTTAACATAAGTGTCTTCATAAACAGTAAATACAACAAAGCCATAAATATTGATTCTTTTATTAAAAAAAACATTTATTTTTTTACTCTTGTTTCCAAACTAGTTCTTGCAGGCAAAAAGGAAACATTTAAGCATTACTTTTGTTCATGAAACTGTAAGTTTTCCCAGAAGGTGGGTTCCAGGTTCCTGGGTTGATTTTCACATTAGTACACAAGAATGCAGTTACTGTAAAGTAAAATTCTCTGGTAATATTTGAGAGCAGAGAAGAAACAGCCCTGTCTATGACCCTGTTCTTTGGATGCTGATAATGGGAATCCTTTTCCATCTCTTTGTCCTGCCTCATCCATGTATGACTGGATGTTTTTGCAATTCCAATGAAATGTCTCCAGTGGCAAGCAACCAGTGGCAACATTTCTCATAGGAAGCTGACTTCACTTTGAGAAAACACTGTCCATTATCCAACATTTTGTTTATTGGATTAGTTGTATCTCTTTGGAAGACTGTTCTACTGTAGGAAAATAAACAAATTTCCTGTATCAGGTGATTTTTTTCTTAATGATATTTACAAATGTGGGGGATGGCTGCTGTTGCCTGAAGCTGTGGTGTTAAAAGAGAACAGAAGAGCCTCAGTTTGGAGCCGTGTCTTTGTCTTTCAGTGTGTTTCCACCTGGCCTCCAGAAGTGTGTTGTAAGGAGTAACCTGCAGACCTTCTTACCAAGGGCTGTTTCCTCTTCCAATAAGGAATCCCCTCAGGAAAGGTGAAGATGATCATCCAGAAACCCTTGGTCATCAGTAGAGAACTGGCTTGGCTGGGTTTTGGTGAAATCCAGGATAATACTTGAAGATATTTTTTAAGGAAGAGATGGGTTGTTCACTGTCTCAGGACAATCCTAGCACTAACTTTGCCACGTCTCTCTGCCTAAATTTGAGGTTTAACTCTTAGGACGAGATCTTAAATGCCATTAGCAGCTAAGGAATTACACTTGAGAAATGTCAAAGATCTGTGCTCAGTTAATGATCCTTGCTAATAGCAAAATCACCTCTATCTCCTCATGCCAAGTTAATGCTAAAAGGACCTTTGTGGGCTTTTCTGTTTGGTTTTTGGGGTTTTCTCTTTCCCACTCCCACATGGTGGTTTCAGTACATCTCTTACCTCTCTCAGCTTTCTTGGAGCTTGGCCAGTTTGCAGCAGTTGAGGATTTGATTTTTTTCTTGAAGGTCTCTCTATCAATTGCAGTTGTTTTCCTGGGGGAGGGGGAGTGTCTTTTCCCATTCTGCAACCTGTCTTTCTCATTCATGGTGCTTTTCAAAAGTCATAATAGCACATTCTAAATGTCGTGAAGGACTTGAATAACTTCTACTTCAACATATGGTGTGGATCAGCTGTGAATTCCACTACAAACACCAGGAGCAGAAAATAAACTGCAGGAGGGAGGCAAGGCAGAAATCAAATTAGGTGGGAAAAAATAAAAAATGGGGAATTAGTCGAACTATGAGATAAATCAGTACACCTATTTTAAGTATTTGGATAAAACAATATGCTTGAAATCCAAGGAGAAATTACTGGCTCCTCTGGTCTATGCCCACATTTATTTAATGTTTTCTGCCTGCTTGTAATGTCCTTTTAAAAAACAATTATCTGTCCACATTTGACATAGTTTTAAGTATTGACAGAAATGGGAACTTACAATTTAAAAGTAATTGTCTTTATTAATTAAGATCCAGGGATGAGCCAGGTTGAACTCGTTTGTGGTCAGACAAGGTCTGTAGATGACTAGTGAAGGAGGGAGCATTTCCTTTCATGGCCCCAGAAAACCCTGTGAAACACAAATTATTTATCAAGATAACCAAGGGAAGAGGGTGACCTGCTACTTAATGGTGTTTTGTGGAAATTTTTTCTTTTTCTTGCTGTTATTTCCAGTTGATGAAGTGCTCCATTATGCATGAGTGTATGGTGAGTATATATATAAATGTTGTGTGTATATATAGCCTTTGTACACTCATGAATAAAATATACATGTGTACATATATATATATATAGGCATTTTCTGCTGAGGAAGGATGGAACAGGCAGGACTATATTAATGAATTTCTGTGTAGGTTGTTCTGAATTCCACTTTTCCTGTTGACTCTTTCCATGGCAATATGTGACTCCAACCTCTCTCAAGTGACCTGGTGGAACTGAATCTCCAGAGCCTCCAGTGGCTCTCTGGAGGGTGCAGCTGTGCATTCCCAGTCTGCCCCAGTCTTGGCACACAGCTGGATGCCTTTCCAGAGTTGCAAGGAGGCTGTTTAAAACACGAATTTATATATCTCAGAATATGAAAAAAGCTGTTGAAGTGCCCTGGAATAGCATTGAGACAACTTGTGGAGGTAACTTGCAGGAGGTTAATTGTTCTCCACTTCTAATTTAGAAACACAGAATGGTTTGGGTTGGAAAGGACCTTAAAGCTCATCCCAATCCACCCTCTGCCAAGGGCAGGGACACCTTCCACTGTCCCAGGCTGCTCCAAGCCCCAATGTCCAGCCTGGCCTTGGACACTTCCAGGGATCCAGGGGCAGCCACAGCTGCTCTGGGCACCCTGTGCCAGGGCCTCCCCACCCTCACAGAAAATTTGCTTTTCCTGATACCCAATCTAACCCTGCCTTCTGTCAATTTGAAGACATTCCCCCTGGTCCTGTCACTTGAGGCTCTTGTAAACACTCTCCATCTTTCTTGTGAGTTCCTTCAGGTACTGCAGAGCCCAGTTGGGTCACCCTGAAGCCTTTTCTCATCCAGGCTGAACAATCCCAGCTCTCCCAGCCTTTCCTCCCAGCAGGGCTGCTCCATCCCTCTGATCCCCCTGGTGCTCCCCTGGCCTGGCTCCAGCAGCTCCAGCTCCTCCCTGTGCTGTGCTCTGCAGGTGAGGTCTCACCTGAGTGGGGCAGAGGGGCAGAATCCCCCTTGCCCTGCTGCCCACACTGGGGGCTCAGCCCAGGATATTGTTTCTTCCTTTTACAATTTCTTCTTGCAGCGCTTTCTGCATTCATATGTGAGAAATAAAGCTTATTTTATTGTGTCACCTGGCCTCTGTCACCTTGTGTTTGGTGGAAAACCACTGTCCCACTAAGGGCTTTTGTATCTCACTGTGTGTTTCTGGTGTAGTGAGTCATGGGAAAAGGGGATGCTAGGGGATGTTAGAATCTCTGGGATTCTAACATTCCAGTGAAAATGGTTCCATTTAACTTGTGGCTTTTCCTTCCCTCTGGACTGAGTAATGTTCACTTGTTTGGTTTTGCACAAAAGGCAGAAGTGCTGTGGGCGGTTTGCCTGAATCACCTCAGGCTTTGCCTTCAGCCCATTGCAGCAGAGCCTCAGGGGCTGAAATCCTGTGGCAGCAGCAGGAGCTGGGGCTCTTCAGAGGGTCACAGTTCATCCCATGCATGTGCAGTACATTTCACTTCGCTTTATCCTGCATTTCCTACGTTTAACTGATCTAAGATGCTGTCGAAAGTCTTTGCTACTGGTGGGTCTCGCTTTATTTGTTATCCAAAACAGATAATTTAAAAAGCAAATTAAAGCTGAGTGAAAAACTGCTGAAAAATGAACTGTAATAGGAGGCAGATATCACTATATGTTTTACAGAAATAGACCTGTCAGAGGTATTTGTTTGTGACTTTACAGCTGAAATTGAATTTTCTAAACCATGTCAAAAACTGAAAAATGACACAGTGTAAAGACTTAAAGATGTAGGTAAACACAGAGCTTCAGTGTGGAAGCACAGAGAGGATCTGTGGTAATTGTAGGAATAAATCCCCTCATGTGAGTGACATATGTAACTCTAAAAATCCCCTCACCAGTGACATATGTAACTATAATAGCCTTGTCTTTTTCCTGTCCTCAGCTGTGTTCTCTGTTGAGGCACAGGCTGCCTGGAGATTTGAACAGCTATTTAGAAGTGTGTCAGAATCTGAAAAAAAATACCAAACAAACTTGAGATCCCCATGTTTTGGGACAGCAACTGCAATATAGGCTAGCACTTGTTTCCAAATGGTTATTACAGAAAACTTTGGTGCATGTTTCCATGCCTGGGTGCTCTTTTGTGAGCTGACAGCACAAATGTTTTCCATGCCTGTGTGAGATGGGGGTGGTGGAGATGCTTGCAGTGCAGACCTGCTGCTGTCCCAAATCCCTGAGGATGGTGAGGCACAGCTGAGTGTCCCATCAGGGACACCCAGGGGGTGATTTCTGAGCAGGTTTGTGTAGGGTGCCAGCTGAAGTCATGCTCTGTGTTATTGCAGTGATATTGGGCACACTCCTGTTCATACTTCAGTAAGTTCAAGATCATCTCTTTTAATGGGAGAGTTGTAGGAATCAGGAATCAGTTGTAGGAATCAGGACACTTGTGCACCTTTGGGTGATGCCATGGGCTGTGTTGGTGCAAAAAGGTTGGAACAGCATGAAAAGCTACAGGAGCTCCTGGCAGGAGCACAGGGCTCAATAATGCAGTTGAGGCTACAGCTGAAACATTCCTTAAAATAATCTTGGGATTGGGCACTTAATTAAAGATTTGTTATCAATGGCATTGAAAGCCACAGTCCCACCCCCTGCCACGAGCAGGGACACCTTCCACTGTCCCAGGTTGTTCCAAGCCCTGTCCAGGGGGACACTTCCAGGGTTGGGGCATCCACAGCTTCTGTGGGCACCCTGTGCCAGATTCTTTCTTTTTCCTTTGTATTTCAGGCCCCTAATCCATTAAAAGGCAAATACTTTTAAGGTGATTGATACTGCATCTTCCAAATGCAAAATATTAAAAAGCAAAGTAAAATGTTACTTTTACTTGTATTATAATTTTTTTTTAAAATTAAAACTCTTGCAAGGCTTTGCTTTTCCCATACTGTGTTGGGAATGTGTTGGTTGCAGTGCCTGTCACCCCTGTGCATCCATCAGTGGTTATAGGGTTTTTCCAGATAAGTTCTATCACTAAGACCAGATTGGTGTTTCTTTCTGCTGCTGAAGGAGAAATGTTGGCTCAGCAGTTGGAAAATCAGTTTTTTTTCTGTAAATACTTCCCCAGCCCCCAAAGCTGCTCAGTCCATTCAAAATCAGTGTTTGTGCTCCCTCTGGCACCCTTCTGACCCTGCTGTGGCTGATGGTTCTCATGCCTTTCTGAGGATGTTCATCTTATTCTCTTGATCAAGGACAAATAAAAACCAAATTGGACAGAGCAAAAGAGATATTGGGAAATCAATCACAATGTGAGTAGGTTTGGGGTTTTAGCAGATGGGAAGCTCAGAAATTTGGGCAAGTGGCTATTACTGACAATTTCAGAGTCTGCCTGAAAAAAATGCATCTGATATTTGCTATTTGTTGTGGGAACAGTTGTTCCTCTCTTGTAAAAGGCTCAGTGATCCAATCCAGGAATAGAAGCAGTGATTTTGTTGCTTGGAGGCACATGTTGTGATGAGCAGAACTGAATAGTGAGTAACCCATCAGCTGAAAAATGCCACATACAGGATTTAGGCTATTATAGAGCCCAAACAATTTCCAAGGTGTCAAGCTGGGTTGGTGAATAATTCATAAATGAGAGAACTGTCCATGTTACCAGGTAAAGCACTTGTACAGGGTTTTGCTGAGCCTTTCTCATGGTGGTGACTTACAAGCTTGTGTAATGTTCTCTACACCCCCACAAGAACCCTTTTTTATTTAATTTATTTCATAGCTGGGTCAGGAATTCAACTGGCATCCCAGCCCTTCTGCCAGAATTGCACAGGGACCTCAGACATTGCCCTCTGTGGCCTTTTCTTCAGCAGATGGCCTGATGGGCTAAAAAAACCCTTACTCCAGGGTGGCCACTTCCATCACTTCCCCAAGATCCTCTTCCCATGGGAGCAGAACCAGTAATGCAGAGCATGTGCTGTCACATTCCTGCCAGGGGTTGGTAGAGCAGCATGGCATGGGAAGCTGATCCTGCATGGAATGCTGGTGTGAAGAGCTGGCTGTTTGCAATGCTTTTACACTTTTCCTGAGGATTTTTTCCTTCTCTAAGAGATACTTCATAGCAGGAAAGTATGAGAATATCAGTGATTTATTCATTTTGCTGAGCATAACATCGCCCTTGCTGAGATTAAATCTTCCAGGGAGTTACAGTTCCATGTTTGTTTGGTTTTTGATGTTGTAGCAATAAGCAGAAAAACTCTGGCCTTAAGGGGTGAGGAAGGCAGCTGGCACATGAATGGCAGAAGCAGCTGAACCCCTGGGATGCCTGAATAATTTCCAGTGTATTATCACCTCCTTTTCCATAACTGCATTAGAGTTCATTAAAAAGATTGGTTCTTTGAACTGACTGACATGGTGCTCACTGAAATATTTTGCCCAGCTCCCACCACTGGCTTGCATGTTAATAAGTGAAGCTCAAAGTCTGACCCTTGGTTTTGAAATCCTCTGGTGGCATGTCAGGACTGGGGAATAGGCTTGTAATTGGATTTTTAACAGATACGAGTGTGTTTTAAGCCCTCCTTGAACTCTGTGAGTAGAATTGATGGAATATGCCAGTAAATAGGGAAAAGGCAAGTAAACACAGGATTTGGAGCATAGTGATCACTCTGTATCTCTTAACTTCTGAAGGAATCTCTGGCATGCTCTTCCACCAAGTGAAAATAAAAAAGATCCAACAGCTGCTGTAAATAATACTGGTGGCCAGTTCACATGAAGATTCAACTGAGACAAAAAGTTACTATTTTTTTTCTTTCTTTTCTATTTCATTATTCATCATAGAAAATCAATGTATGTGTTTATGCTGCATGCATTAACAAGGTGTTATTTGTAGCACCTGGATGCCTCAAGAGGAAAATGCCCCAGAGAAAATGAAATATAAAATTTATGAGTTAATATATTGAGATTAGACAGTATCAGCCTTGAAAGGCCTTGTTATGAGTGGAGTAGGGTTTGGCAATTGTTTTCCTAATGACTTATTCATTAAAGAGAAGAAAATCTATATGGAAAGAACAAGAGAAATCTGTGTTTCTTCACAAATATATGCATCAGCACAGGCTCCAGCAAGTGCTGTAAAAGTGTGTGCTCTTCCCTGTGGCTGTCACAAGGGACTGAATTATTCTGCCACACTCTGTGGTGGGGTAATAGATTTAAGCAATGCTGACTTTAGAACACTAAGGACATGTGTCTCCATTAATTAGGGAGCACATTCTGTTGTTTGCCTTTATTCAGGGGAGCTGTGCTGGTTGGACTCTTTGGGGAAGAAGAACAGATTCTTTTCACACTTTTTGTATCTGCATTCACATTTGTGACATTTTCAGGGCAGAAAGAGGCAACTCCCCAATAAAGCTGAGATATCAGGGCAATAAAACATCAGGAATGTGTCTGTTGACTTAGGGAAGAAAGGCAGTTCTGAATTTTATGCTGTTGGAGATGCCCTTCAGATCCTTGGCTTATTTAAAAATTTGTCTTAGCAACAAATTCTCTGGTAGCACATCTTTGAGCAGTAGCAGCTCTGCTGTGATTCTCCATAGCTGAATAGAATTTCCTTTCCTTGTGACTTTTCCCTGTATAATAAGCCTAAAACTAAATCTTCAGTTTAAAGGTTTCAAGGTTGCTAACTAATTACCCAGACTTAGAAGGCTTTCTCTGGAAGGTGTTGTATTGAAACTGTTCAGTATAAGATTTCTTGTACTATTTTATTTGAAAGCATAGCTGAATCTAAAGAGAAAATACCAGACTAATTAGTTGCTTATCAAGTGGGATCTGTCAATTTTTTGTATTCTTTATCTGAAGTAAAACCCACAGATATTTCATGCTGTAGAAATATCAAACAACTGGACTAATTTCATGTTCACTTTAATGTTTACTCTGTCTTTGCTTGAAGGAAGAACTGTTCTCCCAATATTTACATTTATTAGGAAAATGTTGATTTTTAAGGAGTCTCTGGGAGATTTGCAGAACTGATTTTATGGATTAAGTCCTGTTTCAGACATTGGAGCCACTCCTGGCTGTGCATTAAGAGGCTCGAGGCCAAAGCCAGGTTGTGGTTTATTCTGTGGCCCTCTTGGCTGTGTAAATGGCATTTCACACCTTCTGTCTGGCTGTGATAAATGGGGATAAATGAGTTCTAAGAGCCCTGCCCTGGCTCAGGGAGTCTTGGCTCTGGTTTTACTGGGAGCTTTAGCAAGGACATGGTCTGAGCTGGGACAGCTGAGAAGTTCAGTGAAAAAGCGGAATAAAATTAATTTTTCTTGTGATTTGTCCCTGTATAATAAACCAAAAACTTCTTCAGTTGTGCTTTGTTGTCAGTGTCATCACAGTGCTGGTCAGAATACTTGGAATTCCATATGTGTAGTTTGAATGCTTGTGAAGGCTTTGGTTTTCTGGGAGGTGTTTGACATGGGAAGGATGAGCAAGCAGGTGTTCCCCAAGTGCCCAAGAGCTCCCTGGGATTGGTTGTGCAGCCCTGAGCATCCTTGTCTGGAAATTCCCTGGCACGCTGCTCGGGATGCTTGGGAGCACCAGGCTGAGCAGGGAAACCCAGAGATTGTGACTTGACTTACCTGTGGAACACCTGAGACATCAAAGCAGTAACAACAACGTCTCTGAGAGCTTGGTGAGTAATGAAACTCATTTCAAAGTTACAGGCAAGCAGTGCTTCACATTTTAACACATCCTATAAAACTTTGCCTGTAAAATTGTGTGGTTGAGTACATGGAGTTTTAAAATCATACAAAGGCTTGGATTGGATGGGACCTTAAGGATCATCTAATTAAAAAAAAAAAACAAAACCCCAAAGCCTACAAAATACTTCATAAAATGTGCTATGTGGCATTTTTGATGCCTTTTGATGCTTGATTTATAGCACAACTGTGTATGAAGGAAACTTGTTTAGTAGTTCCCTAAATAACAAATGGTTAAGACAATCTTTTACATTGAAGTGCAAGAAAAATATGTTAGAGAAAAATAAGTATGTTAAAGAGCCAGAGAATTCCAGGGGGGTTAAGGATATACTCTTTAGAAATACAGCTCTTAAAAAACTCATAGGGAAATGGTTTCATGCTGAGTCTGACAGATTCTGGAAACAGGAAGAAATTACACTCCACTGTTCTTCCAAATTAGTCCCCTTGATAGAGGCTGTATAAGTACAAAACAGAAACTAAGCCAAATGGGGCAAATTATCTTAATTTTTGTTAATTCGTTTATATGTTGTCACAGTACACTAAAAAAAAATATTGAACTGTTTATAATGGTGCGATAATAGATCCAATATTTTAGAAGAAAAGTAGGATAAGATTCTTAAAGATGATTTTTTTTTGAGGATGGGTTACATTTAGCATATGGTAATTACAGCATTATGAAATCAAAATTTCATAAAGATATCTTTATGTTGCAAAATTAAATCTAGGGCATGTTACCAGTTTGTAGTGGAATGTTCTGAGCCTTTGCCTTACAAGGGTGAAACGTGTCCCAGGAAAGCACTAGCTGCAAGTGGTACGTGTTCCAAATGGAAAGGTGTGTTTTAAATGGACTGCCTGCAGATTTGGAAATTGGATTCTTCCTTCTAGCAGAACCAGGCAAATCTGCAAAGCAATTGCCAGGTGGCAGAACTGCTCAATCTCTGTTCTCTGGTGGCTCACATCATGGGGCTCTGTGTTGGAGAGCACTGAACAAATGGACAGGAGCTTTGTTTTTCCACAGGTCGTTTCTGCATTTGCATCCCAATCTGAAGTGTTTCATCTCAGGTACATTTCTTACCCAGCCACTGAAAATTGTTTGAGCCATTTGAAAATGCAGAACTGGTTTGAGCAGGGCATTAAGCAAAGCTATCTTAAGAGTTTTACTGTTTTTTTAAACAAAGTGTTTGTTTTTATGTAGCATCTTCCTTATGCCTTAGAGTTGGGAAGGGAATAATTGTGTATGTGGAGCAGCACTGAGCCCTTCGTGTGTGGTTACAGCATCACCATCCTCTGAGTTATCACAGATCACTGACACAAGATGCCAAACTTGAGGCATCAGTGCATCTCAGTGCTTTATCAAATAACAAGGAGGCAGGCTAAATGCCCTTGCTTTTTTTGTTACTTCGTTTGTTTTTTGTTTTGGTTTTTTTTGTTGTTGTTGTTGTTTTTGAGAAATACTCGTAGCTTGAGAAATACTCAAGTTGTCCAGGATCTGATATCCTTGCTCCTGACAAATCAATTATCCTGGCAATACAGTTGGCTACCTGTATGTGCACTCCCTTTAAAGGAAGATATTATGGGTTTCATGAGGTTACTCCTCACAGTGGATTTATTATGGCAGTGATCTCTTTAATGACAAAGTCATGAGCAACTCATGCACGTTCCTCTGATGGTGTGTCAGCAGAACCTCCAAGGCAAAAACTGCTGTTGCCAACCTGTCATAGCCAAGAGGCTGGAATTAGATGATCCTTAAGGTCCTTTCCAACCCAACATATTCTGTGATAAACATGGAGATCATTTCAGCAGCTGTTTTTCAGGAGTATAAACTTCCTGATTTAGCCATTGTTAGGGTTTGATCTGTGAGTGGAGTGTCATTCTAGCCCCATGCATGGAGGATGTGTGCTGACCCCTCTCTGGTGCCCATGGAGTTCACACCAGTAGCAGCCAATCTGTGGAAGGTCCTCTGGAATGGGACCTGTGAAACATCTGTCCCAGGTTTTTGCTGTTAACACTGCTGCATTTTTAACTGCCTGTTTTTTGGACTGTGTTGCAAGCTCAAGTTATGTTAGCAAACAAGATTTAGTAATAATCTGTTTTATGTTGAACTATTGGAGGAAGAATTCTTATTCATTTATGCATTTGAAGATGATCTGTTATTTCTCCTGAGAATTTTTTCACCATAGCTGTCTGGTTGAGTGCAGTCAGAAAGAGAACAGGGACACTCCGTTTTCTTTTGGAGTTGTCTTCTAAAGCCAAGATGGTTTAGGTTAAAGTATCCTGCTGATTCTCATGCTACCTGTGCTCTGCACAGATCAGAAAAGAGTTCTGAACACTTACTCGACAAACACTTTGAAGATTTGGGGATGTTTCTGTAAAAGATAAAGTTACCAGGGTAGTTTTCTTACGTGAAGAGATCTGAGAGCTTTAATCACTTCAGGGAAATATCAGCACTTGTATTTATGTCATGCAGAGACACACATGTTTATTGAGAGATATTACTGTATTTTCTTACAAGCCAGACATCTCTTTAATACTTGGTGTGGTATTGTGAAGACAACCAAAGGAGTAAGTGACACCAAGTGGCATTTCTAGTGGCAGAAGTACAGGGAATATCTGTCACATGGTGTATGGTTTGGGTAAATCTAATGTACATCCTGAATTACAGTATTATTGTCAGTGGATTAAAAAGTCTCATGTCCAGAGGCTGACAGGAATCTGGGGTGTGTGACTGTGTGTCTGCGTGAAGGATGTCTATTCCTTCAACTCTTAGTTGGAATTTACAAGTGAAAAGCTGACTGGAAGTCATCCCAGTTTGCTAGAACTGTTTAAACTGTGTTCTAAAAACGAGCAGGATGTGGATGTTGGGAAAATCTCCATCCCCAAATCCATATCAGAACAATATTGATGCTTGGAACTGTTGAGAACACAACTCTTCAGTAAGACTAGAATTTGATATATTAAACTGGGAGGAGTAGGAATATGGTCCTGGATTAGATTTGTGTAGTAGAGCTTAGCAGGAAAACTGAAAGCTTTACTGTGTCTGAATGCTTAGAAGGTCCGGCTGTGGGTAGGAATTTGTGAGCTAACTCAGTGTAAATCCTACATAAATGGCTTGTTTGTTTGCAGGGCCATGAGGAGTCATTTTTGAGGGATAGATAATCCTACTGAGAAAATGCTTGTTAATAATTTGGCACTGATGCTAATCATGCTGAGTTCGGGGGGAGGTTCATTTGTCTGGGTCATTTAGAGAAGAATCAGAACCCCAGAGAACTGCTCAAGTGTATTTTAATTTGAATTCTTTCTACTCAAGGTGTTTACAACCTGTTTCAACTCAAAGTGTTGGAACTGTAGGATAAGCCTTGCCTGTGGAAAAATCTCAGTTCCCTTTTGAAGTCCTGCCAGTACTGAAGCTGCATTCAGGTTCTAAAACATGACAGAAGTTTCTACTTTACCTCTTGGCCATCTGAAATGCTCTGCTGTAATTGCCTAACATCCAATCAAGCCTCAATGTTTTATATTGTTCCAAGATGGTTAATTTAGAATTGCAGTTTTTATTCCTATTTATGCCAGGAACATCTCCTGGTATTTTTTGTCTGTTAATGAGCAAAATGTGTAATCCCCCCAAATGTTTTACACCTGCTTAAATTACAGCATTTTTGAAAAACAGAATTGGTGAATTGAAAGTGTGTCAGAGAGCTGCTCTTTACTGAACTGCGTGCAGCTCTTGTCATTGCTTCCAGTGGAAGAATTAAGATAATTCTGTACACAGGAAACTGCTGGCAGCTATAGTGTGGATCTGGATGTGTTTCAAACACAGAATCGTGGTGGTTGGGTGGTTTGGGTTGGAAGAGACCCCAGAGACCTTGTTCCACCCTTTGCCGTGGACACCTTCCAGTATCCCAGGCTGCTCCAAGCCCTGTCCAGCCTGGCCTTGGACACTGCCAGGGATCCAGGGGCAGCCACAGCTGCTCTGGGCACCCTGTGCCAGGGCTACCCACCCTCACAGGGAGGAATTTCCTCCTAAAATCCCATCTAACCCTGTCCTGTGATGGTTTGAACCCATTCCCCCTTGTCCTACCACTCCAGGCCCTTTTCACAAGTCCCTCTCCATCTCTCTTGGAGCCCCTTTGGGTTCTGCTCAGGACCTTCTCTTCTCCAGGCTGAGTAGCCCCAAAGCTCCCAGCCTTTGAAATAAATGTAAACTTTGAGGATAAAAATGGCATTCAACTTTCCAAAATGGAAAGGAGTCTACTAAGAATAATTTCAAACTGTAGTGTAGAGACTTGAAATTGGGGTGAAGGGAGAAGCTCAGAATAAGAGTAGGAGACTCTAGGTTTATTTAAATCTCCTAGTTGCAGGAAGTGAGGGCTGGTGAATCAGTGAGAATTGCAGTAATTAGCTGCTTCACTTAGAGAAAAATGCACGCTTCAGAGGGTCCAAATGATTACTTTGCACTAGTGTTAATTCTAGAAATTACTGTGTCTTTTTATGGATCTTTCTCGTGCATGTCAGACCGAGGAAATGTTGGGCAAACGACTGGTTATCATTTTGGTGAGGAACAACAAGTCCTTGATCATCTGAGGAGATTTTGAAGTGAAGTGGCTGCTTTGCTGATGTGTTTCTTTCATAGCTGTTTAATTGACCAGTAAATAGAAAAGCAGTGGGAATTTTTTTCTTTGAAGAAGAGAAAATGGGGATGATTCCAGGAAGCTTGGAGGGAAAATGATCGAAACAATAATAAACAGATGAATCCATTTAGGGTGGGTCCAGCACAGCACACTCACCACCAGAGCCTTTGCAGTGGAAAACTCTCACTTTCTATTGTGCAGAAATTACTGTGCCAGTGTAAAAATGGATTTAAACTGGATTTACCAGGTATTTCAGAGCTTTTGAAATACCTTTCAGAGTTCATTATCTAAAGTAATCCTCAGGGGGAAACAAAACTACCTGTGGGTTTTGAAGGCAAGTGCAGACAGCAGATAGTCAAAAGTTGCAGAGGGTTCATAGCTGATGGCCCAAATGTCCTTCCTAATAATGCATTAAATTCCATTCTGTGAGAGAGTATGGACAATTGGATGAGTAGCACTGAGAGAAAAATGTGTGGGGAGCTGTGAGGAACTCGAGACAAGCTAACAGCTCATCAGCTTGGGCTAGGCTGGCGGCAGTTTCTCATACAGAACTTCTGATTTTTGGTGAACACTTTGAACTCTGCTTACTCTACAAACTCAGTGTATTCCTGGCCATCTAAACCAATCATTTTGCTGTGGCAGGAACCACGGGAAAAAGGTGGATTTAGATGGATCAAGGGAGTCAGCAGTTACAATATTTGAAGTTCCCATCTGAGCAGTGGTATCAATTCCATCTGCTATGGCCTGCAGAGCTCAGAATGGCTCTGGTATCCTGCCCTGTTGGTTTTTGTCAGGAAAATCTGGACCAGAAAATGTGATTCAGTAGATACCATTAATTTCAAATAAAAATTTAACAACATGCATATAACACTGCTTATTTCTAAATGAACTGCAGTCCACAGGAAATAAATCTCTCTCTACATTTAGGCAATTTAGTAAAAAATGTTTCTACAGGCATCCAGCTCAAAAAGCACATGGGAGTTACAGCCTTTATAGATACTGGTAATCCTGTTTCTGCCTACTGTCAAAAAGACAAGAAGTGAAACGTGATAAAATATTGCAAATTATGTGTCCTTTAAGTGTACTGAGCCTATTTGATTGCAACAGGGGCATGTATACAGTGGCTCAAAGCATATTTCAAGCTACTCAAAAAGATGCTTTGTTACTAAACACAAGTGTCAAGTTATTTGAGCAAAAATGCTTGTCAAGTTTCAGTACTATCAGATGTTTCCTTAAATAATGATTAGACTTTGATGTAGTGATGGATATAGTTTAATAATCTTTAATCATAACTGCGTGGTTTCAGATTTCTTAAGCATAAATACTGTGTTGTGGTGTGAACCAGTCACCAAATGAATCACTTGATGCAGAAATAGCAGCTATTTGGATTAAATTAATCTGTTATCACGGAGACTTAGGCACCTTCTCTGAACACCAGCACCAGCCACTGTTGGCAACTGAGCTGCTTCAAGGTGGCATTTCCTTTTCTCTTTTGAAATAAAAGTCAGATACATTCAGCTGGACAATGTCCCCCTGAATTGTACAATCCCCTGGAAAAGGGGTGCTGGTAGCTGCAGGGTGTTTAGGTCACTGCAGTTCTAACAGGAGTTAAGATAGGCAAACAAACATTGTGTTTAGAAGGAAAATCTGGTCTAATTTAGTTCCCATGGGGATGAACAAATGCTGGTGATGTCAGCTGGGAAAGCCAGGGCTTGGCTGTGGCTCCTTCCCCCTGTGCCAGCACTGGGGTCTGCACCAGCCTCTGCTTTGGCACTTTGGAGCTGCTCCTTTTGGGAAATTGTGGTGCTGTTGTACTCTGTGGTGGCTTGTGAGACAGCCTCAATGATTTTTGAACCCGCTCTGCCAAATTCCATCCTTGGCTGTGCTGCAGTGCTCCCAGAATAGCAGCAGTGACTTCAGCAGCACCCAGTGCTCAGAAACTGAGCTCATCAAAGTTAAAAATTTGGTGCAAAAATAGCTCAGCCTCTGACCTTTAACATATTCTGAGTTTGGAGCCGTAGTGTTGATTTCTTAGATGTACACAGAAGTGACCATGGTTAGAGCAGAGTTATGTAAAATTGAAGACACAATTCCTCTTCAGACATCATTTGCTCTGGTTGCCTTTTGGCATTACATTTAATATGTGCTTTCTGTCACAAATAGAAAAGGTAATCATCCCTCTGCAGTTTCCCAGAAAATGTTGCATATACAAAACATATGGAAATGTTAGCTGAGTTGCAGAGACCATAAACGCTGGCTGGCAATGGAGCTGCATGCTTGCTAATGAGACATTTAATTCTGGCTGACATGGAAACCGCTCCTAATACCCTAGAATTATGTAATAAAATATATTTAGCTATTTGTCTTTAATGATTAAGCAAACAGAGAGCCCAGTGTATTGAAAATAAATACGTGCCTGAACCGTGGAGCTCAGTGCTGCCCAGGAAAGTGATGTTTGCACCAAAATACTTCTGGCAGCTGCCTGGCTGATGCCAAAGGCAATTCCAGAGTGGTTTCCACAAAGCCCTCTTTGGTTCAACCTTTAGGGTCCAACTGGCCCAGCAATTTAGATTTGATGTCAGTTTTAATTAACCACAGCAGCAAGAAGATAAGCACAGTTTATTAACTTGCCACGAGCAGGAAGCTCTGGGTAGAGCTGTCTCAGCTGATGGTCTTGTGAGGCTTTGGAGACACAGAAGCTTTTTTTAGACACGATAGATTGGAGCCTGAGAACCTTGAACAACACCAGGGTAACCACCTGAGAGCATTCAACCTCAGTAGCTTTAGAGTAACCAAATTAAATCAATTCAATTATGAATTATTATTATAACAGTAATTCCTTGTTGTGAACCTGGAACCATTCATCCACACACCTCTCACAAGTAAGGCTGCAGCCATCAGCTGCTGCATCTTTGGGAAGGGAGAAGGAGGCAGAATGGAGTTTGTAGTCTGTCTTTTATCTTTTAAAATGTTGTTAGAGGAGAGGATTAGGCAAAAATAGAAAGATGTGTTCAGAGAATAAAACAAGTTTGAAAAGAGGATCAACACAAAATAAAAATAGAGAACAAAGGCTGGCTTGGCAAAGGACTGTTGTTAAATTTGTAACGGCTTAATTGATCAGCCATTGGATCTGGGTAATGCCCAGCAGACTATGAGGATAATCATGTGTTATCCCAAGTGGTTTTTTGTGTCTTTTCACCATTATATAAATCAGGCCTTCATGGGATAGAGAGCACTGGAAACCTGACTTTTTAATCTAAATTTTGTGCATGTCATGCATGTTTAAGCATGTCACATCCTGTTTCTGGAGAGAGGTTTTACACTGGGAAACAACAGACATTTTGGCTTGCTGCCCCCCCCAAGGAGAGCTGATGTTGCAGTGGCTGAGATGCAGTGATTTAATTATTCAGTTGCTTGTAGTCACCAACCTAAAACATGTTTTCTTTGTCTGTATCCACCTGGTTGGAGAGATTTTTATTTTTAACCATAGGGTTTTGACAGGATACAGAATTTAATATTTAAAATAAGCACCGTGTTTGAATACAAAGCTGAGGCACACAGAATAAGTAGCTATTACTTGTTCAAAAAGTACTGACCATTTCCTCTGAACTCCACCCCTGTTGGTATTTTGAGAGGGAGGTGCCTTTGGCAGCACTTTATGCCCCAGGTTAAATCAGGTGAAGAAGGGATGGTGTTCTGCTGGATCCTGAGCCTACCTGAGCAACATCTGTGTGAGAGCAGAGGTTGTGACTCACGTCCCCACAACGTCTCTGGGACTTCACTTCCAAGGTTGAGCTGCAATAAAGCTCTCAGGTGCTAAGAACAGGAATTTTGATGTCATTAAAGGAGGATATTATGTTGGATAATGGCTATTAACCCCATTTTTTATTTGTCCATTTAATTACATAAACATTACTAACTGTTTAAATCACTTGCCTACATTTCACCGAAGTGGTAAGCTGGTGATTGGTAGGATAAGTAGTTGTCAGGCTACTGGAATTAAAAAGCAAATAAGCCTGTTTAGTTTGCTGGGTTTAGTGTACACTTTCATCAGTTTTGCATCATGTAACAAAATTTAATTTGCAGAGAATTCTTGGCTATTGTTCACAGTGAATTGTATGGTTTCTATTACAAATGCTTTTACCTGATAGACTGGTGTAACTCCATTGTTAACGGACTCTTTTTTTTTTTTTTTAATATCACTGCCAAGCAATTTTTACCATGTTTGTAAATAATAGAATAAGGACACTGTTGAAGGAAACTACTGCAGTGACCTTAGCAACAGTGAATGCTGGCAATGAGTCTATTAAAAAGGTTTTTCACTGCTGAGATTTATAGAATCGTTTCTGATTCTACAGCACACGTAAGTTTTTGCTTCTCAGTGAACCGAGGCTCTCAGCTGTGGCAATTGAGCATTTATTAAAGAAAAGTTTATAAAATTTAGGAGGAAAAATCTCAAAATAGCAGTGGACTCTAGAGATAAGCATGAGATGTGTTGTGCATGTGGCCACTCCATCCCTGGGAGTGCCCAAGGCCAGGTTGGACATTGGGGCTTGGAGCAGCCTGGGACAGTGGGAGGTGTCCCTGCCATGGCAGGGGGTGGAATTAAATGTTTTTTAAGGTTCCTTCCAAACCAGATCATTCTGGGATTCTCTGATACACAGACCAGCTGCCACATGGTTGTCACTGCAGAGCAAAGGTGTTCTCCTGAATTCTCATGGACAATGATTTGTGTTGTAAATAAAACTGTGAGTTTGTTGGTGAAGAGGAAGATGTGATTGGAGTTCTGATGCTACTCTAGCTGCAGTTCTCTGTGGAGATTTTTAAAGAGGAAAGGTCTGTGCTCTAGAGATGCAGGTGGAAAGCAATGCTGGATCACCTTGCACCACTGAAGTGAGAAATTCTGTCATGAATCTTTGTGATAAACTGTGCAGTGCTTGTTATAGACTAGAAATGTTAGATGTCAATGCTTTCAGGAGCTCACTGACTCAACAAATGTCTGTAAAACAAACATCTCGAAGTGCAGTGAGGTATCATTGCTGTGCTTGTGTCCACAGCCATGAGAATTCATTTTTTTGCGCTGATTTTCCCCACTGGATTCAACAGATTTCTGTATTGAGTACAGAGTACTGGAGATCACTCTGGCCTGTTGCTGAGGCCAGAAACAGGCAATAGAGAAGGATTTTTTTTTTTTTTCCTGCCTTGTCATTTCTGTGGTGTCACAGTCAATTTTCTTGCACTTCTAGATCATGCCTTGGTGAAAAATTGAGGCAATAAATCCTTCCTGTGCTTAAAAATTTCCTCTTGTCTCTTCTGTGTTGGACACTCTCACTCTCCTAAGTGCTGCTTTTCATTGCTATTTTTACGAGTTCTGTCTTCATGTTTCAGTTGAATTTTCTTCAGGCCAATGAAGAACAAAAACATGTGTCACTGAGGAAATGGTGAAGTCAGAACCTGAGTCCTGAACATTATCTTTTTATTGCAAATCTGTCTGTGTCATTGGCTGCCCCTGCCAAGGAAACAGAATGATGTGACCTAAAGTTGCACAAAACATAACACTGCTGGAAGAATGCTTTTAACAACAGGGAAGTAGCTATTTTAATTATTGATTTAAATATTCTTTCAAGGTTAAAAGAGCATCCCATTAACAAATGGAGTCCTTCCTAAGTCCCTGCTTCACAGCTCCTTGCAAAAATCCCATTATCCTCCTTAAAGCCCTCTGCTAATTAGGCACTTGTTGGGTTATTTGTCACTTGATCACTTCCCAGATGGATTTTGTAGTTGAAGAGGGTTTGGTGACTCTGATCCACCAGCAAGCCATTAAAATGTGATTTTTTTCTTTGTAATCAGTGATGTATTTTTATCTTGTTTCTTCTGACAGGGGTAGTTTAATCTTCCCCATCCAGGCTGGTGAAGCCTCTGAAGTAGATGTTCCTTTCCTCAGCATTAACTTCAGGAGGGGATAAAGGGAAGCTGCCACTCAGCTGGACACAATTCCTGGGTTCTGAGCACCTTTCAGTGACTGTGGGTCACCACGATTCAGACTTTGGACAGCATTTGTAAAAGGAGAGTAATTTGACAACAAAGCACTGGTGTTTTATGGGTAGCAGTGTCTGGATGTGCACTGGAAATGCAGCAGTCATGCATGGCTCAGTCAGGGGAATCAGTGGAAAATCTGCAGGTGCCAATTATGGACCTGTGGGAAAGCTGCTTTTCCTAATTCTGAGCATGGTCCCACAATTACTTGGTTTTATTTATAAAGCAAAAGGCTTGCAAAGCTTCTCCCCTCCCAAGGCCTTTTGGAAATGGGCAAACCAGACCCACTTTGCCAACACTTCTTCTCTCAGGGAGGATTGGGAAAGTGTTTATGTCACAATCTTCACTTCAAATATCTACAGCAAATATTTGAGGTAATATGAAATCAATCTTGTTCTGAGAAGATTTTTTCTTACAAAAATCCCCCAACAGCACAATTCTTTTCATACCATTAATTTCCAGAAGAAAAAACTTTTACAAATAGTATACTGTCTCTTAAAAAAATTCTTCCCTATTATCCAACAATTTCCCAAGTGAATGAATTGTCCTCACCAATAACACTGAACTCAACTTGTCATTTATATTAGTATTTATCAGTGAATCAAACAATTTCATTGGTAAATTCAGTATTACTCACATTTGAGAATTAAACCCCGTGGATCTGATTTTGCCCTAATACATGGAAAAGGGACGTGGTTATGAGATGTAGAAATTCTGGTTTTGTACAAATGCTGCTGTCTGTAGTACATCAGTGAGGGGAAGAGATTTCTGAGCCTTTTTCCAGTGTTATACACAAATAGGGATGTAAAAATGTGGGGAGTATGCAGCAGGTAGGTAATCATAAATTTCATAAAATAAGAACTACAAATTAAGTGACCGAATCTTAAAGTGCATGGAAATAGTAATTTATTTTCCCCAGCACAATGTATAACCAAATCCTAGAGCTCATTGACAGAGTCTTACTCCTGACTCAACAAAAATGGTGAGACAAAGATCATTCTGTGTCTAATTAATGAATGGGGTTAATGCATCTTTTGACTTCAAAAAATCTTTATATTGCTGATTGTCAGAAGTTTGAAATGGTAAATTCTGCTTAACAGCACCCCGTGAAGAATTCTTATAATTCTGCTTGAAGTGGCTGCTTTGCCACTGCTGGAAACCAACTGTGGAGGTAGATGGACTTCTTGTTATATTGTCCACAAACATATTTTGTCATACTTAACATAGAGAGTGTTCAGTATCTGTTCTGTGGCCTTCAGAGTGACTGGAAGGGAGTTCAGAGAGACCCCTTGCTCTGATCTGTCCTTCTGCAGCCACCCCTGTGATAAAGGGATGGATAAAGGGCAAGGATCCCATAGTCAGCCTCAGTGTACAGGCACTGAAGTGACCCTAGTCCTGTCCGCCGGGAATGGGACACTGGGAAGGCAGCAACTGACAGAACAAGAGGTCACATTCTTAGGCTGCATCAAGGGACATATAGGTTAGATATTAGGAAAAAGTTTTTCATGGAAAGAGTGATAAAGTACTGGAATGATCTGCCCGGGGAGGTGGTGGAGTCACCATCCCTGGATGTGTTTAAAAAAAGACTGGATGTGGCACTGGGTGCCATGGTTTAGTTGAGGGGTCAGGAAACAGGTTGGACTCGATCTTGAGGGTCTCTTCCAACCTTGTGATTCTTGTGAAAGGGTCAGAGAACTCCTGCAAAGCAAAGCCTCGCCTCACAAATCCTTTCCTACAAGGAGGGTGTCAGGAATACTGAGTTAGTTCGTACCACAGCAGGTGCCTGGAGGGTGAGAGACAAAGGATCTAACTGAAAATGAGAGGTTTTGGACTGAATAAAAGGGAAAAAAATGCGGGTAGTGAAGCAGTGGAGGAGGGTTTCCAGAGAGGACGGGCAATCCTCTGGGGAGCTGTGGAGGACTCCGTGTAAGCTCAGGGCTGATCCTGCTTTGAGCAGGGGCTTGGCCCGAGGCCCCTTCAGCCCAGATTATCCCGTGCTGCTTTGTTCTGCCTTAACAAGGACAGGTGTCAGACTCACTTTCCCGGAGATGGAATTGTTCTTTGGCAGTGAACACAGGTGTTATAAATGAGAAACAAAAGTCTCGATATTCAGCAAAATGTAGATGGCATTATTTGATACAGACGGATCAAGCAGTGCTGGGGAACGTGAGGGGTCACGGCCCACACCATGCTCCATTGAACCTTGGTTTGCAGCCTCTTCTTGTACTATGGTTTCTTGTAGTAATCAATAATTTTTGGTTTTTTGCTGTCATAATTTTGCCAGGTAAGCAGTGGTGGGCGAATAAACATCCTTATCCCAATTCACAAAGCCTCCAGGTGATAATCACTCACAGATAACCATCTGGTCCTTGTACATAACCACCAGCGAAGTTCTGGGAGTCAGGTCCTTGAGACAGGCAGCATTGATCAGACAAAGGCAGGAAGGGCTATCGGGAAGTCTGATTTTGCAAGCTGGTAGTAGCTACAACTTATTTGGAAAACATAATGTAACATAACAAACATAACATAACGTAACATAACACGGTGATTTAAAACAGAATGATTTAATCATATAATTTCCTTTATCACGTGTCCATGCTTCACTTCAGAGCTTAGTATTCTGGTTTATACAAACCCCAATACTTTAGTGATTAGCACGAATCTTTTATCAGTTATCACACAGGTATGTCTGCAGACACTGTGCACCTGCTGCAAACCTGTGTCTGTACACCGGGGAGAGTCTGCTCCTTAAAACAACACTGCACTCCTGAGTTTGGTGCTCAGGGTTTTAGGAGCCTCATTTTGCAGCAGAGCATTTTGACAGCTTCCTTTTTGAGTCTTTCCTGGCTGCTGTAATTTGACTTTTGGAGCAGCCCAGCTCTCCAAAGCCAAGGTCTGCCGGGCGCTGCCGGCGGCTCCGCGGTGCCTCCTTCCTTCAGCTCTCGTTTGTCAGAGCACACTCGTGTAAACTTAATGAACAATGTGCAAAGCCATCAAAAACTCAATTACGGCCTTCTCTTTACTGCAGACGTGAGAGAAGGCAAACATAAAGTGCTGATGTGTAAACACAATAGCCACCATCTGCTGCAGAGCGGCGTTTCGCTCCACAAACAGGAGCTGTGCTGCAGATGCATCAATAATAGGACGCTTATCAAGGCATCATTATCCACCAAGCAGGGGAAAAATTGAAATTTATGGCCAGCTAGAGAGCATTTCATGGTTTAATTCCCCAATTTTCAGTGGTATGTTTAATAACTAGGAGAGAGTGGTGTTTTATGTTCCTGCCGTTGGAAAGGATTTTTGAAAATGAATTTATTTACAGTCTCCCTATCCCCTTTGCTTCTGACTGATCTGAGCATAACACATTCATTTTTACATATAGTAAGGATAAAGCCAGCAAGATATTAATTAATTTAACATGTTGGTCCAAGAACACCATGTTTAATTGACCTTACACTCAGCCTGCTTTAATGAGCTTATACTTCTCTGTCAAATAAACATAAAAAAAGAACTTTTATCCAGCATAGATAATTTTTTTTCCCCCAAATTGTTTTTATTCAGTTTAGTGTAGACTTGGAAATTTGAACTTTCGTAAGGAAGTAAACAGAACAGTGAAGCTCAATGATATTTTTGTTTCTTTTCTTCCCCAACTGCATATGCAACAGTCTAAACAAGAGTTTCTCCAAATATCTGTTGTTTTATTCATATTCTTGCCTGGAGACATTCAGGAGGTTTTCAGTCATCTATTAGTCAATAATTTCCATTTGTTACGTGTTAATTCATTCCTTAGTCCTTTGTATGAGTGGAAACTGTGACAAGTGATTTGTTGGTGCCAGACCAGATTGTATCTCTTTTATTTGCACATACAGGCCTATAAATTGAGAATTAGTCCCATCAGCTTCAGCTCTGTGCTCAGCCTAAAGAAGGCTGTCGGACCCTAATTCACAAGATGTCAATTTTTATTAAGGATAATGAGAAAAACACATTTGTCTTTAAAAGGCTGGCTTGTTTTCTTATTTATTTTTTCCTGGTGGGAGCTGTTTTCATGATCTCTCACCTACTCCTAAGTGATGGCTCTTGCCCACACAAGGTCCATAGACATGGAAATTTGTAATAGGACAGTGAATCTCATCTGTTGATCTTGGAGCGTGCAGAGAAACTTTGTGAAGGTCCTGGAGGACAGGATACCTGTTCAAGTTCACACTGTGAAAATAAAAATAAAAAATAAAACTGTGTCTAATTTGGGCCAATTTATAGGATACAGTTCATCATTTATTCACAGCTGAATTTTATAGAATGAATATTTTATGAATTGTATTTGTGTGCCTGATGTCAGTGATTGTCTTAATGGAATTACAAGTTTTCAGCCCCTAGGATGGCCAGGCTGGAGGTGTTTCTGTGCATCCTGTGGGGTGAGCTGTGCCTGGGGTATCCCAGGGAAGGATTTTTGGGGGAAGCTGCTACTCCAAGGCTCTGCAGAAACAAAGGACTGTGCTAGAGCTCCTAGGGAACAAATCCCTTTAAACAAGGTGTGAGTTCTCTTCTCTGGCAGAGATGGCTCTGTAAGTAGAAATTTTTCATTTTTTCCACTGTCATAAAATAATAGCTCTTATCAGGACTTTCCCTGAGAAAGTTGTGTTTCTTATAATAGTCCTCCTGTATCTCTACACACATTGTATCAAAAAAATTATATGCTATAAATAGGAAGCTGGGAATAATTTATCCATGACAACTGTTTGCAAGGATATTTTTTTAGTAATTAAGACTTATTATTTTGATAAGTGCTTTTTGGTGGATGGATATTCTTCTTGTTGGTGTTGTCAGTCACTGGATTCTGGCTCCCCACTCTCCCCACAATTGTCAGCAGTTTCACAAAAGGCCACGAATAGCTTGTGATTCATTTTATTGTGGGTGGCAAAAAATAAAATTGTAATTATTGCTTGGAACTTTTTATAAAAGCTGATGTTTTTTCTCTCAGAGGAAAGCTTGTTATTTTTATATATGGATCTGTAAAAGTGAAATACTCCCTAACTTTTGCTGTCATTGAAGCTCTTACCTCCCCCAGTGCAGTTCAAGCCTGCATTGTGTTAGACACAGCACAGATCAGAGTAGTTCTTTAGGGCAGGATAATCTACATATTATCCAAATGAAAAAGAGAAAAGTTGAGAGGCATGCCCAGAGGTGGAATGCTGTGCCAGGTGCTGTGCAATCAATTATGGTGTAAAAATCCCTTTTCTTTGGTCTCTCCCCAGTGTAGGAGGCACTGGGTCAAACCCCTTGTGAAGGCACAGGGGCTCTGCTGTTCCTGGAGTGATTCTGGGCTGCACCTGCCTCCTGCAGGGTGGGATCTGGCACAAGGAGAACTTGTCTTCATTGTACTCAAGTGGCTCTGAAATGCTTCAGGCAGAGCAGTTCCCAGCAGCTGCTGGGCTCCTCCAGACCAGGCTACCCATACTCAGCAGTTTTTGGGGACTTACCTCCCAAATGCTCTGCACAGGAGTGGTTCTTGCAACTGTGTACTGACAGAGATCCTGGAATCCCAGGATGGGTTTGGTTGGAAGGGACTTTAAAGCCAATCCAGTGCCACCCCTGCCATGAGCAGGGACACCTTCCACTGTCCCAGGCTCCTCCAAGCCCTGTCCAGCCTGGCCTTGGACACTGCCAGGGATCCAGGGGCAGCCACAGCTGCTCTGGGCACCCTGTGCCACATTTTTTCTTTTTTTCTTTGTATTTCAGACCCCCAATGCATTAAAAGGCAAATACTTTTAAGGTGCTTGATACTGCATCTGTCAAATGCCTACCCTTACAGGTAACAATTCTTTCCCAATTTCCAATCTAAATCTCCCCTCCTTCAACCTAAAGCCATTCCTTCTTGTCCTGTCCCTCCATCCCCTGTCCCCAGTCCCTCTCCAGCTCTCCTGGAGCCCCTTTAGGCCCTGGAAGGGGCTCTGAGCTCTCCCTGGATCCTTCTTTTCTGCAGGTGAACCCCCCCAGCTCTCCCATCCCAGCTCCAGAGCAGAGGGGCTCCAGCCCTCATGGACCTGGGTGTCACAATCAGCCCTCCCAAACCTGGCTGGGTCAGGTTCCCAGCCTCTGCCTCAGCTGTGCTGCCTCTCCAAACCTGCTGGCACCTCTGCTTTCTGATAATAAATGTTCTCAGGTCATAGAAACAGAGCCCACGTTGCAGTTTCTCAAAAGTTTAGTTTCTATTAGTAGATTTTTAAGGGTAAGTTTGTATTACATTACATGCTGAAGAACAGGATTTTATGGCTGACTGGGAGCAGAGTTACATCAGCAATGGGCATTTGTCAGGATCCTAATTTTTAGAGAGAAACCAGAAAGTTTGGATTCAGCTCTAACATTTCTCCAAGTCTTTCTTGTGAATCTGGAATTTTCTTGACTTGGGACCATTTTGTTTATTGTTTTTCCTTCATTTCCACTGAAAGGCAGCATTTCCAGAGACCATCTTGTCTAAAAATTTTCTTATGGTCTCTTCCCCAGCTGTGCTTGCATTGTGCTGGAATTTTCCAAGGTCTTTAGAGTGTGTAACTTTTTTTTTCTGAAAGAATGACTTGAATGACTTCCTCCTGTCAATCCTTTACAAAATGCATATATATCATATAAACACAGGGGGAAAAAATATTCTGAGAGAAAGTTGATTGTAGCTGTTATAAATTTCTAATATATGACTGTTCACTGCACAGAATTGAGCCAAATGTTTGCCTGGCTCCTCTGAGTCACCTGCTGTGGTGAGGAAGAGGGAAAGTCAATAGGTCAGAAGTGAGGCAGGGCTTTTCAAACTCAGTCTTCTGTGAATTGTGAGAGGACAGCAGACAAACACATCTGTAGCATGGCTTGGCAGCAGCATCAGAGCCAGGAGTGTTAAGGGGGCTGTGTTTGACTAAAAATTATCAAGCCTGGCTGCTGACACACAGATTCCCCCTGCCCCATCCCGGTGTTTTCTTTAGTTCTTTCTGAGTGTGAATGTCTGCACCCACATAAAGGAGATCCTGTAACCAGAATTGAATCAAATAGCTCTCATCATGTTCTCCTTTATTGCTGACATTCGTCACCTTGATGCATCTGTGGAGGAGATGAGTGGAGACACAATGTGCTATAAAATAACTGCTTGATGAATCCAAATGTGAGTTCAACATCAAGTGCCACGGTTAATATGGTGCAGACTTCCAGGTTAACAAACTCATAAATTGCCTCAGTATACATTTCCCTCCCTAAATTCAGCCTGCCCTTCCCTCCCACAAGAATTATTGTTCTGTTGCATTATTACAAGTAATGATGTTGCTGTTCTATCGACAACCCTCACTTGGCTGGGCTCTGAAGATTGGGGTTTTCTTAACATAACCTTCAAATATTCAGGTGCCAGGGTTCACAGTTATGGACTGGCATGAAGGGTGTTGGGGCCATGCAGGCAAATATCAGCTGAGAGCTTGCTCTGTTGTAGTTTTTGTGTTGAATCATAGAATTGTTAAGGTTGGAAATGACTTTTATAGATCACCAAATCCAACCATCAACCCAACACCATGCTCACCACTCAACCACATCCTCAAGCACCACATACACACATTCCTTGAGCACTTCCAGGGATGGTGACTCCACAGTCTGTTCCTGTGCTTTACAACACTTCCCATGAAGAATTTTTTCTTAATATCTGAACTAAACTCCCCTGGTGTGCAACTTGAGGCTGTTTCCTCTCATCCTGTCACTTGTTACCTTGTGCTGAATGTGCCTTTGGGGGACGGTGTGCAGCAGCAGAACCTGGTTGTTGCTTGAAGTCAGAATGTGCTTTTGTTTAGACTGACTGTGTGATCACAAGGTGATAAAACAATACAAGCAAGACAGTATTTCTATTTTGATTTACAAGTTATTTAATTAAAGTGGTTCTAGGTAGTCCTGAATCTACTGGTATATATATATGTATATATATG